>CM050852.1:27645000-27685000 GCA_027580175.1 Siniperca scherzeri
GTTACTGTTAGACAGAGTCAGGCAGCTGTTGTTATTTGATATTTCTCAAACTTGTTTTATGGTTTTTATATCTTAAGATTGTTTTAACCAGTATTAACTTGTTTTTATTAATATTACCCTTGTGTCTCTTGTTTTTAATACCTGTCATTCATTTGTTTCCCTTGTGAAGCACTTTGAGCTGCATTCTATGTTATATAAATAAAGTTTATTATTATCATCATTATTATTATTATTATTAAAGCTAGAGATGACCCCAGCCAATCCTAACAGTGGGAGTAGGGCTGGGCGATATATCGTCATATTTGATATATTCAAATATCAATAAATGTGCGATATAACGCATGACCATATCGTCATATTCGAGTTTTCAGAGTTATAAAGTGTGTAGATAAGCTCGGGTTGCAGCTAACGAGAGAGAACGTGATCAATCATCTGATTACTCTGCCGGTTCCAGCTCCGCAGCTCCAAAACATATTTGGTAGAACTCCGGTTTTAGGCTATTTGAATTGACATTAGCCTGATTTGAAGCTGCTAAGTAGCTAACTGTTCGCTCTGCTGTGAAGAGTACAAGAAGCAGCGTTACATAAACGGGCTTTTTATTTCTTTTCTGTGGCAGCAAACACATCACACAGCCTTGTATGTAGCTATGTCGTTTTTACTTACTTGTATTTGTATTTTTAACTGCAAGTCAATATTTTTTGAATTATTATTATTACTATATTATCTTACTTATCTGTATATATTCTAATAGCACATTATTTCTGTTTATTGTTTTATTTCACACATGCTTTGGCAGTGTTAACTTCTGTTTCCCATGCCAGAGAGAGAGACCACATAGAATTTTATAATAATAATAATGTAATGGAAATATTAATAAAACAATAATATTGATAATATTGATAGGAATAATAATGATAATAATAGTAATAAGGCAGAAGGTGGACAGTTTATGACCACAAGTCACATGATCAGATGTCCCTGTTGGACACAATGAATGCTGGATATCTGGACACATCTGCAGAAGATTGTCAGGAGGGATCAGACATCAAAGAGATCTTTCCCAGGTGGACCACAGGAGAGGACAGAAGGTGTGACGTGGAAGAGAAGACACGGCTGACCAGCACTGTTGTATTTCTGTAGCTCTCCTATACATGTATGCTTAGTGAATATGTAGAGTTTTGCGTTGCATTACTGGGATTACTTTAGTTCATGTAGTGCACTTGGAATAACTCTGCAAGAACGGCACAAACAATAAAGCCTATTGAAGCATATTGCAACATCTCCGATTCATTCCTGTGGCAAATAGTTTCTGATGAATAAATAAATAAATAAAGATACTTTTGCAAAGACAATAGTGACACATAGTGTAATGCTTCCTGTTGTTAGTGATTTTTATGGTCATTACATAATTAGTGTTGGCAGACGAATGTTGTCAGTGTTCACGTCCACGAGTTGATCCTGAGACGTGTTCAGGGTGTTTTGGTTGCATTAGTGCGTTTTGGACGTGAGATGAACTGCTGTGCTGAGCTGCACGTTGCTAAAGAGCTTTAAAAGTGAACTCGGTCCAGAGACATGTGAGGTAGCAATTGTATAAAAGTGTAATAGTTTTGAACCAGGACCTTCAGTATTTGGATGAAGTCACTTAAGTCAGTAGCTACACCTGTTACTTCCATGTGCCAGATGCATATTTACTCAACACTGCTTATCTTCTGCCGCTAAGTAAGTATCGGATCGGACTCGGTGTGAGGAGCTACCCAGTATTAAAGACTCTGATCGGGACATCCCTATTCAAAAAGCTACAGAGACATCAGTTAATTACCAAAGGGCCTGCTGACATCAGACTGTTCGTACCAGGGGTGACCATGGACGCTGACCAGCCGGTCTTGCCTGGCTAGTGGCCCTCACGTGTCCGAAAACGTCAGAACAAATGATCAAGTAGCCATTATTTTGATCAATCACAACATAATTAAAATTGAAATGTTTAATTTCTGGTCTGAAAAAAATCTAAAGTTAATTTAGGATTATAATAACAGTAGTAGAACTAAAATGATAACAGCTGTGCGTTTTGCTCATATCCACCCCCACAATGCATGCTGGGATACTTGTCTACCCCAAGTTGACACAAATCACCTCCCAAAAATCTCCTCGATAAAATGGGAGGAGCCAGAACCCTTGTAGACCTTTGGATAGTACACGACTAAACACAAGTACAGACGAGAACACAGACTGAGAAGGGCCTAGTGTCCCGAGCTGCGTTCAGGTCCTGGTTCCATGGTTGCACCATCAGACAAGTGAAGATGTGGAGAATGACGAGTGGAATTCTCATTAACATTGCCGCTGGTGATCCAAACATTTGAGAATAAAGTATTTGAAGTGATGGAGAGACGCGAGGCAGCCAAGTTGGCTCCTGCGGCCTGGCTGCTGTTTCATCAGCTCATTCTCATCATACACATCTGTTGTTTAGTGATGACTAGTTAAACTAACGTACAGTGCCATAAGATGTGTGTAACCCCAGTTTATTCTCCTTTCAGGTGTTCAGAGCATTTAGTTCAAGATTTCTACAGTTCAGTTTGGACTGTGTCACATTCTCTAATTCTGTCTCAAGTTCAAGATTTCTCCACCTTTCTGACTGAATGCCAGCTAAGACAATTCAAAATCTGTAAGATATTATTATCTTTATCCGTCTGACTCTCTCTTCCTTGCTTCCTCTCTTCAGTCCGACAGGGAAGAAGTTCAGGAGTAAGCCTCAGTTGTCCCGTTACCTTGGAAACACGGTGGATCTGGGATGTTTCGACTTCCGGACGGGGAAGATGATGCCTGGAAAACTGCAGAAGAACAAACAGAGACTCCGACATGACCCGCTCAGCTTGTCCAAGGTAACACTGATGGATCACACCTGCGGGGGGGGGGGGGGGTCAGTTGTCAAACGCTCGTTCAGCAGAGAGTGCGATGTGTGGGTGACACCCCGCCCACCGGCCGCTGAACTTTCTGTCTGTCTTCTTCTGCTCTCATCATTCATGTGACAGTGTACCAGGGCTGCAGTACTCGAGTCCAGTCTCAAGACGCCTTGACTGTTTTCACTCACACGTGTCTGGGTCTTGTCAGTGTTTTGACTTGGACTTGTCTTAATGTCATGGACATTTGACTCTGACTTGTCCCATTTGTCCACAGTTCTTCACTCAGCATTTGCATTTTCAGCTGCATTTTCCCGACATCTCCCAACAAACCTCCCTCTGAGCAGACTCATTAACATGTTCTGGATCCATCTAATTCAATTTGAATGATCAACCAACCTGGGTCAGCTGACACACACACACACACACACACACACACACACACACACGCACACACACACACACAGGACCAGTACTAAGATGATACTTTCAGTACTGTTGCTCTGGGTACCAGACATTGAATATACCTTGAGCTCTGATGTGGATCTGTGGTTAAACTGTTGACCAGAACTATGTGAGAGGTGGCCACTTCTCACAGCCAATCAGAAACGAAGATTTTCTGTGGCGGTGGTTTAAGCTATGCTAACAGACAGACCAGTGTTACTGCAATAATAAGCTCCGCCCACACAGTTCAGACTGCTGTGTGTGTGTGTGAGAGGTCAAGGGTGTGTGCTGGCATGCCTCTGCTCACGTACGCATGTCTGAGTGTGTTGTTTTGTGTTTGTGCTGCATTTTAGGAACGTTGGTAACCTGTGAAATGATTCCAGACTCTCCTGCTGAACAGTAATATATCTGGACTTGTTTTTTAGCCCGCAGAGTTGTTTGTCAATGTTTACAGCTTATTAAAGAGCTTATTAAATATCATTATGAGATTTACAGCAAGTGTGAAACATTTGAAACAAGAAATAACACATTCTTCCTACAAAGCTTTGTCTTCTTCACTTTTGGACTTCTGTTGGCAAACCAGCTTCATTTTCAGTTTCATAAGCAATAAAATGCTTCTTGCTCAGTTCAATACACCGCAGTTTTGCTGCTACAGCCGTACGCGGTCGGTTATGACCATTAGCTGGTTAATGTTAGCAAATGTCGTTGATGAAGACCCTAAGATACGGAAGAAAGCTCAGAAAAGCTAGTAAGTGGACCTTGAGTTGAGATTAGTTTGTCACACATAGTGACTTCCATGCTCAAATGTTGTATGCTGACTTTGTTTATCTGTATGCCACAGTTTTTAACACAAAAGTAAAACAAGTAAACACATCGAGCCTCACCAGGAGAGTGCGGCTGCGCGTGTGGCTTTCTCGGCTTTGCTGCTGAAACATCACTGAATGATGTCTGGTTGGATTTGATTTAAAGGGCTAAGCCCACATTGTTCAAATGGACTGGATCAGAAGATTCCGACTGTGGCAGCGCCTTCAAACTCCGCTACGTTCTGGGTTTTTTTCATTTTCCGCCTTTATTGCTGAAACGCGTATTACCCATGACAGTAATACATCACCGTTGTCATCGTAAAAGGAAGCCGGGGTTTGGATTAAAGGGCAGCGGCCCTTGAGCCAGATCAACCGGACCAGGCAGGCACCACGCGGCTGCTGTGATCGCCCAGGAGGAGAGGACAGCCAGTCGGGACAGGAGCCACGCTGGCCCAGCTGGACTTAAGGCTGCTCCTGGCTAATGTCCGGTCCGGACGAAACGGGACTCAGTCTGGCCAAGCAACGGGAATCAGAGACCGCTGTGCCCACAGCTTTACAGAGACCTGCTCCATCGACGTCCCGGATCAAGCACTCGACGGGCGGACCGTGTTCTGAGGAGGACTCCCCTCTGTGTTTACAGCCATGGCGCTCAAACGGACGGACGCTGTCTCACAAATGTCGAGCTTTTTATGTGAAGATGGAAACCGTATTATCGTCACTGGCTCTGTCTGTTTCCATTCCACCAGACGCAAATTCAAAAAATGCCCTGCAGAATTATTGACTGGGCGTAATATGTGTATGTATATAAATAACTGTATATATTGTTGCATTTTATTTTATATGTTAGCTTCGATAAATGATCTGTTATATGTGTGTAGCATGATGGGACTAAAAACTCATTCGTTATATTAAATGACCTGTTTTACCTGCTTTTAATCACAGTCTGCTCGTTGATGTCTGTAAAGCAACTGATTCAAGAGAATCTTGGAAAATGACCGAATCCCTCTGGATTCACTCTATTTCCACTGGAATCACCCCCAGCCACTGTATCTGAGTGTTAAATGTATACACTATATAGTGTGGAATTAAAAAAGTAGTGTTCATGGCACGTACGCTACTTTTTGCTAACAATCCCACAATGCAGTGTGCCATATGACCGCTGTTCAGGCTTGCTTTCAACTGTATTTATTTTGGCATCATATTTTTGCATATATAACCCTGATAACTTACCTAGACTATATATTATTATAATAGTTGCCAATACATATAAAGCCTACACATGAAAAGTGGTGCTGTTTTTGCATTTAGGATTTTATCATTGTTTAATACTCCGTACTCCAGCTGTCAGGAAAATAACACGTCGTCAGGACGCAGTGTGGTCAAACAGAGACGTCCCACTTCCGCTGGCTGTATTGTAAATGAGGTCTCTACAGTACCTCTGTCCTCCTTGAAGCAGGACTGGTCCTAGTCCTGGTTCAAAGGAATTCTTTGACATTTTGGGAAGTCGTGTTCTTTCTGAGAGTGAGATGAGAAGATCAGATCAGTAGGCATTTCCACAGCAGGACATTTCCACGTGTCATAGTATTATCATAGCATGAAAACACAGTTGTTACTAATAACATTAACAGGGTTCCTGTTCTATTCAAGTGTGACAGTGTGACAGCATGTGCAGCACCAGGAGCCTGAAACGGAAGCAGCTAAATGGAATTCAGCCGCCATTCATTGGGTTATTTACACCTGGGCTTTTCCTGCTGTCACATGTCAGAATGTCTTCTGGGGAAAAGTCCTGTCTCATATCTGCGCACTAAGTACGGAGCTGGAGTCAGGACGTGGTTAGCCTAGCTTAGCATAAAGACTGAAAGCGGGGGAAACAGCTAGCCTGGCTCTGTCCAAAGTTTAAAAATACATCTACCAACACAAAGCTCACTAATTAAGATGTTGTATCTTGCTTGTTTGCTATTGGTGAACAACAGCCGGTGCCGAGTGACGCAAACGGACCCATTGTGTTTACATTTTTGCTTGTGCATGGATTAAACTGACAAGATGCAACGGGTTAGTTAGTGCGCTTTAGAGGTGTTTAGGTGTAGGGTCAGGCTAGCTGTTTCCTCCTGCTTCCGGTCTTTATGCTAAGCTAAACCACTCACCTCCGACACCAGCTGCTCCAGAGCAGGAGTTACTGACACGGCTTGTGACTCTGTGCTGCTGCTCTTCACACATCGTTACTTGGGAGTACACACACACACACACACACACACACACACACTTCCTGTTGTTGTGCCTGTTGTTGTCTGTGAAACCTCCGTTTAGAGTTAACCCTTTAAGCTCAACTGCCACACACATACGCACACCCAAGTAAGGAAACAAACACAAACTGTGTTTATTTATTTATTATCGCTGTCTCACGTTTAGGAAGGTAAACCAGACCAGGAAGGAGGAAAGGAAAAAGGGAAAGAACAAAAGAAGGAAGGAAGGAAAGAGCAAGTAAGTAAGTAAGGAAAGGAAGGAAAGACGGGTGGGAGGGAAGGAAGGTAGGAACAAAGGAAGGAATTAGGAAAGAAGGAAAGGAGAAAGGAAAGGAAACATGTGACCAACACACAGACTCTGTCTCTGTCTCATCCAGGGAGGTAAACCGGACCTGAACACAGCTCTGCCAATCAGACAGACGGCGTCCATCTTTAAACAGCCCGTTACCAAGGTTACGAGTCACCCCGGCAACAAGGTGAAGGCAGACCTGCAGAGAGGGGCCGAGCAGCCCAGACAGGTGAGAGCCTGACGCGCACACACACATTCTGGTGTTGCCATGGTAATGCCTGAGGGCGAGGTCAGGCTGTTGCACAGGAGACGATGGAGGAAACCACGTTGTCCTGGCGACCGCGGCCACTAGAGGGTGCTGAGGCATCATGGGAAAAGCACTGTGACACACACAGTGCCAGTCCTCTGCAGAAGGAATGAAAGATGGTGTGATGACAGGCAGAGGAGGAGAAAATGGCAGAGAAGGAGGGATGAAAGTGTAGAGAAGAAAAAGGGAAGAAGAGAGGAGAAGATGGAAGGAGCAGCAAGAAGAGAAGGAGGAAGAGGAGTTGGATGTTGTGAAGGAGGATGAAGCAAAGATCAAGAGAGGAGCAGAAGAAGCTAAATGAAAAAAATGAAGAGACAGAATCATCAGACTCGGTCTCAGCTTCTGATGATGTGATATGTTTGCGACAGCTTGTTTTTGCGATGTCGTGTCGTCCGGTAGTGGATGACAGTGTAGTGTAGCATCTGTAGGCTGATATCAGGTATCAGGTTTGAGCAAATGCAAAGCCACGTAGCCACAGAGCTAAGAAGTGGCCCTTTAAGTTGAGATTATTTTGTAACACATACGCAGATCATTACAGATACCATATTTAATGTGTAGTGTAGCTCAGTGTATACATACTGTATGTAAATATGTATATCGTTTTTTATTATGAGGTCATGTTTTTCTTGACCTTCGAGAACAATATAGGGTGAAAGGAATCTGAGCTCAAAGGTCTACTTACTAACGATTTGGAGCTTTCAACCGCACCTTGCGGTCTTCACTCAGTGAATGGAGCTGGCTCAGGTGTCGTCACATCACGTATGTGGACCTTTGACCTTAAACCGGATTTCTAGTCGACTCATGGCGTTAACGGGAGTCCCTCCGTAGATACCTGTTTATCAGCACCGCAAGGCTAGCTGCATGTAATTATACTGTGTTTACAGTCATTCATTTTGTGATACAGAGCGACGGTGGGCTACCCGCATACTTCGAACCGGATTAGCATCCAGGTAAAAGATCATTTCACCTCGTCTCATTACTGAATAGGAGCCTACTGTGTTGCCACCGCTGTGTTTATGTCCATTCATTCATACAGAGCGCTGATGGCAGTGATCAGGTGTGCGGTGTGATGGCTCTGCCCGATGTGTGCTACTGAGAATCTTTCTCTAAAGTCCTGTTGTCTACTCTACGCTGTAGCCTGCGGAGTAACCTCGGAGCCTTCGCACGTAGCTGCCATCCAGATGTCAACTACTTTTCATTACCATTGAGTTCGTCACCTGGTTGCTAACCTTGGTGAATAAAGCGGCACTTCCTGTAGCTTCTTCACAGCAAAAGCCTTGCAGTGGTTGCCATTGGAAAGCTCTTAGTGTGAAGCAGCAGCAGGAAGTGTTTGGTTGTCATTAAAATCATCTGAACACAGAGCAGACTCCAGCTCGGGCCAGGAGCGGATAAGAAAACAATGAGGCTGAAATGAAGGCTACAGCCGAGATTCACCTGTCTGCCCTCTGTCTGTCTGCAGCTGTTTTGGGAGAGGAGGTTGAAAGGTCTGCGGTCATCGGACGTCACAGAGGAAGTCCTGCGGACCATGGACCTGCCCAAAGGACTGCAGAGTAAGTCTCCATCACGAACCTGAACACACACCATGCTCCAGTCCTGACCTCTGACCTCTGACCTCTGACCGCTCTCTCTGCAGGTGTTGGTCCAGACTCCAGCGATGACACTCTGCTGTCGGCCATCGCCAGCGCTCTGCACATGAGCTCTGCTCCAATAACGGGCCAGACGTCTGTGGCTGCTGAGAAGAACCCGGCCATCTGGATGAACACGTCTCAGCCGCTCTGCAAGGCCTTCACCGTCACTGATGAACACATCCGGTGAGAGACACGGTCTCTGCTGGGGAGCATAGCAAACGCTAAATTAACAGCTAACGCTAGCGCTAGCTAGGTTAGCAAGGTGCATCTGTAATTCACGTTAACTGTGAGATTAATTGGGATGCTAAGTTTGGCTAGCGAAAAACAGGCTTAAAACAAAATGAGCAGCTGACTCCTTTGAGCATCTTTCAGTACAACCGAACGCTGAACAAGACATTTTTATGTGACCAAAATGTTGCAATTAACTTTCATGAACTGAAAACACTGAAAGGGTCCAAGTTCTTATACGAAAACACGACAGCACCCAAAAACAAGTTCACGGCTAGTTAAATGTCCACAGTGCCATGGATACGCATCGCCTCGATCCTGACTGACGGGTCGATCCCAAGGTAGCCACGGCCTAAAGCTTACCTTTATCGTCTATTTTACTGTAAATGGGACCATCGTTTCCAAATGAAGATCGTGCTGTATTGAAGAAGACGTGAAAGAAGCATCTGAGACCACGAACTCATTAGGAAACGGTTTACTGAGGTAATGAGTGAGCAGTAGGGTCATTTTCTCATAGACTTCTATACAATGGGACTTCTTT
Organism: Siniperca scherzeri; assembly: GCA_027580175.1. Taxonomy (NCBI): domain Eukaryota; kingdom Metazoa; phylum Chordata; class Actinopteri; order Centrarchiformes; family Sinipercidae; genus Siniperca; species Siniperca scherzeri. Next base: position 27,654,378 of record CM050852.1, read on the forward strand.
TCGCAGCCAGTGGAGCCCCCTGCTGGCCATTAGAAAGCATGCAGGTTTAAGGCGCTTCTGCTTTGGCTTCACTTTTCAGCCCCGGAGGTGGCTACTTGGTCATAACTCACACACACATTTTTCGATTCAGTGCGACTTACACTTTCCGAGGATATCGTTATCTCTGTCTGTTGCGAATAAACGTCCATAAATCCACTTGGAAATCACTGAATAAAGACGCTCCCTATAACTCCAGAGCTCTCCTGAGAATCCTCCTGATTGTGAGTCTCCTTCAGTCTCACAGTGATCCAGAGACGGCTGTCTGTCCGTCCACGGGTCCACTGCAGACAGGAGCTGCTGACTGCTGCTTCAGATACGTTTAATGGTGCCGCCATTGTTCAGTTAAAACGTGATGATGTGTGTGCAGAGCAAAGTTGTAATATCACAGAAACATGCCAGACATGTAAAAATGTCATTTCACCCCCCCCGATAAAACCTGAAATGGGCGAATCCAGCGTCTCGCTCTCCAGCCTGAGACAGACTAGATGAGTGCAGATGACTGGTGCATGCTGGGTAGTGGGAGTAATAAGTTGTAGGGCGAGAGGAGGATGAGAGGGTGATCAGAGAGCAGACAGACGATGAGAGATGAGGAGTAATGCAGCATGAAGGAGGAGGAGGAGGAGGAGGAGGAGGGGGATGAAGAAAAGCAGCCGCCTCCACAGTCACGCTGGGAAATTTACACCAAACATGTGATTCAAAATAACGTCCAGGTAGCTGCTGACAGAGAGGGGAAGCTGCTAAATCAGTCGTTAGCTAAAAATGATCATCATCTGCAGATACATCCAGCTCAAAGGACAAGCACATTAGCATATTAGCTACAGGTCACATTTACATCATCATCCTATCAGCTTTTAGAGTGAGTCCCTTTTCCAGGCAGCCACTGATGTCACTTAGTGTGACCTGATGGGAGGAAAGGAAAGAACAGATTCCACAGTCACAACAACCTAATTGTTGTCTCCAGCAGCTGTTTCCAGAGAAGGAGCTGTAAAAAGCGTCTGAACGCGAGCTGCCCAGCAGACAGCAGCAGCAGCTGTTTCCAGAGAAGGAGCTGTAAAAAGCGTCTGAACGTGAGCTGCCCAGCAGACAGCAGCAGCAGCTGTTTCCAGAGAAGGAGCTGTAAAAAGCGTCTGAACGCGAGCTGCCCAGCAGACAGCAGCTGCTGGGCACAGCGGAGCGTTTAGCAGCTAAAGAGCCAGATATTTCGGATAGCTACGCTCCTCCCCGTTCTCTCAGATCCTCTCACCACACCAGCTGCCCGCTTGACTACCGCGGGGTCTAGATCCTTCACTTGTTCTGCCCCTGCCGTTGGAACTCTCTCCCAAGACTTTTGCAATATTGACTCTCTCTCCACATTCAAACCTTTTTAAACTGGCATATTCGGTGTGACCCTGTCTCTAATGGCTGCGACCACACTGAGTCTTGCACTGATCTTTGTTATACCTAGTTATTGTATTAACTTATTATTGTATAGTATGGCTTTGTTTGATTTTATGATTGCTACGTTGCTGCTTGTTCTTAACTGTGCCTGTAAGCTGTCCTTGAGTGCTTTGAAAGGCGCCTCTAAATAAAATGTATTCTTCTTCTTATTATCATTATCATTATACTTCCCTCAGGAGTTGGTGGAGAGCACAAACAGAGCTGAAAGAGAGCGTTGGACTTGTATTCGCCAGGTGACAGACACCGCTCACGTTGCTCTGTCACTGCTGGATGTGTAATATAAAGTTCCTGTAAACCACATACACAGTTACTGCAGCGTGACAGCAGGGGGCACTGTGGACACACACACACACACACACACACACACACACACACACACACACACACACACACACACACACGGTGTGTGTCCAGAGCAGGGAACAGCTGGCCGAAGCCATTACAGCAGAGTCACTGGAATACATCACTACATTCTCCCTCTCCTCTCCTCTCCTCTCCTCTCCTCTCCTCTCCTCTCCTCTCCTCTCCTCTCCTGTCCTCTCCTGTCCTGTCCTGTCCTCTCCTCTCCTCTCCTCTCCTGTCCTGTCCTCTCCTCTCCTCTCCTGTCCTGTCCTCTCCTCTCCTGTCCTGTCCTGTCCTCTCCTCTCCTCTCCTCTCCTCTCCTCTCCTCTCCTTCCTTTTCTATTTCCTTCTCTCCTTCTTTACTCTCTCTCTTTTTCCCTTATTCTATCCTTCACTTATCTTCTCCCTTTTTTCACTCCTTCCGTCCCTTCCTTCTATCCTTCTTCTCATTCTTTAACATTTTCTTATTTATTGTCCTTTTTTCCCTTCTCTCAAATGATTTCCTTTCCTCCTTTATCATTCAGTCCTTTCATGCCTTCTCCTCCTCTCCTTCTTTACTCTGTCCTTCCTTTGTTTTTATTTAATTCCCTCCTTTCTTTTCTTCTGTCATTCTCTCCTTCCTTTAATAGTTCCTTCCATCTTCCCTTTATTCTCATATTTTCCCATCCCTCTTTCATTGCTCCATCCTTCCAATAATGTATTATTGTGTTTCTCCTTCCTTTGTTTTTCCATCTTTCTCTCTCTTTCCATTTCACCCCCTCCTCCTCTCCCCCCCTGTGTCTCCTCTCCTCTTATATCTCCTCCCTCCTCTCCTCCTTCTTTTCTTATCTCTCCCCTCCATTAATTTCCAATTCTCTCCCTCTTCCCTCCTCTCTCTCCAGTTGAATGTGCTTGTCATCCTAAATCGCTCTCATTCCTATCCTCTCCCTCCTCCTCTTCCTCATCTGCTACATCAAACTCAGACATCTCTCCTTCTCTCTCTTTTTGCCCTCTCACATCTCTCTTTTCTCTCAACGTAGTTTTTCTTTCCCTTGTAGTTGTAAATGTTCCCTTTTCTTCTCCTCTTTAACAGAAGCAAACAGCTTGTCAGCGTCTGGCCGTTTGTTAATCCAGATTCAGTCTCAGACGATGGAGCTGATTCTGTCTCTTCTCTGTTTCTTTATGTCTTTTGTTGCTTTTGACAAAAGGCGGCGGACATGTTCTCTGTGTCTGTGACGGCAAAGAGAGGAGGGAGTTCACCACGGCCGGCTGACGTTCTTTACAGCGCAACGTGTCAAAACACTCTTTTAATCCCTGAGATCACCTCGCTTCTGTATTTCCTGTTTTATTTGTGCTCAGTTTGAGGTGGAGCCTCAGGACGGTGACGTGAGTCCGACCAACAGAGCAAAATACACATCGTGGCCAAAAGTATGTGGACACCCAACCATTCAGGGCATATGTGAAAGATGAACACGTCATTCCAAAGATACAGACATTAAAGTGAGACATTACTGAGCCAGTTTGACTCCGGGACCCTTCTCTACTTGTGCTTCCGTTACACTAGCATTTAGTGCCACAAGTAAACATTTCAATGGTATTATCACAAAAGGAAAGCAAGAAATAAGCACACTGTGCCAGTTTGATTAATGTAATTACCCCTTGCTGTTAGCCCCCACTCGTCTGGTTTCAGGCTTTCCACCAGATGTTGGGACCTGGCTCCGGGGATCATCTCCCATTCAGCCGCGAGGCTGGAGGTCAGGGCTCGGTGCAGGCCAGTCAGGTTCTTCCACACCAAACTGGGAAAGCCCTTTCTTTATGGAGCCGGCTTTGTGCACGGGGACATAGTGAAACAGGAAAGGGACAAACACAAAGTGTTTACACGAAGTTAAACAGCTGGAGATATGCTGGAGCATTGGAACTAAGGGTCCCAAACCAGGTAAAACAGCGGCAGGCCCAAAGTACAGGGAAGGACGTGGACAGCCCTGTCCACATGGATTGCCATGGCATCTCCTGATCAGATTCCTGCTCCCCAGAGGATGAACTCTGAAGATTTGAATGATTTCAATGGCACCATGACCTTTCCTCTAGCACCCCCTCAGGACTGTCTCGTTTATTTTTTAAAGAACTACATTCAAAGTAATTAAGACTGTAAAGTAAGGAGTCATTGTTGGGGTTTATGCCTTTTTCTTCTGGAGGGGCAGTTCACCCCAAAATCAAAAATCCATCTTTGTTCTCTTACCTGTAGTGCTGTTTATCCATCTAGAGTTTTGGAGGTATCGGCCGTAGAGATGTCTGCATTTGAACAGAATGGGACTGTATGGCCCATTATTTGGGGCTGAACTGTCCCTTTAAGGGTTGTGGTCTTGTACTGTTACACACAACCGCTCATTCTGTGTTATTTTCAACAGTTACTGGCTGCTTGATGACTGTGATGTTCGTGTGATTTATGTTTTCTGTTCAGTCTCGTTACATTCAGGAAGATTTGATGTCTCAGGTGCAGGCTTGCTCTGCTTAATTTTACTTGATGTTTGTTTATAATAATGTAATAATATATTGATTCATGCCATTAAATCAAAAATGTTTGGGCAAATAGTAAACCAGCAGACTCATAATAAGACATCCTCTGCAACCTCTGTGTGTGTGTGTGTGTGTGTGTGCGTGCGTGTGTGTGTGTGCGTGTGTGCGTGTGTGTGTGTGTGCAGGGAGCAGGAGCTGAAAGTGTACCAGGCCAGGAGGAGTCTGGAGGAGGCGCTGATGGCCGACGGTTTGGCGCGGGCCGCCGAAAACACCCGAGAGCTGCTGGAGGGGAAGAAGGCCTGAAGACAGACAGGTGAGGCAAGTACACTGTGTTATTAATAACTGTGTCTGTAATAAGCAGCAGAAAGAAAAACATGTAAAAAGTTCCATTTCTATATTACAGTGCCCAACATTTGGACGAAATAAGTTTTAAACATGTTGAAGACCCCTTCTCAAATGTGCAGATGGATTGGAGAGATGATAGCTAGCATTAGCCTGTTGTCATGGTAACACAACCTGCTTTCAGGCTGAATATGAGAAAAAGAGATTAAATATCTGTCAGAGAAAACACAAGTGTTCTAGTTTTGGTTTAGCATTATTATCACAATAACACACAGCAGCTTCCTGCTCGGACACGTTCAGATATTCGTTTTGTGTGTGGACCGCTCTGCAGCTTCACTTCGGGAAATGACATCTTCACCTTCATGTTAGCAGAATGTTCACTGCTGACCAACAGCAAGATGAACTACTAAACTACAACAACTAAAACTAAACTACTAAAGTACTTAACTATAGAGCTAGTGAAGTAGTGAACTACTGACGTACGACTGACAGGATGTGAAGGGCTCTAATGCAACGTGAGGAAAGTTCCAGATCGCAGCTTTAAATATCTTGAACGATGCAGAAGCAGATCTGCTGTCAGAAACTCTGTCTGCGCGTGTGTGTGTGTGTGTGTGTGTGTGTGAGTGTGAGTGTGTGTGTGTGTGTGAGTGTGTGTGTGTGTGTGTGTGTGTGTGTGTGAGGTGTGTGTGTGTGTGTGAGTGTGTGTGTGTGTGTGTGAGTGTGTGTGTGTGTGTGAGTGTGTGTGAGTGTGTGTGAGTGTGAGTGTGTGTGTGTGTGTGTGTGTGTGTGTGTGTGTGAGTGAGTGTGTGTGTATGTGTGTGTGTGTGTGTGTGTGCGCGTGTGTGCTTGTGCGTGCGTGTGCATGTGAGTGTGTGTGCGTGTGTGCGTGTGTGTGCGTGAGTGTGTGTGTGTGTGTGTGAGTGTGAGTGTGTGTGTGTGTGTGTGTGTGTGAGTGTGTGTGTGTGTGTGTGAGTGTGAGTGTGTGTGTGGAGTGTGTGTGTGTGTGGTGTGAGTGTGTGTGTGGTGTGTGTGTGTGTGTGTGTGTGTGCGCGTGTGTGCTTGTGCGTGCGTGCGTGCATGTGAGTGTGTGTGTGCGTGCGTGTGAGACTTGTTGTGAATGCAGATGGGATTCTCTGCGTCTGATTGAAACTCAGCCATGCAGCAGACTGTGTGTGTGTGTGTGTGATTGATGGGCTGTGTGCTTGTTGTTGGAGTGTGTGTTAATGTGATACGTGTGTGTGTGTTGTAGTTTAGTTTGTTTGGTTATTGGTTATATTTCACTCTGCAGAGCCTGTAAACAAAACCAAATTAAAAAACATTTACTTTCAGACGTTCACACATTCATCCATCATCCCTCTATCTCCCAACTGCTTATCCAGGTCAGGGTCGCCGTGGCAACAGGGCAGCACAGCAGACCAGAGACAGCTTTCAGTGTGAAAAGGTTTTGCTTGAGATCTGAGGGTTTTTTCACAAAGGAGGCTCAGAGATAAGTGCAGCCTGGATCAGTTTAACTTAGGTCTGACTCCAGTTCTTATTAATTAAGTCCAGCTTCTGCTGGCAGATGATTTAATAACAGAGTGCAGTTTGTCCTGGTGGCACTAAAGGAAAGGTCATTGGGCCGTTAAATGAAACAGGTTCCTCCTCTGAGGAGCGGGAATGTGAGAAGCACATTTCATGGAAATCTGTTCTGGGCCCCAATCTTCAAATGTGCCTGAACAAATCCAGGCTAGCATGACTTTATGAAATGATCCTGTTAATTCCCGTCCAGCTACCTTGGGTCTTCAAACACAGTTGGAGGACTGACTTATTCATCATGCAGGGCTCAACAATAAGGATTGCCCATTTGCCCGGGGCAAGTAAAATGCCACGTCAGGCAAGTAAATCTAGTAACTCGGGCAAGTGGTAAAAAATAATTAAACATGCATTTTATTAGCCCCGGTATTAAACGGGCCCGGGGCTAAACCATTACAGACCGTAGCATCATCACGCTCGCTGCAGCCTCCTGCTGTCTGTGTCAGCAGAGATTACTCCAGCTGACAACAACTACGCTCGTCAGTAAGTGCAATAAAACCTCTGCGAGTAAAAAGCCAATACTTTATCAATACACCTGTTCAACAAGCATAACCATGTGAACATGTAGAAAGTGATATTTTAATCTGCTCTGTCTGCAGTCTCTCATGTTTTACACAAGCACAGCGAGCTAGCTCAGCTAATAGCGAATTGTTACAAACAAGCTAAACCAAAGCCGTCTGTATGAAGTCGGACTGTTTCACGTACCTGCAGTGAGTCGCAGCAACAGCAGAGGGAGGAGGACATAGGACAGGAGGAAGGACTGACACTGACCGATGTCTGAGTTCTTCATTCTTTCTAAACTTCTCTCAGTATTTTGATGTCAGGAATATGATTTATTTTATTGACATTTTAGATTTGTTTCCAGTGAGATATTATGAGTTTATATAGTGATTTTGCTGTTGTAAACTTTACGGTTGCTGCTCTAGAAACAACATACGGGCGGCTGCGGCTTAGTGGTAGAGCGTGTCGTCCACAAATCAGGATAGCTTGTCACACATCCACTGCATCGCTGCCTTGCTCTGAATGTCCCATTCATGGCAGCAAAAACACTCCGGAGGTTCCAGAGGCTGGTGTTCTGGTTTTGGTTGATCAGATGATGTAGCAGCAGTGTCCCTTCTGCTTGCCTTTCCCTTTCTCTGAGTTCGACGTTTATGTTCTGTCGTGTAGCTAAAACTGTCTTCCACTCTGAAGTCAGCAAAATAATTTTCATTATGATGCATTAGTTATGTTGAGTAAGTTTTCAGTCTCTTTGAGTTGATTTTGAAAGCATACTAAAATGAACAGAAACCAATGGGCCCCTGGAAGGTAGGAAAAACACATTTAAAAATAAAGCTGCAAGCAGCGATGAACGGGCCCTCGCACCTGACCGCACGTCGGGGGTGTGCCACAGCATCATTGCCGGAGGTTGGTCAGTGCGGCTCTGAATTTTCACGTGTTGTGGACACTGCACACTTCCTGTGTCTGCTATGTGGCGCTAGAGAACACCCACTAATTATACGACATGTTCCAGTATATGAAGTGTACACCACACCCTGAAAATTTCATGTAAATCAAATGATGATTGTCACACAAGGCTGAATTCCTGTTGCCAGTAGGTGGCGCTATGACTGAATATTGGCATGTAGATGTCTTCAGGCTGGGACTCTTATCAAACGTGCAGATTTGACCATGTTCACTGAAGTTACAACAACTTCCTGTTTCTTGGCCACGGACACGCCCTTCAACAAAAACTCAAGCTTTTGATAAATTGTCATCGCAAAGGTCTTTAGATTGCACTGCGAAAATTTCAAGTTGATCTGACAAATTCTCTAGCGTCAGAGTGTCATCTATAAAATCATAATACAATCATAATAAATATAAATAAACAATTTTATAAAACAATATTCTAAAACCAGACACCTGCCACCTGACAAGTCGAGTCACAGCAACGCCATCAGTCGGCTTGATTCCAGCTGAAACTGGGGAGTTGAACTTTGAAGTCTTTAATATGATTGAATATTGCCATGTAGATGTCTTCAGGCTGGGACTCATGAAACATTCGAAGTTTGGGGCAGATTTGACCACGTGCACTCAAGTTACAACAAGTTACTGTGTCATAGCGAAACATCGAAATTCGACGCCACGCCACGGACACACCCTTCAACGAAAACTCTAGCTTCTGATAACTTTTCACTGCAAAAAATTTGAAGTCTATCCGACTAATCCTCTAGGAGGAGTTTGTTAAAGTACAGAGCCTGTAAATGGCAAAAATGGTCTACAAGTGCACTTCAATTGAAAATGGCTGACTTCCTGTTGGGTGATACATGTCATACATGTAGGTGAAACGTAGGCCGGGTGCTGCTTTTTAAGAATTTGTAGGGGGGCGCTATAGAGCCATTTTGACACGCCCATATGCAAGACCCACAAAACACGTACATTTTCGCCACTTCTGATGTGTGTCCAAAGTTTCGGGAGTTTTTGAGCACCCCTTTTTATTGGGAGGGGGGAATAATTCCTTCAGTTTCAACAGGGACCTCGCAGCGGCCGCTGCTCAGGCCCTAATTACAGTACAGCGCCACTTGCATGAATTGGGAAATGGTTGTCAGTAATGTACAAGGATGCACATAGGATTTACTGGGCAACCACTAGCATTGTCCTTTAATGACCCCATGATCTTTCCTCTAGCGCCACCCTCAGGACCAACTTTACACTTTTAGCTCCACTGCTGGTAAGTCTGTAATAGCTACAGTAAATCATCAGCATTTGTTTGTCAAGTCCAACACTCACATTATATTTCCTTTGTAAGTGTTGCTGTAGTGATATATCTGTCATGATATATCTGTTGTTAATAGCTGCAGTCGTGTGTATGTGTGTTTTCAGATTGATGGTGTGTGTGTCTCTGATGTTTCCTCTAAAAGCAGACAGATAAGGAGGTATTTTTTAAAGCACATTTGTTTTCTGTGGAGGGAAAATCATCCATTAATGCAGATTTATGCAGATTGGCTGGATGGAAGTCGTTTGGGCGAAAAGAGCCGCTGAGAGTCGAGGAGTGATTACTAATGGGTTTTTATAGCTGGACCAGAGAGAAAGGGCAACGGCCAGCCTCTCTCTCTCTCTCTCTCTCTCTCTCTCTCTCTCTCTCTCTCTCTCTCTCTCTCTCTCTCTCTGTGTGTGTGTCCTGGGCTGCTTTCTAGCTGTTGAAACAACCATTTTAAATCTTTGCAGAATCTCAGACTGTTCCGTTTGTTTCCTGCTACTGTGACTCTTGTTGCTGCTTCCTGCTAATTTATTTATGTTGGTTTTATGGCTGAGTTGGTTTCTTCCATTATCTTTCTCTTCTGCTCTTTCTTGGAAACATGCTACAGAAGGGGGCAGTAACACAGTAATGCTGCTTCTACACTGCAGAAATAAAACAAGATGGGATACAGGTCCAACACCATTATTTTGCTGTTAAAATCTGTTTCCATTAGTTTTCATAGAAGTTGCACTACTACAGTTGCTGAAATACTCCATTACTCGTAAAAGAAACATGAAAGCATACCAAACACATAGACACAAAAACCACTGTTATTATCATCACCACCATGGTATCACAATCATAATAATAATGAAATATAGACGCAAGTGCCAATTCCGAGGTTCAAGCCAACACAAATCGTCGTTAGAAGTTTAAAGCTTTTGATCTGGACCTCGTCAAATGTGGCCTAGATGTGAAAAAAGCAGTGAAATCTGAAATACAATAAAGAAAACAAACAATTTCTGATTCGTATTATGCCGAGAAGTTTTTTTGCATTTGCAGCGTCCCCTAGTGGTTTGAAGGAAACGTTCAGGGTATGTTTCAGGTTCTTATTTGGACATATGCTATAAGTTTTGTGATGACTGGACAAACAATTTCTGATTTATAGTCCGATGATGTATGTTTCAGGTACATATTTGGACATGTCTTGTAGGTTTTGTGATGATTGGCCCAACGGTTGTTGACTTTGGTCTATTTATGTGCTGAGCCACGCCCCTTTTGAAGTTCATTGGTTAATATCTTGAAAACTAAATAAGATATCAAGAAGATTTATACAACTTTTGTTAAGCTTTGTCCAATGATGATCCACCGCAAATTTGGTAGCAATCGGACCTACGGTTTAGGAGGAGATGTCAAAAATGTGTTTTTCAAAAGAATCTAAATGGTGGAAAATCTAGTTAGGCAAAGTTTAGTGGTCCACGAGGCTTTTTGAAGAGCACATTGAGCTGGACTTGTGAGAGAAATTTCAAGTCATTCGGATTTATGGTGTGAGGAGCGTGGTCTATTCAAAATTGCATTTTTGGGCCTAAATTATAGCGCCACCATGTGGCCGATTGGGCTCATATTTCTGTGGAAGCGCATCCACGTTATTTCCAGTTATTGGGCTAAGTGTCGTGTTTCTAGCTCATTCCAGCTCACAGGAATTTAGGCCGCCGCATAAGACTATAAGAATAATAATAAACCGACACAAACTCAATAGGGTATTAGCCCTAAAAACTAATGATAATGATAGTAATAATGACGACAGTAATAATGACGATAATAATAATAATAATAATGATATAATATTATATATATTATATAATATCACTGGTATCAATAATAATAATAATAGTAGTAGTAGTATCACTGGTAATATCAATAGGAAAATCAACATAAAATAAATAAACAAATTTAAAAGTAATACTGCCACCATCATTACTAACAGTATAAATAAAACTAATGATGATGATGATGATGATGATTATAATAATAATGACAACAACAGCAATAACAACAGTATTATTGATAATAATTACCATAATAACAATGTATTTGATTAGAAATGAAAATATATAAGTAAGTAGTAAATACACATATCAGTAATGATGGTTCACCAAAGCAGTTTAGAGGAAAAGAGAGTGAGAAGAGAGAAAAAGAGGAAAATGGGGGGGGGGTCATAGAGTGTGTATGTTTGTTGGATGTGTGTGTGATGCCTTTGTGTGTGCAAGTGTATGTCAGATTAATAATTTGTATTGATCAAAGTATATGTGTGATGGCAAATATATGTGTGTTTATTGTGGATGGTGGACAGGCAAAAAGAGGTGATGCGTAAAATTGGTGCTGAAATTAAGAATTAAGAGTGTCGATAAATGGTTTCTAGATTATGTCAAAATCAGCAGTTTGTTTTTTAATGGAGGCAGATCATTTTTCCATTGATATGTATTCGATTAGTAGATTTTTCAAAAGTGTAATATTGATTTTGTTCCTTAATTTCCGGTTCATGAGGACAGTTTTCTTGGCGATGGTTAGGGCTATGGAGAGTATTCTACTGGATATGTCGTTTAGCTTTATGTTGGATATGTCTCCTAGTAAGCAGAGTGGAGGGGATAGTGGGATGTGGCAGCCTAGAAGAAGGTTGGAGAGGTTGTCAGTGATGTCCCGCCAGAATTGTTTAATCGGTGTGCAGTCCCATGTGGCATATAGCTGTCTGTGGTGTTTTGTGTACAGTGCAGACAAATGTCAGAGTCTACAAAACCCATTTTAAACATGCATTTCCCTGTGTAGTGTACTCTGTGTGATGTTGATCAGGTCTGATGTTAGTGGGGGAAGATCTAAGTTTAATTTTGGTCTGAATAGAGGATTTGATCTGGAGACATTCTAAAAAGGGATTCTCCTCAATGCCGTACTTCTGAACCAAATGAGGGAATGAGACCAAAGTGTTGTTATGGAAGATATGTTTAAGGTGTGTGATACCTTTACTGATTCATGATGAAAAGTTGAGTGGTTTTCTGTTCATTAGGAAGTTAGGATTATTCCAGATGGGAGTGTGTTTGGTAGGTGAGATTGTGGTGTTAGTTATTTGGTGAAATTTCCACAGGCTGTCAGAGTTGTAGCTTTGGTAGGGTTTTTAAAACAAGGATGGTGTGCGATGGATATGAATGGTTTGTTCTATGTCTGTCCGGGAGTTGTCGGATTGATTGGGATTAGTCCCTTTGTTAATGTATTGGAGTTGGTAATGAAGTAATGGGAAAAGTTTGGTGCTTCCAGACCTCCTTGTGCTTTGGATTTTTGTAAAGTGGCTAGTTTGATTCTAGGTGTATTGTTTTAGGTATTTATCATGGGTAGTATGGTAATTTTGTTTGTAGCAATTCTGCCTATGAGGGATACTGGTAGATTCATCCAACATTGAAGGTTGTGCTCTACTGTTTTGAGAAGTGGGTTGAAGTTGAGATAGACTAACTCTGACAGCCTAGGGGAAATGTTGATTCCTAAATATGAGCTATTAGGTTCTGCTGTGGCTTAGAGGTAGAGCCGATTGTCCACTAATCGGAAGGTCAGCAGGTTGATCCTGGCGCTATACAAGTTTGCCATTTACCATATTACCAGTGTGCAGAGAGAAATGTGGTGTTTGGACTGCCACATCCCAACTATTAGGGCTGAGTGGGAGAATGGTGAATTTAGACCAGTTGATAGTGTAGTCTGAGATTTTAGAGAAAGTTTATGAGGTGGATGGTTTCGGGTATTGAGGAGGAAGGATTTTGAAGGTAAAGTAGAATGTCGTCTGCATAAAGGCTGATCTTATGGTGCATATTTTTTGTTTGGATTCCTGTGATATTTATTTTTTGATGGATGGCTGCTGCAAGTGGTTCAATGAAGATGGCGAATTAAGATGGGGAGAGTGGGCATCCTTGCCTAGTACCTCTGTGCAAAGTGAAGCATTGTAATCTTAGTCCATTGGTGGTGATCGTGGCTATTGGTAATGTGTACAAAACCTTCACCCAGTGGATAAATGATTCACCGAAACCAAATTTGTTTAGTGTAGAAAATTAAAATTCCCGATTTATTTTATCAATTTTTTTGTATCCAATGAGACTATGGCTGATGGTAAGTTTGTGTGAGATGTGTAATGTAGTAAGTTAAATAGTCTGTGTAGGTTATTAGATGAGTGCTTTTCTTTAATAAAGCCAGTTTGGTCTGAGTGAATGATAGATGAAGTAACTGTTTCGATTCGGGATGCTAAGGCTTTGCTGATGATTTTCGTGTCTGTGTTGATGAGAGATAGGGGGCGATAGCTTGATGGGGAAGTGGGTTTCAGTAAAAGAGATTGTAGCAATGTTCATGTCTATGGGAAATTTGGATTTTTGTTTTATTTTAGTTATTCTGTGGAAAACGGGGGCTAGAGTATTCCAAAAGTGTTTATAGAACCCAGCAGGGATGCCAACAGGTCCTGGTGATTTATTGTTAGGCATGAGTTTTCGTGCATTGTGGAATTCTGTTATTGCAAATGGTTTCTCAAGAGCATTTGCTTGGTCTTCAGTAAGTTGTGGTAAATCAATGTTGCTTAGAAATGTGTCAATGTCTTCTTGGCTTGGTTTATGTATTGATGAGTGTAGGTTTGTATAAAAATCTTGAAAGGTCTTATTTATTTCCTCAGGTGTTTGTTTCACAATTGTTGGAATTGTTGTTTTTTTCTTTATTTCGCTTGATTTGGTTAGCCAGGTATTTTCCAGATTTATTATTGTAATCAAAATTTTCTGTAGGAGGAATTGAGTTTTCATATTTATGTGTTCATTCAGTTGTATTTATGTAAATCATTTTGAATTTGTATTGTAGGATTATGTGCGTTGATATTCTCTAGTTCTTTATCTTTTGTTCTAAGTACATTTCCTGTTCGTTGTCTTTCTTTTTCGTGTGTGTGGAATATGATATGATTTTTCCTCTTAATACCACTTTCCCTGTTTCCCAAAGTAGTGATGGTGCTATTTCCGGTGAATCATTTATTTCAAGGAAGGAAGCCCACTCTCTTTCAATGTAATTGTCAAAGTCTGGGTCATCAAGTAAGGAAGTATTAAATCAAGAGCATGGGAGCATGATCGCTAATGGTAATGGGGTGTATTAGTATGTCTGAGATTTGGGAAATAATTGAGTTACTGGTTAAAAAGAAGTCAATACGAGAGTAGAAGTGATGAACTGGTGAAAAAAATGAAAATTCTCTAGCGGTCGGGTGTTTTAATTTCCAACCATCGCCAAGACCAAAATCGCTCATGAACTCTTTAATTGTTTTTGTGGCTTGGCAGTTACGTGTACTGTTTGAGTTGTTAGACCTGTCTAATGATGGGTTCATGACTGTATTGAAATCTCCTCTCAGACAGACAGGAGAGAGAGGTGAAAAAGGTGTGGAAAAAGGACGAGTCCTCATTATTTGGGCCATAAATACATGCAATAGTGATTGGGCTGTTGTGTATTAAGATATTTATTATGATAAATCGTCCTTCAGGATCTGTGATGGTGTTGTTATGAATAAATAAGATATTTTTGTGTATTAAAATGGCTACCCTCTCTTCTCCTGGAGTTGAAATGGGCGGAGAAGATTTGATCTTGTTCTTAATTTATGATAGTCAGATTCGGATGTATGAGTTTCTTGTAGAAGGCATGTATCTGCTTGTAATTTGTTTATGTGGTTAACAGTGGCGGCTGGTGGAAAGTTTTCTAGGTAGGGCTGTGCCACATCCAGTCAATTTCAGCAAACATCCCAGTATGATTTTATGCAAAAAAGGGAAGGAATCAAAACTGAATTACTACTTTGCAGTTAAATATTTAACAGTTATTTGATTCCAACATAAAATAAAGCAGTAAGCAACGCCTTGACAATCACATCAGTACATCTTATTTTGGCCACCCACACAAACATGGGTTTGTGTGGGTGGCACAAACACGAAGTGCAGTTAGTGGTGTTAAGTTGCTATTCAGACACCTGAATGGACATAAGCATGGGAGTCAAGTGCTCTGAGGTGTAAATGTAAAAACCGCTGCTGGATGTTACTGTCGGCGTCGATGTAGCTTAGCACAAGCACCAGCAGGCAGTGGGTGGAAATGTCGTCTCGTCTGCTTGAATGGCGATAAAGTCAGCGCTCTTTACTTCTTCCAGAATGTAATCCTTAAGCACTGACAGCATGCAGTCCAACAGCTCGTTTTGTGCCGTCTTTGACTGCCTTTAAAAACAGTAAGTTAGCTGTCAAGGTGCTCCTCCAGCACGCTGTCTAGGGAGGCAACAAAATGCACCAGTCCCCTGAACATGCCAGGGTTGTCCGAGGAGTCAGCCTCGTCATGCCCACGCAAGGCCGACTCAAAGCCCCACAAAACTTCCCACAATCGATTATTTTTGATAAAATAAGCCTGTTTTGTTCACCTCCTCGCTGTGTTTCCTCACCGCGATCCTGTGGCCATCGTCCAGCTGCGTAGCGGTGTTCACTGTGCCAAATGTGGCTAACGTTAGCTTGACAGAATTATCCATGTGTTTCCACTCTGATATCCATTTTCTCATTTGACTCTGGGGAAGACGAGGAAGAAGAGGATTTCAATAAATGTTAGACTGTTCCTTTAAATGTGCACACTGGTGTTTTTATCTGATCGAGACTAAAGATTCGCACTGCTGACTGAAAAGACTGTGACTGTTAGATATGGACGGTGTGTGTATGTGATTATTAGCTGTGTATCTTGTAATTTCCAGAGGAGCTGATTCAGACTCCTGCAGCATTTTTCAGCTGCTGGTAATTAGTGGATGTTGAGACACAGAGAATTATCTGCTTCAAAGACATTCACAAGGCTGATAACTGCTGAGAGTGTGTGTGTGCTGTCAGTCAGCTGAATTGCCTCGATTAAGCAGCAGATTATCAGGATTTTGTAATTATTAGGGAGTAATTAAGACTGAGCTGAGGATTATCAGATTGAAACATGAAAATACTGAAACACTGAAGGAAGAAAACATTCATGCTGAAACAGTAAAACAATGAAACACTAAAACAGTGGAACAAAGAGTTCATCATAAAGTCTGTTTGGTGGATTTAGCAGCACCTGCATTACTAGTGGAAGACTGAGGGATTCACAATGGCGAGAGTGCTAAAGGATTCAGAATGGAAAAAAGGACGTATTCAGAGCAGCACAATGAAGGATTCAAAATGTAAAAGTGGGGATTCAAAGGATTTAATTTGAAATGAGGAACTCAAAAGGCGCAATGGAAGATTAAAAATGGAAAGAGGTAAGTTTTCAAATTACATAATAAAGATTTAAAATGGCACATTGAGGGATTCAAAATGGCACAATTAGATATTAAATATGGAAAGGAGGGATTCAAAATAGCACAATGAAAATGGAAAGACAGGTTCATTACATCTGAGTGGACGGCTGGGAAACCAGGATTTCTCAGCAGTTTTTTCTGTCGATTCTGACATTTTCATCTTGGAGGCATTTGTTCTAAATATGGGAGTCAGAATGTGCTGTGCAGCTGAGAGAAGGACAAGGAGGCGCAGCAGGAAGCGGAGAACATGGTAATATTTGATATCACTCCTGCTCTCCTGTTGTGTGAACGCTACACTCCGATGTTGTCTAATTAAAATGTTTTCTGTGCAGGCGAAAGGCCTCCGCAGACAAGCAGTCCTAATTGTAGCCCCGCCCACCTTGTTAATGCAGCAGGAGGGAGGAGGTGTCGAGGAGGGGTTAATGGAGAAGCTAATTATTAGCATGGAGGATCTCCACATTAATTGGACATTTTTCTGTCTAGAGGCTGATGTGCACTGTTCTGCAGGAGGTGGAAGAAGCGCAGCAGAGAGACAGTTTGTTCTGTAGATTGTTTTTATTAAGTGGGTTTTATTAAGACGAGCTTAACGAGTCAATTTGGGTTTAATAGACACAGGAGGTAGGAGGCGGAGATTTGTTCACTGGTCTCTGCAGGGAGTCTCACAATTATATTCACACTTTATCTGTTAGTAGAAGACATTAGTGTAGACCTGAGTGCTCATTAACACACACACACACACACACACACGTCAGTACTTCTATACTTGTGAGGGCACTCTTTAACATAATCCATTCCAAAAAGGTTGCGTGATAGGGGCATGACGAAAGGGAAGGACACATCGTTACTGATAAGACCCAATCAAGATGTGAATGCGGGTGTCTGCGTCATCGTTTCCAAAAGCCACCGTTTTTGCCCATCCAGACTAAAATGCAACCCCGGAGTTCTCAAACAGAAACGGGGCCAGCATCGTTTCCAAACGTATCTGTTTTAGGGGCTCAAACGCCAGAGTAGTGTGGACACTAGGTGAGAACGTAGCAAAACTTGTGGATGTAGCCTTAGACCAGGTGAGCCTGGTTTCTTCTGATAACCTAACTCCGCCCACTAGGCTCCTGCAGGCCAAGGAGTCTTGTCCAGAAAGGATGTCCTCAATTAAAAAAATGTCAGCAGGTCGTCCACCAAACGGAAGGTCGGCGGTTCGATCCCGGCTTCCCCCAGCCCATACTGTATGTTGAAGTGTCCTTGGGCAAGACACTGAACCCCAAAATGCTCCCGAGGGCTGTGCCTTTGGTGTGTGAGTGTGTGTGAATGGTGTGAAGCGCTCTGAGTGGTCAGAAGACTAGAAAAGCGCTATACAAATACAGTCCATTTACCACTTACCGTTTCAACCCTTTCCAAAAATGCTGCCACTCTATAAACATGCCTGCTCCACCAAAACTAAGCCTTACCCTTTCTATATTATTAGTTTAACTTAAACTGAATTATTTTGTTCATGTTATAGCGTATTTTATTTGGGTAAAGAGCTATTTGTGTTCATGAAACGCTGATGAAGTTTGTCTTTTGTCTTTTTCTTTTCATGAAGGCAAAAAGCTTTTATAGCACCAAATGTTTATATTCAGAGGTACAGTTATTTCTGTCATCAAACTTCATTTCCCAGATGCCATTTTCAGACTCCCAGCCTAAACCTAAATGCTAAACATGAAAGTTTATTCTTGACCTTGGTAAAGGTCCACTTACTAGCCTATTCAGGAGATTTCAACTGTATCACATGGTCGTCACTGGCAGATGGGGTATACTTTTTAAGCCAACACAGAAAGTTCTGAAAGTGCTGTGGATGAAATTATAATAGCTACTGAGCTCACTGTTGGGATTCACAATGCTGTAAGGCTGCGTTCAATGCTCTCGGGATTTTGGAATGCTGAGTTCAAATGCTCTCGGGATTTTTCAGAACAAAAGAGCATGCAGTCTCCTAATGAAAGTTCAGTTAAAAATCACAAATTAATGAATTCATCTGTTGAGTCCCAACATCACGCATCACCAGATGCATCTCACTGTCATCTGAGCCAACTTCATCTGCTGATGAAGACCGTGTGATACAGCTTAAAGCTCCAGAACAAGCTAGTAAGCGAGATTTAAACCTAAACCTGTTTGAAGAAACCAGTTCAGACAGTCAGCTGAGGCAAATATAGAGTGAACATCAGGTCATTAAAATGATCTCCTGCGTTCACTGTGGCAACAAACTACAAACCTGTCAACTAAACTGTTATCAGTAACTTTGTATCTCTCTCTGTCTCTCTCTCCAGAGTCCCTCTGTTCACCAGCCTCAGGTTTATCTTCATCTTCATCCAGACGACAAACCAAAAACAGACCACCCACAAACTGAAACATCATCTGCACTGATCCATTGCCTCAGTGGGCGATTGCTTCCACCTTCCCCTTAAGGAAACCATTTTCAGAATGACATCTGGAAACTAATGTGCTTTTCCAGAGCAACAGCAGCAACAATTGCATCAGCAATGACAAAAACACCAGCAACAACTACAATATGACAACAATGGCTGCAGCAGCAACAGTTGCAGCAATAGAAACTGCAACATAGGAACATGAGGAGCAACAGCAGCAATAAGTTGAGTATCTACCAGCTCAAAGCAACAACCGAAGCCTTTAATCCCCTCTGTGAGTTATCATCTGTACAAACTTTACAACAAGCACTTATCTTGTCTCACTTTTGAAATTCAGATATTAGTTTTCTTTCTTTTTAATATAAAGCTGATAAAAACAATTTTTAAAAAATACTGAAGAGCAACACCCTCATCGAACCCAAAGTCAGGTTGCAAACTGCTGGACGGCTTTTGCTAACTCTACTAACTCTTATTGTGCTCTTTGATGATTTTGGTTGTTTGGGGTGTAAATTGTTGTCAGTTTTAAAGAAGTCTTCAGGGGTTTTAATTAAATAATGAAAATTTTCCTGAATATGAAATAGAACCATCGCTTATTTAAGACAAATTTTATACCTTGTGAGAACATATATGTACATTTCTTGGACTGGAGTAAATAAATGATTATATTCACAATCGTTCGTTGGTGCTTTTTAAAAAATCTGCTGACAGATGGCTGTTTCTGATGATGTTGACAATCAATATTCTACATACTGCTGACAGCTCAATCTTTAAAGGAATAGCACAACATTTTAGGAAATACACTAATTTGCTCTCTTTCTGAGCGTGAAATGAGAAGATCGGCCTAGGGGGAACCGGAGCGCAGCATAAAAAAGATGACTCTCCTCTTTCCCCACTCCCAAGGATGACCAGTGCCACAGCCGATGCAGTCCAAATGAAGTTGATTTAATCAGAAATCAGGGTAAAATAATTGTCGGGGAGAGCATGGCCAAAACAACAAACAAAACAATCTATATTGCCCACTAACTTACCTACCAAACAAAAGCACAAAAGAAAATACAGGTAACTTACCTACCTCACTAAAACATAAACAGGAGAAAAGAGATCACAAGGAAACAAAAAGGCTTCTCACCCCTATATTTACCCGGACTGCTCTTTTAGACATTATTTACATTATGTACAAATCAGATTATTAGCACTAGCAGGAATTGATGGGCAGGGCAGGCCAGGCCAGGCCAGGCCAGGGCAGGGCAGGGCAGGGCAGGGCAGGGCAGGGCAGGGCAGGCAGGGCAGGCCAGGGCAGGGCAGGGCAGGCCAGGCCAGGGCAGGCCAGGCCAGGCCAGGCCAGGCCAGGGCAGGGCAGGGCAGGATACAGCACAGCATGGTCGTGTTGGGAGCCAGGAAAAGCCAGGAGTCAAGCCGGCATCGGTTGATGCCATTTTAAAGTAGGCGCCATCAGTCTCTTGTCCAATCAGCAGCCACCACCTGCAATTCAACATTTTGGAAAACACAAAGCAGGGTGAACAGCACCACCCCCAGGCAAGGAGGGAGAACACAGAAACACAGTCACTCAAATACAAATGAGTCAGGGTCTTAACAGTACGGAGCTGGAGTCAGTACATGGTTAGCCTAGCTTAGCACAAAGACTAAAGTATGGGTTAAAAAGAGAGATGCAATTTGTTAATTGGTGAGCTTCAGAAGTGTTGGGAGGTGAATTTTAAAAGTTTGGACAGAGACATAAGGCAATCGACATAAATACAGACTTAACAAAACACCATCAAATATAAATAAACTAAACTAAGAGTAAATAGAAATTTACACAGGCAAGTCCAAACAGGTGGGACTTGAGCTGCTTTTTAACAGTGTCCACCGATCTTATGTCCAAAAGGAGAGAGCTCCAAAGTTTAGGAGCCACAACCTCAAAGTCCTGGATCGAGGAACAACCAACAAACCCTGATCAGAGGACCTTAGAGACCTGCTGGCGATACAGGGCTGCAGTAGATCTGTAATGTAGGCAGAGCTCTATAAGTGATCACAAGAACCTTGGATCACCCTGGATTCTGAATTTGATGGAGCAAGTGAAGAGAAATCAAGATCAGTGTCACATGAGACCTTTTGGAGGACCTGGTCAAAAGCTTAGCAGCAGCATTTTGGACCACTTGTAAATGATACAGGAATGCTTTGCTGAGGCATGTGAAGAGGAGTTACATTAGTCTAGGCAGGACGAGATATTATCATCTCCATCTCCGCTTGAGACAACGGGCCTGAGTTTAGTTTCTCAGCTGGAAAAAAAAGGAACGAATCAAACATTTGACATGTTGGTCCAGAGTCAGAACCTGGTCCTTAGGGGCACCTAGATTTTGTATGCATGATTTAAGATAAGAGGAAAGAGAACCGAGACCTTCCATTACCTTAGAGACAAGACTGGGTGGCGCAGAAATAAGAGCTGTCTTGTCAGCATTGAGCTGTAGGAAATGATCTGCCATCCAGTTTTTTATAGAGTTTAGGCAGTTATTTAAAACTGACAATTTTGCTACATTTTGAGGCTTAAATGAGATGTGTAGTTGAATATCATCTGTGTAGCAGTGAAAGAAGATAAGTGTCTTATTATCTGTCCAAGGGAAAGCATATACAAAGCAAACAGAATTGAACCAAGGACCGAACCTTGGGGCACACCACAAAACAAAGTTTGGAGACACAGTTGCCAGCAGCAACTGAGAAACTCCTATCAGAGAGGAGGAGGACCACTGCAGGGCTGACCCAGAGATACCCACCCAAGTCTGTCGATTAGGATACTGTGGTCCACAGTGTCGAAAGCTGCACTGAGATCCAACTGTACCAAAACAGAACACTCTCCTGCATCACCGTGCATCAAGACTTTGGTAAGACTCTAAGAACAGCTAAATCATCAGTAGGTTGTTTGTTCTGTCAGGTACTTGGCACAAACTGTTCTCAGTCCAAATGCTGTAGGTGGGATTGTATTCGTTTTTGTGTGCACTGTGTGGAGTGTTTGTGTGTATCTTTGTTTGTGTTAAAGACAGTGAGACAAACCAGCCTGCCAGCTCTGCCCTCATTTGCATCTGCTAATGGCTCTATGATGCCAGTTTCTGATCACTGCAACTACACATTTAAATTCCTGCTTCATTGCCAGATGCTCCTCTCTCGCTCTCTCTCGTCCAGGGATTCCTGTTTCCACCCTGTAACAGCAGCTCTGTCCGTGCTCTGCATCAGAAAACACCAGCTGAGGTTAAACTGGAGACATGAAGCTGCTGTTGGTAATGATGCTTCAGTTGGTCACGATAAAGCTTATATATTTACACTCAAACATTACATGTCATTCCAAAACCATGGAAAATCATTCAGACACAAGAACACTTCAGTCAGAGATACTTATGTCGAGGAATTAGTAATTTATTGCAAATGGTCATACAGTTATATTTGGTTCAACAGCTCTGAGCAGCAACAAGGATTCAGCAAAAATACCACAAGCTTAATACAAGGGAGCTGCTGTGCTGGTATAAGCATATCAGCAGAGTAGCCAGTAACAAGTGTCAGGTTATTATGTGCATATAATGTCATGTTTAAACAGGAAAGGGCCTTCCCCAGACTCTATGTACAATATACATGTTATTCTTATGACAACTGGACAAACGTTGTCTGCTGAGAAGGGCCGTAAAATGCAATCGAAAGCTCTGGAATAAACTAGTAACCTTGAGTTAGGTTTTTTCTTTTTCTAATTACACTTAAGACCTTGAGAGACCTTGAGGACATTTTTGGAAAGTGAGACCATTTTGACTAGTCTCTACTTCTTCAAAAAGCTGTTAAGACGTGGTTTTGGGGTTAAGGTTATAATTAGGTTTACTAATGTAGACAACCTTTCAGAAACTGTTGAGAGGTGAACAAATTAGGACTTAAGCAATACGAAGCAATATTAGCATTCATTCATGTCATGTTTATGTCCACCTGATGAATGTAAGCCCAATATTCACCATACTTTAGCTCCTCCTCCTGAGGGAAGCATCTGGCTCTTTAGCTCTCTGACTGCGTCTGTCTGCTGTCTGCTGCCGAGCAGCTCGTGGACAGAGAGTTTTTCACTGTATCATGCGATGAGAGCGGTAAGAGCGAACCAAAACACTCAAATTGCCGGCCATAAAACCAAAACAATGAGCTTAAAGAGGCTAAAATGCATTGTAAAGCTTAGATGAACTGCAGACCATAATTATTTATGCTTTTGTCACTATGAGCAACCCCTTTCACATACACAACATCATTTCATCCATTGTTAACATACAAATATGAATTAAAGCAGCATATATGTAATGCTTACAGTATGTAATCATAATGTGTCCTGGTTATTTTTGGATGTCACATCTGACTGGTTCCATCAAAACAAACAGCCTAAATGTATTTTTATGGGAAAACAAACAAGCAGCAGCTTTTGTTCCCTCTGCTGCTTCGCTCTAATGACAGAACAACTTCCTCACTAAAATGATGAAATGTCATTAAACTAAATGGACTTTTGGCTTCTGGTTTGTTTGGTCTAAACATAATAAAAATGAAATAAAAACATTCACATTCAAAATCGCACATGGTTTTCACTGGACAGGAAGGGTATGGCAAATTGTAATCTGAAAAGTAACCAGTAACTAAAGCTGTCAAATAATTGTAGTGAAGTGAAAAGTAGAATATTTGCCTCTGAGATGTAGCGGAGTGGAAAGTGGCATGAGAAGAAAACGTACTTAGTTACATTCCAACACTGCAGAGCGGATATATTTGCAGTTTCGCAGTAGACAAATCATCTTTAGTACGTAACAGTCCAGCCAGGGGCGGAGCTAGACTCCCAGCGCAGAGGGGGCGGAGCATGCTCGAGGGGCCCTTCTGTTAAAGTCGTTGTAAAATCCACAACTGTAAAATAGCTGATATATCCTATCCATAAACACAAATTGTCACTTATTGAGCCAAGCAAGCCTATGTCTAAGAAAACATACAGTGAAGCCGCTTTGTGTCAGCGCCGAAGACGTGCAGCGATTATCGAACGGCTCAGCGACAGGCTTAGACTGCCAGGTGCGCTGTCTCAGAAGCATGTCATTCTTACACGGGAATCACTTTAACACAAGCATGAGACACGGCGGTCTACACCACTATACAGGGCCTGTTTAAATATAAACCATATAAAGCCAGAAAAGAGGACAAAACAATTCAACAAAAATGACCAACAATAAATGAAAAGTCTATGGACAAAAAGCACGATTAGGCTACAGAAATGAAATAATCCGCCACCAAACAATATAAACACACATATTATACATATAGATTTGCACTCTTCCAACTTCGTCCTGTTTATGTCCCGCTCAACACAGCATTAACGGGAGCGGATCAAAACGAGGCTTCGTGCTAAAATATTGTAGTGACGGCCCACATTTCCCATCATGCAGCGCTGGACTGAATAGTTTAAGTTCGCTGTTTCATGTTCCAAAATGCAAATGTTACTTTTTGTTAGTGTTTGTCACGTGTCTGTTCAGAACATGGTGGTTTCTAGTTTCTAGTTAGTGAGCTGGCTGTTACATTCATGAGTGCAGCTGTATTTTCAAACTGGGTTTAGAGTTCTTGTACTTTTTAATCCCACTAAATGTATCGTAACTCAACTGTAGTTACTAGTTACTTTGCAGATTAAGATTAATAATGTGAGATATAATCAACAAATAAATGATGATGTATTATTATAGATTAGAATAAGTATTTATTGATCCCTGGGGGTCGTTTACAAAGTCATTCAAAGAAGCTGCAACATTAAAATGATGAACACATTAATGCATCAATAATTATAATCCAATATGAATGAATGGGCCATTCTGCATAATGAGTACTTTAACTTTTGGTACGTTTATATTATATATAATATATATTATATGATTAGATTTTATAGATAGTATATTTTGATGCTAATACTTTACTGAAGCAATGAGTGAAGTTTGCATGAAGGACAGAGTATTTCTACACTGTGGTATTTCTACTTTTACTTAAGTAACAGATCTTAGTACTTCTTCTATCACTGCACAGTACAAACAGGCAGCGAGGAGGAGAGAATGAGTCAGCCGGCCTGTGTAACTTACACTTCCAATAGTGAACGCTCATTTTTTCAAATCCAGTGGGTTTTCGGATAATAATTCGCCACTCAAACTGTGAGGGAGAAAGCTCGTTTTTCAAATCTAGATGAAAAATGAACTGAGGACTAAGAAAACGTTCCAGGTCTGTCATACGGAAAATGACTCAGCATTGGATTTGAAAAAGGTGGTGGATGCTTTAGCGTAGAGGGAGTGAGAGAGAAATCGCCTGGTTTAAGGTAAGGCAGTTCAGTCTCACTACTTTCAGTATCACTATTATTGACGTACATATTCTTTCTGCTTACTGTTTGGTGTACATCTACATGTTGTACATTTCACATTTGCTTCACTTTTTAAAATGATGGTAGGATTTTTTCTGTGTAATCTCCACTGAGCTTAATATGAAACCATAAGTAAAGTAAATTACAATTAAAGCTGATGACTTGAATTCTTCAACAATGGCCAATTTACCATTTAACGGTTTCAATTTCTAAGCACATAGCTAAGGGCTCGTTGGGCCTCATGCTCGATCATTTTCGTATTCTCATCCTGAAACTTACTGAATAGTTAAGTTAATGTGCTGTGCGGTAAGTGCTCTCTACACCTCCCTCAAACTGGAGACTGCAGATGTCAGCATTCACCACACATTTATCAAACTGCCTTCATTGCATTCAAAGTTTTAAGACATTCTAAACCTATACCACATACATTTATTGTATAGCAAATTGAAAAAGGCAAAACTCAAAATACATGAAAAGTGTTTTTTTTACTGAGTTGTGTGTGCCTCTGCCAACTAAAGCCACATAGGGGAAACAACTCATCCCTGTGGTCTCATGGTTGCACCCAAGGGTGAAATCTTCAGTCAGACATTAGGGGAGACCAAGCACTGTGGGGAGGAGGTGGATCCCTAAAAAACTTAACAAATATTATACCTATATTATTATTATATTATACATCTATTTAAGGTTGAGGTAAGGAACAGCCACAAGCAAATTAAAATACAGCACCAGCACCAGCGGGTCAGCTTGGCTCCTTATAAAGACAGTCCGGTCAGACTCCTATTCCTATCCAAATGCACACTCGTCTGGCACTTCACATACGTTTTGTGAAAACAAACACACACTAAGTAATTTTCAGTTTGAACTAACCAGCAGCTACATGTTGGATGTTGAGTAAAACACAGAGCACACACAGAGAACACAGAGCAATAAGGACCAGACACAATGCGCACGCTCAAGTTTCACAATTGCCAGCCAACAACACCATGATAACCTGGTCGGTTCAAAGCGACACAGTTTAGTGACAAATCTGTTACTGTACATTGAAAAACACCAGACCAGATGTGTTCAGCAGTAACACACTGGTTTATATTTAACATGTGCACCCGTGATGTGGTGATTTAAACAGCGTGTGTGTCAGAGATCAGACTCAGAGATGGTGTGTGGAGGTTACACAACAGAGGTAAACTTGGTCACGCGCAGTGAGCCGGGCACACAGTTGTTTTTTCAGTGGTGCTTTTTGATACTCCTTGAATTTAAATAATACATGATTAATAATTATGATTTATGTATTATAATGATTTATTTCAGCCTAAAATTTAGTCAGTTCTTGTTGTGCTAAATGTTCTACATTCATTTATATTCCCCCTGTAACTAACAATTCTCCACTAGTAGTAGTAGTGGTTGTTGCATGAGGCCAAATGTTTGAGTTTATTTTCTTTTTTACTGCAACATGCACAGATTTTAAAAGCAGTAGATCAGTTTAAACTTTTATGTCCTCAAAAGGATGAAGACGGCTGGAGCTTGCCCTTTGACCCTCTGGGCCAAAATGAACTCAAATACCTTTTCATTGTTTTAATATTCGTGTTAATGTTAATCAAACAACTGTTAATGGTTAGTGGAAATCAACATTTTAATTGGTTTTAAAAATGAGATACAAGTTGATTAGATCTGTTAAATCAAAGGTTAAACTGAATACATTCAAAGTAAAGATTTGAATTCACTTGATATGAAAAGAATCGACTGTAGCTTCAGCTAACTCTGTTTTACTCCTGTCAGATCAGACAACAGTAGAAACGTTTCAGTCCACTGCAGCTGAAGATGGGAGAATTTTATTATGTTGATGACAGCATACTGTTTCCACTGTGCTGATTAAAGACCACATCCCGACAGATAGGAGCTCAGGTCGCGGTTCTGGCAGTGATTGCGCCAGGCCACCCTGAAACCAGACAGAAGGACGTAAGTCATCTCTCCACATGTGAAGGTTTGTGAAGTGAACACATCACAGTCTGAGTCACATGATCAGATCTTACCAGGCTCCGATGCCGTTGGGATCCCTAACGATGCGTTTGGCACAATTGATTGCCACGCTGACATCATCGGTCAGAAGCTCTGTGAAAAAAGAAAGAATCTGGATTTGAGTGGGAATTTAAAAAGTGGACATTAATGGAACTGCAAGTACAACATGTACAACATAGTAAGTGAAAAAATTAGCCTCTCAAAGGCTCAGGGATAAATTGTAAATGGACAGCATTTATATAGCCCTTTTATCCAAAGCTGGATACTTTGACAGATAATGTTGTATTTTCATCTTTACTACAAAGAGCGCTGTGTTTTACTGTCTTATGTTTGACATTTGCAATTCTAGCTCCTTTTTAGGAGAACATTAACTGTAAATAAAAATAAAGATTAAATTATTTTGTTTTTACCCCCCAAAAAACATGCAGAGAAGTTGGCAGTACTTTTTTCAGGTCTTCCTTTTGGGCTGCATAAGGCCCCAACAACCTCCACCAAAATGACTGGGCAGCCTGTATGTAGCCTGAGAGGTGAACGCACTCGCTGACCCCCCCCATTCCCAGTGGAAATAACACCCTTGCACACACTCACACACTGATGGTGGCTAGCTACCATATAAGGCGCTGGCCTAACCATCAGGAGCAGTGTTTTGCTCAAAGACATGACCCACTCTATCTGCCTAAATTTTGTTAATAAAATTTAAATAAGAGGATATTAAAGCCAAATATTTTGCCATTTGGGGGAAGAGAAACTTCACAACAAGCTGAAAACACCACATCAGATGTATTATCAGCTTTTAAGGTTGTTGTGGCTAACGTGTTAGTAAATAGTTGTCTACTCCCACATCCATCTGACACAGAACAACGATGTCATCCCATTGGAGTCGTGTTGGTGTCCACCTGATGAATGAATATTCACTCTCCTTTTAGCTCTGATTGGTCTTACCAACCTCTGAGAAAAATATCCGGCTCTTTAGCTGCTAAATGCTCCACGATGTTCACCAGCTAGTCTCTGACTGTGCCTGCTCTTGTACTGGGCAGGTAGTGTACAGTGGATCAGGGATCAGGGATTTTTTACATAAGAGAGAGCCATTTAATTCACTGTTAATATTAGAAACACTGTATTGATTATTGCAGATTTAAAGCTTGGTGACGCAGCAGGACAAGGCGCGACCAGTGACAAAAACGTGCACGACAACATGGGAAGGAATGAAATAGGAGGAAAATGCCCCTGTGTGGTTAAAAGTTTTGGATGTGGTGGTTCATCACTGACCGCTGCACCTGATGTGGCATGCATTCGACGACTGGGTGCGGCCGTTGTCACACCACCAGCGGCTGTTGATCTGGAAGATGCCGTAGTCAGTGGATCCATCAGTGTTGTGGTTGGTGGCTCTGGTGTTGTAGTCTGACTCCCACTTGGACAGACAAACCCCTGCAGAGGAAACAGAACAGACCCACATATAGACCACCTGAAAGATCAACGTTGGGCATCAAAACCTACGTGGTAACAGTCAGCCATCTCCATGACAACGCCGTCCGTTGTGTAATGCGTCACCATGAATATCAGCTCTGCCTGAATTTTTGTCAACATTATCGCTGCATGAAGATGGGCGGGAGTTAGATGAGAAGATTGACACCACTCTTATGTCTGTATGTTAAATATGAAGCCACCGACAGCTGCTGGCTAACTTAGCTTAGCACAAATACTGGAAACAGGGGGAAACAGCTAGCCTGGCTCTGTCTGACGGTAACAAAATCCACATACTAGCACCTTTAAAGCTCACTGATTAACATGTTGTATCTTGTTTGTTTAATCTGTACAAAAAAAGTTTATGTAGTATTTTTTGGTCAGAACCAGTAAGTTCCTGGAGTCTCTGTTGGTTACCTGGAAATGGCTCCCAGCCCGGCCAGCTGTTTCCCCTGTGTCCAGTCTTTGTGCTAAGGTACCGTACAGACATGAGAGTGGTATCAATCATGTCATCTAACTCTCGGCAGGAAAGTGAATAAATGTATTTCCCAAAAATAACAAACTTTTTCTTTTTAGAACTGCTTACCCCATGATTACATCATATGAGATAATGTTTGAATGCAACACATTTAATGCTGACTTGATGTTCTCTGACCAATCCTACAATTTAAGCCCGGGTCAAAGTCTGCTAATTGATCCATACTCTACCAAAATGAATGGAAACCAATGGCTAACTTTAAAGGTGGAAAGAATACATCGAAATGAATAACATCACAGTCCATGCTTTGGTACGGCATGCTTTGCAAATGTAGTGAATATGGTCCTTAAGACTGATGTGATGTTGCATTGCTGCTAAGTAATAAAAATGCATGTAAATGAGTAATATATTCTGCTCCAGATACAGTATGTGCAGGCCAGTACTCACAGTTGGCCAGGCTGATGTGGTTGTAGCCGTCCATCCCATGACTCTTCAGCACTCGGGCCCATTCACAGCGCTGGAAGACTTTTGCGCTGGCCGCAGCCACCAAGAGCAGAAACACCAGACTCCTCATGATGGACTCTCTGCTGGACTGAATGTTTCGTCAGCTGCTGCTAAATGTCCTTTTATAGTCGAGAAGCTCAGCTGAAACAGCTGTGGCTGCTTTGATTCGCACGAACTCCTTATTTTCTTTGAAAGTCATCCA
This sequence comes from Siniperca scherzeri, assembly GCA_027580175.1. Lineage (NCBI taxonomy): Eukaryota > Metazoa > Chordata > Actinopteri > Centrarchiformes > Sinipercidae > Siniperca > Siniperca scherzeri. Next base: position 27,684,106 of record CM050852.1, read on the forward strand.
GTTTCAACAACGCTGTTGAAAGAGGTAGAGATTTCACTTTTCACTCCGTTTGAATCCAGGTTTTTGAGTTTGAACTTTGATATGTTTGTTTTCAGGCAGAGTGTGTTATCGGTGTGATAATACAGACTGATGTGAAGGACAAGGATAAGGGCAAATCCAAGTGGAGCTCTGGCACAAATTTATCTGCAGCGATAAAAGAGCAATAAAAAGAAAGGCTGAAGTTAAACACTGGTGTGGCAGCCGTGACAAGGTGTTTTTGGTGTCCAACCTAACTTTAAAAAGCTGACGTAGAGGTGTCCTGTGGAGTTTTCGTGGAAACAACAAAGTCATGTTTACTTTCAGTGTTTCTCACCAAAACACATTGCGTGTGTCCTTGAGGTCTAACAAACATCTGTTCAAAGTTTGTTCACATCCATGTTTACTAGCTAACCGTCTTCGTCTTCTTGCTCGTTACCAGACTGACAGGAGGACGTGTATCACAGGAAAGATGGGACTTCTGGATAGCTGGTTAGTCACCAGGGCTAACATTAAGCTAGCTGTTGATGGTCAGTAAATACGCCCAAACTGTAGGCTGACTGCTTGTTAAACCATAATGTCTTGTTTTCTATTTCTACACCTGTTAAATACAAAAGATGTGGCACGTGGGTGTGGGGGATCGGAAGTTGTTTAAAGGCACCTTTGATGCAGCTGCTGAGTATTGAAAGTAAAGTGAAGAGTTGTTACTTTTAATAAGAAATTGATTACACTTTTCAAGTAACTTGCCCAAACTGTGCACAATATAACCAAGACACTGGTAACGCGGGTAAAAACATTGCTCCATAGGTCTCTTTGGGAGAATTTGTAGAAGTAATGAAAACCCTGACCCGTAAAGTATACCCCTGCAGGGGGGGGCAGC
>CM050852.1:27690000-27955000 GCA_027580175.1 Siniperca scherzeri
AGTGTGAAGTACAAGTGGGTTTACCGGTTGATGATAATAATACGGTATAAAGTAATAGTGCATGAACTGTCGAGTTACGTGTAGCTATTAAGAATATAATGAGACGGAGGATATTGCACAGCACTAAGAGGTATGAATATATATCAATATCAATAAATAGGGAATTTTAAACTGAAAAGAGCATATTGCACAGGAGTATTAACACAAAATATTGCACAATTATATTTAAGTATTGCAGAGATGTAATGATCAATGTCCAGTTTAATGACTTAGGGTCATATAGACTGACACTTAGAGGGAGGAGTTAAAGAGTTTGATGGCCACAGGCAGGAATGACTTCCTGTGGCGCTCTGTGGTGCATTTTGGTGGGATGAGTCTTCCGCTGAAGGTGCTCCTTTGCTTGACCAGCACGTCATGGAGTGGGTGGGAGACACTGTCCAAGATGGCGTGTAGTTTGGCCAGCATCCTCCTCTCTGACACCACCGCCAGAGAGTCCAGCTCCACCCCCACAATGTCACTGGTCTTACGGATCAGTTTGTTGAGTCTGTTAGCGTCTGCTACCCTCAACCTGCTGCCCCAGCATGCGACAGCATACAGGATAGCATTGGCCACCACAGACTCATAAAACATCCTCAGCATTGTCCGGCAGATATTGAAGGACCCCAGCCTCCTCAGAAAATAGAGGCGGCTCTGGACCTTCCTGTAAACAGCTTGAGTGTTCTTAGCCCAGTCCAGTTTATTGTCCATATGTACTCCCAGGTACTTGTAATCTTCTACAATGTCCACACTGACCCCCTGGAAACCAGGGTCACTGGTGCCTTGGCCCTTCGTAGATCCACAACCAGCTCCTTAGACTGTCACATTGAGCTGCAGATGGTTCTGCTCACACCATGAGACAAAGTTCCCCACCACAGCCCTGTACTCAGTCTCATCACCACCGCTGATACTTCCCACCACAGCAGAGTCATCAGAAAACTTCTGAAGGTGGCAGGACTCTGTGTGGTAGCTGAAGTCTGTGGTGTAGATGGTGAAGAGGAAGGGAGAGAGGACAGTCCCCTGAGGGGCCCCAGTGTTGCTGACCACGCTGTCCGACACATGTTGCTGCAGGCGAACATACTGTGGTCTGCCAGTCAGGTAATGCACAATCCAGGACACGAGGGGGGCATCCACCTGCATCGCCGCCAGCTTCTCACCCAGCAGGGCTGGCCGGTTGAAAGCACTGGAGAAGTCAAAAAACATGATCCTCACCGTGCTTGCCGGCTTGTCCAGGTGGGTGTAGATGCGGTTCAGCAGGAAGATGATGGCGTCCTCAACTCCCAGCTGGGGCTGGTAGGCAAAAAGGGGGTCTAGGAGGGGTCTGACCATAGGCCGCAGCTGTTCCAGCACCAGTCTCTCCAGGGTCTTCATTATGTGGGAGGTCAGTGCCACTGGTCTGTAGTCCTTGGAGCCACTGGGATGCGCCGTCTTCGGCACAGGAACGAGGCAAGATGTCTTCCACAGAATAGGGACCCTTTGAAGGCTCAGGCTCAGGTTGAAGACATGCTGAAGGACTCCACATAGCTGAGGGGCACAGGCTTTTAGAACCCCTGGGCAAACACCATCAGGGCCTGCAGCCTTATTTGATTGCAGTTTCATTAGCTGTCCACTCACCTGGTCAGTAGTCGTCAGTCTGGAGAGGGCCGTTAGCCTGAGAGCCGGTTGAGGGGGGAGTAGGACTCTCCCAGGAAGATGGAGGAGGGGGGAGCAGTGGACTCAGAGGAGTCTGAGGGCCGTCAGCAGCTGAGTTAGAGGGGGGATGAGCAGGAGCCGGTGTGTCGAATCTGTTAAAGAACAGATTAAGTTCTTTGGCCCTGTCCAAGCTGCCTTCAATTCCTCTGCTGCCAGTCGGTCTGAAGCCAGTGATGCTTTTCATGCCGCTCCAGACCTCTCTCATGTTGTTCTGCTGGAGTTTCCGCTCCAGCTTCGTCCTGTACTTCTCCTTGGCCTCCCTGATCTTCACCTTCAGGTCAGCCTGGATTGCCCTCACCTCCTCCCTATTACCATCGGTAAAGGCCCTCCTCTTGGCATTCAGGATGTCTTTGATGTCCTTTGTTACCCACGGTTTGTTATTTGGATAACAATGGACCACCTTAGTTGGGACATTGCAGTCCACACAGAAGTTAATGTAGCCAGTGATGCACTCAGTGAGCACATCAATGTCCTCTCCATGAGGCTCACAGAGTGCATCTCAGTTTCTCACCTCAAAACATTCCTGCAGTGTCTTATAGGCCTCCTCTGACCATCTCCTCACTGTCCTTGTGGTCGCAGGCTGCCTTTTAACCAGAGGCACATAGCAGGGTTTCAGGTGAACCAGGTTGTGGTCCGACCTACCCAGAGGGGGGGAGGGGGGAAGAGCTGTATGCATCCTTAACGTTAGCATACAGCAGGTCCAGTGTCCTCTCCTCTCTAGTAGGACAACTCACATACTGAGTGAAATTAGTCAGTGTTGTTGAAACACTGACATTGTTGAAGTCACCCGAGATTAATATAAGTGCACTCGGGTGTTGAGTCTGGAGTTGTGCTATGGCGGTGTGAGTGGCGTTGCACGTCGATGCCGAGTTAGCAGAGGGGGGGATGTAAACAGCCACAACAATGGCATGTGAGAATTCACGTGGCAGATAATATGGCCAGAGTCCCACAGCTAACAGTTCAATGTCCGGGCTACAGATACTCTGCTTGATAGTAACGTAACCAGAGTTACACCATCTGTTGTTGACCAGAACAGCAAGCCCGCCGTCTTTCCGCTTACCGCTTCTGGTGTGATCCCTGTCGGCCCGAACAGTCTGAAAGCCATCGATGGAAACGTTATGATCCAGGATATCCTGGTGTAGCCATGTCTCTGAGAAGCACATCAAACTACACTCACGGAACTCCGTCTGACTCCGGGCTAACGCCGTTAGCTTGTCCATTTTATTCGCCAGTGATCTCACGTTGCCCATTACGAGAGAAGGCAGACATGGCTTAAATCTCTTGTTCTTAAGTCTCTTTTGTCTGCACCCCTCTCTTCCCGCGCCGCTTCGTTCCACCTCTGCATCCTCTGTGTGTCCTCCTCCAGATCTCAGTGGGGACATCGGTTGTCCTGGGCGCCATGCCGCTCGGCTTCAGCGCAATCAGCTGTTCCCTGGTGTAAACAATGCGGCCAAAAAGCTGATCTGCAGCAGTGCCCTGACAGAGTAGCAGGAGAAGAAGTTCCACGGCGAAAAAAAGTACTAAAACACTTTCTACTCTCATCTTCGTAAAGAGCGTAGTTTAAATTATACTTACACACAAGTTACTCAAGTTTGGAAGAAAAAGGAAAGCTAAAAGTTGGAAAAAGTAAGACGACGAGACGGAGCTACGGCAACAGGCAGAAATGCACATTGTGCACTACATTAAAATTATCTGTAGCCAATCAGATGGCTCGTTCCGCTTCAGCAAATCACGTACCCAGTATGCCTTGCTGGAAGACCCGCCCTTACTCTGCCTCTGATTGGCTATACCATTCCAGGCGTCTGCTAAATGCTAACGCTAGCCTAGCTATGAAGCTAACTGTGCTATGAAGTAGACAGGCCCAGGATGAGAGCGACTCAGCCATGGCAGCTCACGTTTTTGTTCCTGTACAATGAAATACTGCTCACCTTCTTCTTCAACTGAGAGCTGGGTTGGACTAGGGAGGAGTGGTGGTGGGTTTGCTGGAGCTACATCTGCATGACGAGGGCAGAACTGATTATTGATTAAAGTATTGATTACATTTCGGCTAAATTAACCAAATGTGATGACTGTAAGAATGTTGAAATTGGATAATGTTGAGCTATAGAGTGTATTTCAGCATGGAACTACATGGGCACTTACCTTTCTTTGAGAAAAATTGGGTAACAAATTGTCACCCTTTTTTCTCCCTTTCAGCCAGAGTTGCCAAGTCTGCTTACAATACGTGACTTTGGGCTTAGTTTTTGAAGTCGCTTGGAAAAAAAAAAATTACTGGTCAAGGGTTGCGTTTTTTTAGGCTTGTTTTAAAAAATATGGTTGCTTGTTAGGAAAAGCTGACAAGTGACTTCTATTTTTTTACATTTTTGTTCGCTATTTTCCCCAATGCAGTGACTGACACTGCTCACAGCCTCACAAATGATATCAGTGCTATAGTGTAATTCGCCTTCCCACAAATCCCCACGTGGACCTATCCTCTTCCTTCACGTTGGAGAAAAATCAGTAATGTCAATCATGTTGTAGCCTAACCAATCTGGTTTTCGGGAGTCACACTAGGCTGGCCTCTCTGACAAGGAGTGCGCTTCTGTCCTACACTGCTTTAGGTAAACTTTACAAGATATGATGCAGAGAAGATGTACTGCTTGAGTATACTTCAGTATAAACAAACAGTTTGCTGGTAATGGCATACTTAATTGTTCATTTCGTAGGCAGTATACAGTACATACTGATTGAGTATGTAGTACTTTAGTATGTGATTTCGAACACAGCCTGAGAGACTGTCAGCCTTCCCTGATTCGTGAACTCAGATATGTAGGACTGAACCATTCAATGTTTGTACTGAGGGGTGTGATATGGCAGGCTATCTGGATGATTTTAGCATAAAAAAAAAAGGAATTGACAAACACACCATAATTTTATTTCTGAAATTCCAAGAGGCTAAAATATTATATATGGGACTCTAAATATTTTCCTCAGGTAATTAATGTTCCATGTTCATGTAGTATTTTGAAGGCCTCTGCCAGCGCAGAGCCCTTGGAATCATTCTAGCTTTCCCCACCTTTTAGGGCACCCCTGCATTGGTTGCTGCTGTTCATTGCAGCGATGAGTCAATGTGGCTGCCATACTGGTTCGTGGAAACCGCACCTCCTAACGCATGTAAGTCTATCAAGACCGGAGGTCTGTCCACAATTAAAGTCATCACTACTCGCTGAGTTTTCAGCTGATTTTCCAGCTGCAGTTTGTTAGAAATTACTGACTTGTATTTATGAAACAGGATACTTTGTTAAATTGAAAATGCATGTTGTCGTATCAAAATACTATCTTATATAGATAGTAATATTAGTATAATATTTATGATGAACATAGTCTACAGAATTAGTTTTTAAGCATATTCTTTTTTCTTACTGCTGTTATGGTACATAGATTCTGGACCCAAAAGCACGACTTAACAGAGAGAGTTGAAGTGGTTAGTTTCGGTTTATTGTAAAAACAAGTCGAGAGAGTAACCAGCTGTGCGGAGGGAAGCTCCATTAGCAGGTAGACTGGGCGAGGATAGCTGGCTGGAATGCGGCTGGTGGGAGCGGGCAGGCGGAGCGAGGACACCAGGCTGACATGGAACAGCGGCGAAGCCGTGGTGTGATGTTCCTCAAGAACCAGCGAGTAGTTTGGAGGCAGGTGTCGGTTAGAGGACTGAACCTGAAAACAAGGAGTCAGAGGGTTAGTCAAGGATTCAGGAAACATGCGGGGGGGGAAGCTTTCTACAAGGCAAAGTCAGGCCATAGTACCACTTACATTAACAGACAATCTGGCAAAGACTGGTGAGAAGAGCCGGGTAGATATACTGCATGGTCTTGATTGGTGGATGGAGAACAGGTGGGTAGCAGCAGATGAGTAGCAGGTGTGTCAGGTTCTGATTGGAAGTTCACTGGAGGCCACGCCCCACCAGCACACACACACAGACAACACAGGAGGGGAACCAACAGGGGACAAACAGACAGATGCTAGGAGTGGTACAGCTGTACCATGACAACTGCATTGTAAAATGGCTGCTGTGATATAATTTTGGTTATAATTTTGGAAATAAATAAAGACTTAATTAATAAAAAAGACAGACTTACAACAAACACTAAAGTTAAAAGATTAAGTACATCTCTGGCAGGCTTCATTTATAGTGAAATATTCTTATTTTGCTTATTTACATTTTAAGTCACACATTATTTACAAAAATGATATATACAGTGTATCAGCAGGGTTGTGCAGAGTTGCAGTGTAACATTTAGGTAAGTTACTTTTGTAGCTACAATTCAGGCACAAAAGTTACTGTGCCACTATAAAGTTTACAATTTAGGACTAACATACTTAACAATAATACACAGAGCAACTTAGCTCATTGTTAATAATTACTGATATCATCTTCAGCATCTTACTGATATATTACTTCAATAAAAATGTTCATCTTTTTTTCTTGACCTAAATTAGCATAATCTATTATCAGGAGAGTCACTTAACATTATTTTATCTTAAAAGAAGGAGTAGTTATTGTGATTTATCAAATTCAACACAATCGTAACTTAAAATATTGTAAAATAACTTATATATTATATGAAATATTATGCCCTGTTTCTTGGTTTTGGTAATTATTTCATCCAAAAGCAGTACAAAAGTCTGATCTTTTCTCTTATTTGAACTGTCCAGAACCTGCTGCAATATGGTAGCGGCAGAGACGCGTCTCACAAGCTGAAAGTGTTATCTCCGTGGATATCTATACATCTATGTGACTATATGTGTTGAAATCACTGGAGCCGCCTTTTTCCTGTTGCTTCAATGAGACAGAGAATAACAGTTAATTTCAGTGTAACTTCAGCTGCCATTATCACAGGGGACAGACCAGTGAGTGGTTATTTCCACAGAGCTCTTAATCGCTATAGTTACATTTGGAAGCAATAAAGATTATGTATGTGTCTTAGAGAAAGGGATGCATTTACACCTTTTCAACATCTGGAAAGAATGTGTCTCAGGTGGTTTGAGCAATCAGATTTCAATTTCCTTTTGAATGCTTCTTGGATGCATTTACACTTGGATTTTTTCATATCTGATAGCTATCAGATCCACCCAAGACGCATGCAGTGAGTGCAAGTGTAAATATTTGTTTTCTTACAATCGAGCTAGGCTAGCAGTTTTCCCTTCTTCCAGTCTTTGTGCTAAGCTAGGCTAAACATGTCTTAGACCTCTCATTGTACTGGAGATGAAACTTATATCCAGTGTTACAGCGGACCTCAATGGTTAAACCAAAGTTTCTTACCGCTTTAGCTAAAAGAAATTAAAAAAATTGTCTTAAATTTTTATTTATTTTTTGCTTTGGTAGCAGACAGAGAGATAAATCATAATGAGATGTCCCATTATAGAGAGTAATGGAGTTGGTTTAACTTAATCCATTATTTTTCTAAACAAGGACATTACTGGCCATCGTCCAAGCTGGACTGTGATTGATTAGTGAGCCAACAGTCCTGCTAATCACAGAGTGTGAAGTAGTCTAAAACACTGGTTACACCTACAAAACTGTCTGTATGTTTGTTCTTATTCTTTATCTGTGGAGAGAGATTGTGAGAGACATTAACAGAGAGAGAGAGTCCCTGCTGAATGTCTCAGTCATTTTTTAAACTGACTGACCGTTGTGTTTGATGGTGTTTTGGCTTCAGAACCAGTGTTGCCAACTCTTTTCCAATGAAAGTAGCTAGCATTAGCTCAAAAAGTTGCAAAAAGTCTTCAGGTGACGTCACTCGGAAATTTGTATAATGATGACAACATCACCTTAAGCCATATAAAAGGTAGATAGAGAAATCACAAACTCACTACAGGGACATTGTATATTTGAAGTGAAGATATCTACAAAGGGAGGGAGAAGATCAAACTATTTACATATTTACAAGCTATAGGTACATCCTAATCCAGAGATCTAGAGAAAAGGAGTGAGAGAGAAGCTCAAACGAACTGCATATGTACAAGCTATAGGAACATCCTAATCTGGAGAGAGAGTGAGAGAGAAGCATCTCTACTCAAACCTGCCTGCGTCACATGTGACGCCACAGCTACTGCTACAAATGTGTACCATCTTCTTCTTTTCCTTTCGGCTGTTCCCTTTTTAGGGGTCGCCACAGCGAATCATGTGCCTCCATCTAACCCTGTCCTCTGCATCCTCTTCACTCACACCAATTAACTTCATATCCTCTCTCACTACATCCATAAATCTCCTCTTTGGTCTTCCTCTAGACCTCCTGCCTGGCAGCTCCTCAGCATCCTTCTACCAATATATTCACAGTCTCTCCTCTGAACACGTCCAAACCACCTCAATCTGGCCTCTCTGACTTTATCTCTGAAACATCTAACATGAGCTGTCCCTCTGATGTACTCATTCCTGATCCTGTCCATCCTCGTCACTCCCAAAGAGAACCTCGACATCTTAAGCTCTGCTACCTCCAGCTCTGCCTCTTGTCTTTTCTTCAGTGCCACTGTCTCTAAGCTGTACAACATCGCTGGTCTCACCGCCGTCTCGAACACCTTTCCTTTCATTCTTGCTGATACTCTTTTATCACACAACACACCTGACACTTTTCTCCACCCGTTCCAACCTGCTTGCACTCGCCTCTTCACCTCTTTTCCACAGTCTCCATTGCTCTGAACCGTTGACCCTAAGTACTTAAAGTCCTGCACCTTCTTCACCTCTGCTCCCTGTAACCTCACCGTTCCACCTGGGTCCCTCTCATTGACGCACATGTATTCTGTCTTACTGTGGCTAAGCTTCATTCCTCTGTTTTCCAGAGCAGACCTCCATCTCTCTAGATTTCCTCCACCTGCTCCCTGCTCTCACTACAAATCACAATGTCATCCGCAAACATCATAGTCCATGGAGATTCCTGTCTAACCTCATCTGTCAGCCTGTCCATCACCAGAGCAAACAAGAAGGGGCTCGGAGCCGATCCTTGATGCAAACCCACCTCCACCTTGAACTCCTCTGTCACACCTACAGCACACCTCACCACAGCCTTACAGCTCTCATACATGTCCTGCACCACTCTAACATACTTCTCTGCCACTCCAGACTTCCTCATACAATACCACAGCTCCTCTCTCGGCACCCTGTCATACGCTTTCTCTAAATCTATGAAGACACAATGCAAATCCCTATGACCTTCTCTGTACTTCTACATCAGCATCCTCAAAGCAAATACTGCATCTGTTGTACTCTTTCTAGGCATGAAACCATATTGCTGCTCACAAATGCTCACCTCTGCCCTTAGCCTAGCTTCCACTACTCTTTCCAACAACTTCATTGTATGGCTCATCAGCTTTATTCCTCTGTAGTTGCCACAGCTCTGCACATCTCCCTTGTTCTTAAAAATTGGCACCAGTACACTTCTCCTCCATTCCTCGGGCATCCTCTCACTCTCCAAGGTCTTTTTAAACAAACTAGTCAGAAACTCTACTGCCACCTCTCCTAGACACATCCATACCTCCACAGGTATGTCATCAGGACCAACTGCCTTTCCAGTCTTCATCCTCTTCAACGTCCTCCTCACTTCACTCTTGCTAATCTTTTCTACTACCTGCTCCACACCAGTCACCTCTTCTACTCTTTGTTCCCTTTCATTTTCCTCATTCATCAACTCTTCAAAGTACTCCTTCCATCTTCCCATCACACTCCTGGCACCTGTCAATACATTACCATCCTTATCTTTAATCACCCTAACCTGCTGCACATCCTTCCCATCTCTATCTCTTTGTCTGGCCAACCTGTACAAATCCACCTCTCCTCTTTAGTGTCCAACCTAGCATACAAGTCCTCATATGCTCTTTGTTTGGCCTTTGCCACTTCTACCTTCACCTTACGCTGCATCTCCCTGTACTCCTGTCTACTCTCTTCAGTCCTCTCAGTGTCCCACTTCTTCTTAGCTAACCTCTTTCTCTGTATACACTCCTGCACTTCCTCGCTCCACCACCAAGTCTCCTTGTCCACTTTCCTCTTCCAGATGACACACCGAGTACCCTCCTACCTGTCTCCCTGATCACATTAGCTGTAGTGGTCCAGTCATCTGGGAGCACTTCCTGACCACCCAGAGTCTGTCTCAGCTCCTCCCTGAAAACTACACGACATTCTTCCTTTTCAACTTCCACCACTTCGTCCTCTGCTCTGCCTTTGTCCTCTTCATCTTCCTCACCACCAGAGTCATTTTACACACTACCATCCTGTGTTGTCTGGCTACACTCTCCCTACCACTACTTTACAGTCACTGGTCTCTTTCAGATTACAACGTCTACACAAGATGTAGTCCACCTGAGTGCTTCTACCTCCGCTCTTATATGTCACCCTATGTTCCTGCCTCTTCTGGAAGAAAGTGTTCACTACAGCCATTTCCATCCTCTTTGCAAAGTCTACCACCATCTGTCCTTCTGCGTTCCTGTCCTGAAGACCAAACCTGCCCATCACATTCTCATCACCTCTGTTCCCTTCACCTACATGCCCATTGAAATCTGCACCAATCACCACTCTGTCACCTCTGGGGATGCTCTGCATCACTTCATCTAACTCACTCCAGAATTTCTCCTTCTCTTCTAACTCACATCCTACCTGTGGGGCATAACCACTCACAACATTGAACATCACCCCTTCAATTTCCAGCTTCAGACTCATCAACCTGTCTGATACTCTTTTCACCTCTAGAACATTCCTCACAAACTCCTCTTTCAGGATAACTCCTACTCCATTTCTCTTCCTATCTGACCCATAGTAGAACAACTTGAACCCTGCTCCTAAGCTTCTAGCCTTGCTACCTTTCCACCTGGTCTCCTGGACACACAGTATGTCCACCTTCCTTCTCTGCATCATGTCAATCAACTCTCTAGCCTTCCCTGTCATAGTCCCAACATTCAAAGTCCCTACTGTCAGTCCTACATTCTTAGCTTTCCTCTTATCTCTGTCTACGAACACACCTTCCTCCTCTCCTTCTTCGTCTTTGACCAACAGTAGTCCAATTTCCACCGGTACCCTGTAGGTCAACAGCACTAGTGGCGGTTGTTGTTAACTCGGGCCCCGACCGATCCGGTATGGAAGTAATTGTCACGATTCGCATTTTTAATTTGGCATGTGTTTTACGTCGGATGCCCTTCCTGACACAACCCTCTGCATTTATCCAGACTTGGGACTGGCACAAGAAGACTCTGGCTTGTGCCCCCTTGCGGTTGCATTCCACAAATGTGTACCATAATACACAAATATTTGACTATGCACAAACATGTATTTTTTTATTTCTGTTGTGTAAAGTCATATCCACAAAGTCATAATTTGCAAATATGTATAACTTTCTCTGTAAAAACATATTTCAGTTCCACATAAAATTATATAGGTATTACAAATGTAAATAGTTACACCACAAAAATACATGTAAAGTCATATATATGCATTTATGGATCCATTTTTGCACGTGAAACGGGTTTAGCTAGTCAGTTACTAGCTACACCAGCAGGTGGTGAGATTCCCTCACATAAGCTGACGGAACTTACAGTACTTCCAGTACAGACAGAACAGTCTGTACTGGAAGAAGAGTCATCTGTAGACCCTCCCCCTACTCTGCCTCTGATTGGCTATACCATTCCAGGCTTCTGCCAAACGCTAAAGCTAGCCTAGCTATATTTCTAACCGGCGCAACGACCTAGACAGGCCCAGGAGGAGAGCGACTCAGCCACAGCAGCTCACCTTTTGGTTCCCGGGGCACCAAAGCAGCCGAGAGAAGCTCCACAAACTGCCGTGACAGCAAGTTAGCGCCTGCGGGGGTTGCTAGCTAGCCAGCCGCTAGCTCTCTCAAGTGACCGGTCTCATACACAAGAGGCAGGTTATTTCCCTGTTGAGGGATAGTTTTGTTTAAATATCACAACACAAACGTCCATTATAAAATACAGGAACCTGTGGTTATCTGCCTTGTTCTCATGTAGAGTGTTTTCACATAATCAGCCTCCAGCATGTTCCAGCGGGCCCATGCAGGGCCCATGCAAGGCTCTCTGCCGTCAAGCCTTTACCCCCTGGTACTCCGCTGGACTACCAGAGATAGAGAGAGGTCCCAAGGCCGAGTGTCATTTTTCTTAAATTTTTTTTTTTGGTTCATAGGTCCACCCAGGGATGTGTGGACATGGGAGGACAGCCGAGAACAGGCACTTGGCTGTGGGCACGAGTGCCACCGACCTCCCTCCCTCTGGTACCAGGGGCTTGACTTTGACTTTCTACGTTAGTCATCCTGTATGTACTTGATTGGCAGCTGCATTAGTTTATTATAAGGGGTTATCCGTCTTCATTTTTGCTGTTTAATTACAGAAACATTAAAATTATACTTACATCAAATCTGATGGATGGATTGTTATGGGATAAAACTCAGACAAATTAAATTTAATGTGCAAATTGGCCTACTGCCACAGGCTGTACTGGGAATTGTTTTTAGAACAAGGCAGACAACCACAGGTTCCCATTAATTTTCTAATGGACATTTGTGTTGTGACATTTAAACAAACATCCGTCAACAGGGAAATAACAGCCTCTTGTATATGAGACCAGTCACTTCAGAGAGCTCCAGCCAGCTCACAGTGGGGTCTGTGAGTGGGCAAGCACTAGCAAGCACTAGTTTGCTGTCGTGGCAGTTTGTGGAGTTTCTCTCTGCTGCTTTGGTGCTACGGGAAAAAAAAACGTGAGCTAACGTGGCAGAGTTGCTCTCCTCCTGGGCCTGTCTAGGTAAGCACTTAGCGACAGGAAAAACTTCCTTTTAAGAGGCAGAAACCTCGAGCAGAACCAGAATGCATCATGGGAAGTCTCCCGGCAGTCTAGGCCTATAGCAGCATAACTAAGGGATGATTCAGGACTCACCTGAGCCAGCCCTAACTATAAGCATTATCAAAGAGGAAAGTCTTAAGACTACTCTTAAATGTGGAGATGGTGTCTGCCTCCCGAACCCAAACTGGGACCTAATTCCACAGGAGAGGAGCTTGATAGCTGAAGGCTCTGGCTCTCATTCTACTGTTGGAGACTCTAGGAACCATAAGTAACCCTGCATCCTGGGAGTGCAGTTTTCTAGTTGGGTAATAAGGTATTATGAGATCTTTAAGATACGATGGTGCCTGACCATTAAAAGCTTTGTAGGTGAGGAGAAGGATTTTAAATTATATTCTGGATTTTACAGGGAGCCAGTGCAGAGAAGCTAATATTGGAGAAATATGATCTCTTTTCCTAGTTCTTGTCAGTACACGTGCCGCAGCATTCTGGATCAACTGGAGAATCTTAAGGGACTTATTCGGGCAGCCTGATAATAAGGAATTGCAATGATCCAGCCTAGAAGTAACAAATGTATGGACTAGTAATCATTTTGAGACAGAATGTGCCTGATTTTTGCAATGTTATATAAGTGAAAGAAGGCAGTCCTTGAAGTTTGTTTCATGTGGGAGTTAAAGGATAAATCCTGATCAAAGATATTTCCGAGATTTCTTATGGTGGTGCTGTAGGCCAGGGCAATGCCGTCTGTCTGATGAATTTTTTCTCTAATAGTTAAAAAATCATTAAAGAAGCTCATGAAGTCGTTACTACTGAGAGCTATAGGAATATATGGTTCAATAGAGCTATGACTCTCTGTCAGCCTGGTTACAGTGCTGAAAAGAAACCTGGGGTTGTTTTTATTTTCCTCTATTAATGATGTGTAGTAAGCTGCTCTGGCATTATGGAGGGCTTTCCTGTATGTTTTAAGACTGTCTTGCCAGACTAAATGAGATTCTTCCAGGTTGTTGGAACGCCATTTCCTTTCAAGTTTTCACAATGTTTGCTTTTATTTGCGGGTTTGGGGGTTATACCATGGAGCTAATCTTATTATCTTTATTATCTTCTTTTTTAGAGGAGTGATAGAGTCGAGTGTCATTCGCAGTGAGCCTGCAGCGCTATCAACAAGATGATCAATTTGGGAGAACATGGGAGTCCTCTGTTATATTGAGACATGACATTGAATTAAATGCAGATGGAATCACTTCTTTAAATTTAGCTACTGCTAAATCATCTTTAAATGTAGGTTTCTACCTAGGAGCCAATTTAAACTTAAATAAAGCTCGCATTGACATAATTACTGATCACTTTGAATCTTATTTGAGTAATCTGTTGGGAAACATTGAGGGTCATGCAGGAGGTTAAACTGTATATTGTAATTGTGTGTATATATATATTAGGGCTGTCAAATTTAACTCATTAATTTAGATAATTCATTAAAAAAATAACGTGTTAAAAAGCATAAATTAACGCATATAATTTCATGATCTGTTATGGTCACATTTTAAGCTAAGTGATGGGCTTACAGTATGTTTAATGAAAAAAGACATGTATTAAAATAATAAACCAGTTTATTGATTTTTAATGCCACCTTTAGATATTTAATACAATAATGTAATGTTTTTGAGTTAAAATATCTTCATTTGGGGGCTTTTCCAAGCAAATATGTGATTGTTTGCAATTAACTCAGCATTAAATATTTCTGCCTCCCCTTAAAGTCTCCACGTCACCCTCTTGCCACCCCATGAAAATTTCTCTAGATCCGCCCCTGCTCCAAGTCACATATTACAGCTATCAGAAAAATCTCTTTACTGTCTTTACTGGGAATGCAAAGGGTTTCTGGTAAGGTGTTACCTGGTCTTCATCTTGTAGTTGAAGACCAGGTCCCAGTTCCCGACTGAACGGTCCAAGGTAGCCTTCATAGTGCTCCGGCTAGCCGGCCCGGCACTGCGCTGGGCGGGATCCCTAGCAGCGTGGGAGGAGGCGGTCCTCAACTCTCTGGGCCGGTTTACAACGCTACTCGGCAAGGAGTTTGGCCCGCCAGACATATGGTCATCAGCTAGTTGTCATCCCAAGCCTCCGCCTCGCAGCAGCTCGCCTGCTCCGCTTCCCTGCTGCTCGCCACCTCCAGTCCCAGCTCCGCGGCCTCCCAGCAGTTCGCCTGCTCCGCCTCCCAGCAGTTCACCTGCTCTGCCTCCCCGCTGCTCACCAGCCTCCAGGCCGGAGGCCCAGCCGCCGCTGCCAGCCTCCAGTTCCAAGGCCCAGCCGCCGGTTTCCATCCCGGAGGCCCAGCTGCCGGCCTCCAGCCCTGCTGTCCCGTCGCCGGCCTCCAGTCCTGCTGTCCCGTCGCCAGCTTCCAGCCCTGCTATCCCGTCGGCGGCCTCCAGCCCTGTTGTCCCGTCTCCGGTCCCAGCTCCGGGCCGTCCGCCCGAGTTCCCCGGCTTCACGCCTGCTCAGACTCCGACCGGCTCCCTGGATCGGCTTGCTCCCTATGGTGGACAGGCCACCATGTCAGGGGAGGGGGTTTTCGGCCCTCGGGAGCTGGCCGTGGAGGGGGGGAGGGTACTGTCACAGCCTGTCATGGCCTCACCAGCCATGAGGTTGAGCCAGTTGTGCTTTTGGGTCCAAACCTGGTAATACTGAGCCGTTACAGAAAGTGTAACTATGAACTATGTGAGTGTGAACAAGTCTTTCCTGAAAAAGAGAGCACTGATCTCAGTGAAATTTCTTTGAATAAAAAAAGGTTTAAAAACCAAATGCAAATTCCAAATTATACAAAAAAATCTTAATGAGAAAGAAAATGCATATGACACGTTTGTTAGGCCTCAAGGATACAAACAGTGACTGGTGAGAAACACTGAATAAAGAAAACTTTTGTTTGTTTACAAATTTTAGTTTAAAGCTCCCTTGTGGAAACTCCACAAAGCTTTAACTTAAAATCAATGTCAAACAAAGGAGAATGGCAGTGAGGCAAGGCATCAGACAGCAACCAACAGGAATCCATTTTTGTTTAACCTGGAAACACCATTTCCACCAATTAAATACTGTCTGACTCATTTAATGGGTGAATTATTTATTCAGGTTCACAGCAGGATTGACACTATAAGTATGACTATCAGCTCACAGACACATCACTGTGAATTAAAATCCAAAGAGATTTTATTTTTTTCCATGTGAGGACATCTCAGACTTCAAAAAGCTGATTCCAGTATTCAGCAGAGACACACACTGACCTCCCTCTCTGTGTCACTTATTGGTTAGAGTAGAAAGGATGAAGAGGGAGAGAGAGCGAGGCGAGACAGAAATTATGTCTGGGATGATAAGTTTTGTTCCAGAAGGCTGAGCTGAAAAATGTGAAGTGCAATTCAACTCCCACAGCTCATCTGTGTGTGTGTGTGTGTGTGTGTGAGGAGTCAATATCATCTTCATTAGAACCTTTGTTGAGTTGCCTCTACTAGTAATACTGCTATTAAACCTAAACCACTGTTACTGCTAGTAACATGACTACTAACACTACATTTAGCACTTGCTACTGCTAATACTGCAGCTACTGTTGATACTTGGTCCGTCCATCTATCCAATAATTTGGTCCAGAGTAAGATATCTCAAAAACAACAGGTCAGATGTTCTCAAACTTTCCTGATCTCATTCCTGCTCTCCAGAGGATGAACCTGTAGATTTTAATGACCCTATGACCTTTTCTCTAGCGCCACCCTCATAGCAAACTTTACCTTTTTAGCTCCACTATTGGTAAGGCTCTAAGAGTAGCTAAGTAGGCTATGTTGTCATATTGTGGCTGTTATCTAGGGGACGCTAGCACTTTTGCACTGTTGGTCTGGTTACCCTGTTGTTTAAAGTTGAACAAAAATTTAAATTCTTCTCAATTTTTGCACAAAGAAATATAAACTATAATGATGCTTCAGCTATTGTGCATTTATTTCCAATATTCCAAAAGAGGTTAAAACCGGTTTTGGACATATTTGTGGGAACAGTGTCTAGGTTTCAAACCTCTTGGGGGAGGTTTCCCATGACAGTGGTTGACTGACAACCGAGAGCTGGCGTTGCTAGGAGATGCGGTCAACTTACATGGTGTGCTACTGACTGGAAATGTACTGAAATACTGTATAGCCTACAAATGTTGATACTGTTAGTGTTGCTATCAACTGTTAGTGATTTAAGACATGATTTAAGTTTGTATTCCACTTGGAAAGTGGTTTAGCTTGCTAACGTTAGCACTTATTCACAGCAACAAGTAGTCCTATGAACTGCGTATGTTACCCCATTTGGGATAACTTGACAAAGTAACGACATAATATAACAAAACATGACGTAACATAACAAAATAAAGTAACTTATTGTAATGCGACAAAGTAACATAACGTAGCAAAAAGTGGCATAACATAACAAAACAAAGTCACGTAATTTAACCAAGGCTAACAATAATTTATAGCAATGAGTAATCCTTTGACCTCAGCCCTCCGTAAATTACCTCAATGTTATGCCCGATTCCAATCATGGCACGGAGTAAAGTATGGAGTCATGGAGTAACGTAGGCAGTGCTCAAATCACAGATGGGAAAAAACAACGGTTCACAAAGTTGGCTCCCAGCTGGTTAACTGCATGTGAATTGAGGTTATATATCTTTAACTATGTTTAGTTCCCTCTGACACAGATATTGCACCGATCAAATTGAGACCTCTGGAGAAAACTAATGTTTACACTAAAATTTTAATTTCTTCTTATTTGGTAATTACTGTTTTGCCTAAATAATCACACAAGTTAAAAAAAAAACCTACAAAGGATATATATACTGATTTCTTATCAAAAATGAATTTTAATGTTAGTCCAACTTTCAAAGTTCCCTAATAGTTTTCAGTTGATTATTAACATTCACTCTCATAGATGTCAATAAACTTTTCCTACACTGCTTACAGCGTGAGGCTCATTGCAAAACAACAAGGTGTTTAAAGGAGAGAGCCCTCCCTGTTTATAGCTGAAGATGAATCAACTGAAGGAGGAGAGGTGAGAGCAGGAAGGCCAGGAGGTCGATGAAGAAGAAAAAATAGGAAAGAAGGATTAGGACAGACAAGTCTGAGTGAAAACACGACGAAGAGAAGAGTTAGAGGAGGAGAGGGAAGAGGAGCAAGCATGATAAGTAGGAGAAATGACAGAATAAAAACAAGAGCAAAGACAGAAGGAAGGAATGATACATGATAAAAGATAAGAGGACCAGGGAGAGGAGGAGGTGGAAAAGAGGGCAGGTTGTTAATTTCAGGGCTGGTATCTCAGAGGCAGCAGAACCTCCAGGGTCCCCAGGCCAACATCAGGACTTTCATTCTGAAATAGACAGCCTGACCCTGGGACACACATTGATGGAGGGAGGGGTGGAGGTGATGGCAGCTTAAGCTGCTGTCTTAAACCAATTAAATCCTCTGCTTTTGCCTGAATTTAATAGCACATTTGCATTTATAACCAGATGATATTCTGTAATATGACAACACAATGTCAAACTACAACATAATAGTGTGTGAGATGTAATGTAACTTAACAAAATAACAATATAAAATAACAAGAACATATACAGACATAATCAGATGCTCCTGCAGAAGTCAGTGAACATCATGTTGTTATTATTAACCTTTGTTTGGTTCAGTTTAGCAGAAGATAAGAGCTTTGAGAGTATAAATACAAACCCTGCAGGCGATAGATGAAGCCTGGAGGAATTTTTCTAAAAACACCTCGACCCTCAAACCAGACCGAAAATCTAAACCAGAAACACACAAAACAACAAACTGAATAAATAAAGAAGACAGACAGAGAGAAGAGAATAACAGTAGGGTGAAGAACTGCTCTTTAATGGTATGATTGACAGTGTACACAAGCAATTATGTCGTTAGCGTCACTGTGCTCAAACTGTGATATCTGACTTTACCATTAGGGGTATATTATTGGAGGAAGCAGTCAATTTAAAGCCATTATGAATAACATTTTATGTTATTACAGCATCTTTCAAATTATTCAGATAACATATATGTGCAAGAAAATTAAACACTCCGGTTAAAAATTGGAGCAGTCTCTTTGCTGTTTTCAGCCTTTTCATCTGAGACTAAGTGGGCTACATCTGAAAACGCTGTTTCTGTGAAAACAGTGTTTTGATGTTGTATTTGCAAAGATGTCTTTCCACACTGAAACATCTGAACCCGAGCAGCTCCATATGCTGATGAGGACCGTGAGATGTGGTAGAAAGCTCAGAAAAAGTTATTAAGTAGACCTTTAGTTGAGATTATTTTATTACACATACTGTTTCCAAGGTCAAGAACGAGCTTCCATTCCCAACTCTTGAATCTGGTTAAACGACATGTTTAGTTTGCTGTGTGGGCTGTGGTGGGGTTGCACAGTAGCTGCTCTGCAGTATTATAAGGAGTTCTGAGAGTGACCAGATAAGAAACCACCACTGCAACTCTGAAAACAGGTCTCAGTGACAGTTTAGTCTTTTCTGACATCACAGGTATCTACAGGAAACGGGGGTCAAAGTTAAGGCTGGAGCTCAGGGGCCCGGGGGCACTGCACTCGATCTTGGACAGGTTCTACGGCACACAGAGGGGGATTAGTTAAAAAAGCAGCATATTTTTGTCCAGTCGCTCTCCTTGTGTTCACAAGATTACAACCCACCTAGGCAGGTCCTGGTCTGCAGAGGAAGGTTCACACTCAGCGGTCTGGGAGTCCTCATTCTCTCTCTACCGCAGCTGGTTGCTCCAGGCAGGTTGGCCACCTCCTAACTTGAAACTCTTGGGGTGCGGGCATAGAGCGAGGAGAAAAGAGAAAGAACAATGGCCGAGCTGCGGTTTTGTTGACCTGATGACATCATGGGTCGCAGGTGAGACTGACCAATGGTAGCTGGAGCCTGGGTGACATAGCTACTAGGTGTGCAGTCCTGGAGGATTGTGGGAGACTGAGTTCAATGTTGTTTACAGAACAAAAGAGCATGCAGGCTCATAATAAAAAGCTCAGTTAAAGTCCCACAAATGAATGAATTTATCTGCGGAATGCCAGTGGTGCCAACAAGACACAAACCCAGTTGGAGGTTATCCGTCAATGAATCATCCCCATTAAGTATTTCATAACAGTGGCAGCTGTGGACAGTGGACTGGCAAAAAAAAGCAGCCCGGGAATTTTCTGTCAAGCGGCCCCAATTTGATACACCAAATTTGAACTGACACAACATGTTTGTTGATCTTCCTGACTGAACTTACGCTTCATATATTGATTTTATTTTGAGCTGCTATTCCTGTACAGCTGCGTCCATCTCATCTATTTCCATTTCTGTCGGCATTATCCTGTCACTATTTTCCTGGCTCTGTTACAGGGAGATGACATCCCCATTTTTATTGGCGGATTACGTTCAGAGATTATTTATTTTTTCTTTATTATGTCCAATGCTAATGTTTCTAATAACCTTGCTTTCTACAATATCTGCGCATGGCAACTACAGTATGGTCAAGGTTAGGGAGAGATCACAGTCATGATTAATAACATCAATTGCAGATCTATGACGGGACACAAACTCCAGTCTCCTGGATGAAAGTCTCACTACATCACAATCACTGAACAAATCAGAGCTAAATTCTCCTACGAGCTCCTCCTGGATATCTGAGCTCCTCAGCCTGTCCTTAAGGCTGAGGCCAGGCACCCTGACAAGGTCAAAAAACTGAGAACTGATTGACCAGTCTCATTATGCCTTTAATGATGTGTAGGACTGAAGCATAGAGCTATAAGTCTTTATTGATATAACAGAGCACAGACGCAGAGCTGATTGGACGATGGCTCAACAAACTGCTCCGTAAGGCCAGTGACATTGTGGGGGTGGAGCTGGACTCGGTGACTGTCGGTGGTGTCAGAGAGGAGGATGCTGGCCAAACTACATGCCATCTTGGACAGTGTCTCCCACCCGCTCCATGACGTGCTGGTCAAACAAAGGAGTACCTTCAGCGAAAGACTCATCCCCCCAAAATGCACCACAGAGCGCCACAGGAAGTCATTCCTGCCTGTGGCCATCAAACTCTTTAACTCCTCCCTCTAAGTGTCAGTCTGTATGACCCTAAGTCACTAAACTGGACATTGATCATTACATCTCTGCAATACTTTAAATAATTGTGCAATATACGCTGTTTCAGTTTAAAATTCCCTATTTATTGATATTTATTCATACTTCTATTACTGCTGTGCAATATTCACCATCTCATAATCATCTTAATAAACTACACTTAACTTGACAGTTCATGCACTATTACTTACTACTTGTATTTTTACATTGTATTATTATACCGTACATACTTATCATCAACTGGTAAATCCACTTTGTACTTTACACTTATTTTAATTTTATACTTATGTCCACTTGGTACTCAATTTATCTGACCTGTATTATAATGTATTATATATTTTTTGCTTA
Organism: Siniperca scherzeri; assembly: GCA_027580175.1. Lineage (NCBI taxonomy): Eukaryota > Metazoa > Chordata > Actinopteri > Centrarchiformes > Sinipercidae > Siniperca > Siniperca scherzeri. The sequence goes on from CM050852.1 coordinate 27,711,024, forward strand.
GTACTTCTATTCCTGTGTGACTGACGTGACAGTGAGCTGCTGTAGCAAAAGAGTTTCCCCTCGGGGATCAATAAAGTATTTCTGATTCTGAATCTGTAACATTCATACTCTAATGCTGATGTGTCTCCGCTGCTGTAAACTCAGACTGACACTCAGACAGGAAGAATGTCACTGATAGAGTGTGTGAACGATAATGAACATCTGCACACAAAGGCTGCTGTGTGTGTGTGTGGTTCTCAGCCACCATGCATGAGAGGGTTGAGGTAATATAGGTTGTCATAGTAACGGACGGGATGCTGGTTAGGTTTATTAAATCATTGGAATTCTGTGTGATTTCCCATATCAGAGCAGAAGAAAACATCATATACTGATTTTTCTTTACATTTCAAACTACTTTCTGCTAAATGCTAATGTCAGCATGCTAACAAATGAAAAATGCAAAGTTAACATGCTGAAATTTATTTTATTTACTAATTAGCACTAAACACAAAGTACGTATCTGGAAAGTCACAAAATGTTCACACTAAATCTGTCTGCAAAACATTTAGTACGTATTTCATCCGTTTTCCTACATGCACTCCTAAAGCACAATGCATGTTTTTATAGTTATGTCTCTCACAATCTCTCCCAAAGCCTAAACCTAACAAAAGGTGGCCTCCAGTGTCCAAGTCCTGAGGTTTGTACAAGCGTGTTGCATTTCCTGGAGTGGTAAAAATGTTGCCAGGGAACATAATCCAGACAGCAATTACATTTCCTCCAAAACGTCATTAAAAAAAACGTTTAGTGACACAGTGTACGAATGAAATTTTTAGGAGACACAGTTGGCCACATACTTATCTTAGCACTACTCAAAACATGATAATCCTTTTAACAACATAATAAACATCTGATACTTTTTATATTTATTTCAAGATGACTGCTGAGGATCACAAGCAAATGCTGGACCAGAACTTTTATCATCTTACACTTTGGTTTTCTTTACAGTAAGCTGTAGAGCCTCACTGAGCTGCTAGTGTGGCTGTAGACTTGTACCTCTTTTCACTCTAACATTGTCGTCACACAGTCAAAGTCAGCCTCTTGGAATTACAAAGAGCCGTTTGGTTAATAAGTTAATTAAAACATCAATTAGACATCTGACCTTCATTTTCTTCTCTTCATCCTGCAGCTGAATGCAGCTCAGAGTGGCTGAAAGAAAACAACTGCTGATGAGTCTGTCTGAACATTATTCAGACTAAAGTGTCGTGTTTCTGTCTGAACAGAGGAAATCAAAGCTTCCAGGACCTCTAGGCTGCCAAGTATTTTGAAAATCATTAAAAAAACGTTTGTTTACCAGTGTTCCCACACATCCTGGAAAACCTGGGATACTTGAATGAAGCTCACCATTCATGGAAAAGTCCTTTAATATGACAAACTTGCTCAAAATGTTCTGGGACAAAGCACAGAAGTGAGTAGTTTGACAGCACGGTTTATCAAAAATAGTCCTCCGCTGAAACCTTACTGTACAAGACAGATTAATATTATAAAATAATTAAACCTATATATATATATGTGTGTGTGTGTGTGTGTGTATTAAGGCTCAGGACTTGAGTACATAAGCAGCTGAAACAGATTCTTCTTTCAATATGATACATAAAATATTATTAAAATAATATTTTAGATGAGTCTGAGTAGTTATCGCTGCATTAAATATATGAATCAGGTTTATGTGTAAAATCTTATGTCATACAAAGAAAGAAAACTTTAAATGAAACAATCTACAAATGTGTACCATGACACACAAATATCTCACTATCCACAAACATGTATTTTTTAATTTGTGTTGTGTGAAGTCATATCCACAGAAATACAGAGCAATTTGCAAATATGCATAACTTACTCTGTAAAAACGTATTTTAATTTCACATAAAATGATAGAGGTTTTACAAATGTAAATAGTTTCACCACAAAAATACATGTAAAGTGATATATATGCATTTGTGGATCCATTTTTACACGTGAAACAGGTTTTGCGCATTTGTAGATTGCTTCCTCTCAGTTCGTGGGCCACGTGACATTTGTGACATTTGTGACATTTGTGACTTCTCTCCTGTTTATTTGTAGCATTTTGTCCAATTCAGCACACAACGCAGCAGATCTGTAGAAAAAAATCCACAAATGTGAGGTGCAGTTATTAGCTACACCAGCAGGTGGCGAGATCCCCTCACATGAGCTGACAGAACTACAGTCTGTAAGCTGCTGGAAGAAGACTAAAATAAGAGTCTACCTAGCATCCGCATCCGTACAACAGGAGACAACAAGGAGGACAGCAGCCTGGCTTCAACCAGGAGGTGAAAGACAACCCATCGTTTTTGATTCAGGATCAGATTCAGATCAGAGATGGTAGATATTGCACAGCAGTAATAGAAGTATGAATAAATATCAATAAATAGGAAATTTTAAACTGAAAAGAGTATATAACACAGAATATTGCACAATTATTTCAAGTACTGCAGTGATGTTAATGATCAATGTCCAGTTTAATGACTTCGGGTCATACAGACTGACACTTAGAGGGAGGAGTTAAAGAGTTTGATGGCCACAGGCAGGAATGACTTCCTGTGGCGCTCTGTGGTGCATTGTGGGGGGATGAGTCTTCCGCTGAAGGTGCTCCTTTGTTTGACCAGCACATCATGGAGCGGGTGGGAGACACTGTCCAAGATGGCATGTAGTTTGGCCAGCATCCTCCTCTCTGACACCACCGACAGTCACCGAGTCTAGCTCCACCCCCACAATGCCACCGGCCTTATGGATCAGTTTGTTGAGTCTGTTAGCGTCCGCTACCCTCAACCTGCTGCCCCAGCATGCAACAGCATACAGGATAGCACTGGCCACCACAGACTCATAAAACATCTTCAGCATTGTCCGGCAGATGTTGAAGGACCTCAGCCTCCTCAGAAAATAGAGGCGGCTCTGGCCCTTCCTGTAAACAGCTTGAGTGTTCTTAGCCCAGTCCAGTTTATTGTCCATGTGTACTCCCAGGTACTTGTAATCCTCTACAATGTCCACACTGACCCCCTGGATGGAAACCGGGGTCACTGGTGCCTTGGCCCTTCGTAGATCCACAACCAGCTCCTTAGACTTTGTCGCATTGAGCTGCAGATGGTTCTGCTCACACCATGAGACAAAGTTCCCCACCACAGCCCTGAACTCCGTCTCATCACCACCGCTGATACATCCCACCACAGCAGAGTCCTCAGAAAACTTCTGAAGGTGGCAGGACTCTGTGTGGTAGCTGAAGTTCGTGGTGTAGATGGTGAAGAGGAAGGGAGAGAGGACAGTCCCCTGAGGGGCCCCAGTGTTCCTGACCACGCTGTCCGACACACAGTGCTGCAGGCACACGTGCTGTGGTCTGCCAGTCAGGTAGTCAACAATCCAGGTCACGAGGGGGGCATCCACCTGCATCGCTGCCAGCTTTCAGGGAACAAGTTTTCAGGGATCATGAAGATTTCCTGGCCCATGATAATGACTGGCTAATACACCAGTTTAGACCTAGAGCTGCGCTGTTGGATCTATATGCTGAACTGGGTCCAACATTAGAGAGACCAACCCGAAGGAACCACACCATCCCAGTACAAATACAAGTAGGCTGCTAACCACTCTGGGGTTTCTGGCAACCAGCTGTTAGCAGTGGGAATTAGCAGTGTTTACCTTTCTGCCTGAAGCCCCTTTTGAAAATGAAATATAATTCTGTTAAACTCTGCATTTCCTTTTGTTTGTGACCCCGCTGCTGTGGCCATGATTCACCATAAGCAGGCTCATTTATCCATCCATCCATCCATCCATCCATCCATCCATCCATCCATCTTCTTCCGCTTATCCGGGGCCGGGTCGCGGGGGCAGCAGTCTAAGCAGGGACTCCCAGACTTCCTTCGCCCCAGACACTTCCTCCAGCTCCTCCGGGGGGATCCCGAGGCGTTCCCAGGCCAGCCGAGAGACATAGTCCCTCCAGCGTGTCCTGGGTCTTCCCCGGGGCCGCCTCCCGGTGGGACATGCCCAGAACACCTCCCGAGGGAGGCGTCCAGGAGGCATCAGGATCAGATGCCCTAGCCACCTCAGCTGGCTCCTCTCGACGTGGAGGAGCAGCGGCTCTACTCGAGCTCCCCCCGTGTGACTGAGCTCCTCACCCTATCTCTAAGGGAGCGCCCAGCCACTCGGCGGAGGAAGCCCATTTCGGCCGCTTGTATCCGCGATCTTGTCCTTTCGGTCACTACCCAAAGCTCATGACCATAGGTGAGGGCAGGAGCGCAGATTGACCGGTAAATCGAGAGCTTTGTCTTTCGACTCAGCTCCTTCTTTACCACAACGGTCCGATACAGCGCCCGCATCACTGCAGACGCTGCACCGATCCGCCTGTCAATCTCACGCTCCATCCGTCCCTCACTCGTGATCAAGACCCCGAGATACTTAAACTCCTCCACTTGGGGCAAGGACTCCCCACCCACGCGAAGAGAGCAAACCACCTTTTTCCGGTCAAGAACCATGGCCTCAGATTTGGAAGAGCTGATTCTCATCCCAGCTGCTTCACACTCGGCTGCAAACCGTCCCAGTGCATGCTGCAGGTCCTGGTTTGAAGAAGCCATCAGAACGACATCATCTGCAAACAGCAGAGATGAGATCCTGTGGTTCCCAAACCGACACCCTCCGCCCCTGACTGCGCCTAGAAATTCTGTCCATATAAATTATGAACAGAACCGGTGACAAAGGGCAGCCCTGGCGGAGTCCAACATGCACCGGGAACAGGTCTGACTTACTGCCGGCAATGCGAACACAGCTCCTGCTCCGTTATACAGGGACCGGACAGCCCTTAGCAAAGGGCCCCGGACCCCATACTCCCAGAGCACTCCCCACAAAGCGCCTGGGCACACGGTCGAATGCCTTCTCCAGATCCACAAAGCACATGTGGACTGGTTGGGCAAACTCCCATGAACCCTCGAGCACCCGATGGAGAGTATAGAGCTGGTCCAGTGTTCCACGACCGGGACGAAAACCACTCTGCTCCTCCTGAATCCGAGGTTCGACTATCGGACGAATTCTCCTCTCCAGTACCCTGGAATAGACCTTACCGGGAGGCTGAGAAGTGTGATCCCTCTGTGATTGAACACACCCTCCGTCCCCTTCTTATACAGAGGGACCACCACCCCGGTCTGCCAGTCCAGAGGCACTGTCCCAGATCACACGCGATGTTGCAGAGACGTGTCAGCCAAGACAGTCCCACAACATCCAGAGACTTAAGATACTCAGGACGGATCTCATCCACCCTCAAGCCTTGCCACCAAGGAGCTTGCCAACAACCTCAGTGACTTCGGCCAGGGTGATGGATGAGTCCGCCTCCGGTCCCCAGCCTCCGCTTCCTCTTCGGAAGACGTGACAGCGGATTGAGGAGATCCTCAAAGTATTCCTTCCACCGTCCGACAACATCCCCAGTCGAGGTCAACAGCTCTCCACCCGCACCGTACAAGGTGTTGGTGAAGCACTGCTTCCCTCCTGAGCCGTCGGACGGTTTGCCAGAATTTCTTTGAGGCCGACCGATAGTCCTCCTCCATGGCCTCTCGAACCTCTCCCAGGCCTGAGTTTTTGCCTCTGTGACCGCACGGGCTGCAGCACGCTTAGCCTGCCGGTACCTGTCAGCTGCCTCGGGAGTCCCACGAGCCAACAAGGCCCGATAGGACTCCTTCTTCAGCCTGACGGCATCCCTTACTTCCGGCATCCACCACCGTGTTCGGGGATTGCTGCCGCGACAGGCACCAGAAACCTTGCGACCACAGCTACGAGCCGCGCATCGACAATGGAGGTGGAAAACATGGTCCACTCGGACTCAATGTCCCCAACCTCCCCGGGATCTGGGAGAAGCTCTCCCGGAGGTGTGAGTTGTAGACCCTGCTGACAGAGGGCTCCGCCAGACGCTCCCAGCAGACCCTCACGATACGCTTGGGCCTGCCAAGTCTGTCCGGCTTCCTCCCCGCCAGCGGATCCAACTCACCACCAGGTGGTGATCGGTTGACAGCTCCGCCTCTCTTCACCCGAGTGTCCAAGACGCGGCCGGAGGTCAGATGATACGACAACAAAGTCGATCATCGACCTCCGCCTAGGGTGTCCTGGTGCCACGTGCACTGATGGACACCCTTGTGCTTGAACATGGTGTTAGTTATGGACAAACTGTAACTAGCACAGAAGTCCAACAACTGAACACCGCCGGGTTCAGATCAGGGGCCGTTCCTTCCGATTACCCCTCTCCAGGTGTCACTGTCGTTGCCACGTGGGCGTTGAAGTCCCCAGTAGAACAACGGAGTCCCCGGTGGTGCACTGTCTAGTACCCTCCCAGGGACTCCAAGAAGGCCTGGTACTCTGCACTGCTGTTCGGCCCGTAGGCCGCCACAACAGTGAGAGACCTGTCCCCCACCTGGAGGCGGAGGGACGCGACCCTCTCGTTCACTGGGGTAAACTCCAACACGTGACGGCTGAGCTGTGGGGCTATGAGCAGGCCCACACCAGCCCGCCGCCTCCCCGCCGGCAACGCCAGAGAAATGGAGCGTCCAGCCCCTCTCGAGGAGACGGGTTCCAGAGCCCAGGCTGTGCGTGGAGGCGAGGCCGACTATATCTAGCCGGTAACGCTCAACCTCCTGCACAAGCTCAGGCTCCTTCCCCAGCCAAGTGACATTCCATGTCCCTAGAGCCAGTTTCTGTGTCCGGAGATCTGGTCGCCAAGCCCCTGCCTTCGACTGCCGCCCAGATCTCTCTGCACCGCCCCTCACGGATCCTTCTGCGGGTGGTGGGTCCACGGAGGACGGCCCCACGCCGCTCCTTCGGGCTGTGCCCGGCCGGGCCCGTGGGGAAAGGCCCGCCACCAAGCGCCGCCGTCGGGCACCCACCCCAGGCCTGGCTCCAGGGTGGGGCCCCGGTAGCGCCAATCCGGGCGACGTAACTGGCCTTGATTTTAAATAATCCATAAGGGTCTTCTGAAGGCTCATTTATATGCATCAATATTCATGTGGTGCTTTGCATTGACCATTTATGGTTGAATGTGGGCGTGTAGAGGGCGGGATATGAGGCTGATCCACTGCGCACATTTCCAGGTGGACTGTGATTTATAAAGGGAAAGTTTCCTGCAGGTGTGCACAGGTACGCACGGTTTTATAAATCTAATTTTTTTTTGGCGCACGCCATTTTTGGAAAAGGTGTGCACATACACTTTTAGTATGGATCCTACTCACTGTTTTCTAAATGAGACCCCTGGGCATTATATAGCTTCACATTGTCATAGTTTTGGGGTTTTGGCCTGTTTTTGGTTTTATTTTGTAGTGTTCTCTTCTCCTCGTGTGTATTGTGATTTTACTTCCTGTTTTTATTTGCTTTCCCTCCAGTTTAGATTGTTGGCTCCGCCTTGATTAATTGCACCTGTGTCTCGTTGTCTCCCCTACCTAAAGGTATCTGTAGTCCAGGTTTTTTCCTTCGTTCAGTGTCAGTTCGTTGTCATTATCATTTTGCATCCGCAGTGGTATGTGGTTTAAATGTCAGGTGTCCCTGCCTTGTTTCCTGTGCTTCTCCTGAATATCCTGGATATATTTCTGCATTTGCTTGGACCTCGCCTGAATTTTTGGATTTCGTTTATCGCCTGCTCCTTGTCTGATTTGTTTGCCTGTCTTGGACTGCCCTCCAGATTTGGACCTCTGCCTGCCTGACTACCCGTGTAAGCCTTTCCCTGTAATAAATCTATGAACTGCATCTGCTCCGCCTCTGAGTCTGCATTTGGGTCCTATTCCTTGTGTTCCCTGCTCCCTTTCGTGACATCCACTACGACACACATAGCTTAACAGTGTACTTGGCTAAGCACAGGACTATTTACCTTTGTCAGTGTACATGCATTAATTTGATTTGTTGAGGTTTTATTGTTGTGATCTTCTCCATGGTTAACGTGAGGTTATTATTGTAACCGTAGTTCTCAGCCACTGCTAAACTGATGTCAGTAACGTTATGCTCCACACAGACACAGACACAGAGTCTTTGCATTATAACTAACTACTTTTAACTTTGCACCGTTATCCTACACGGATCACACATATACACATATATTTGGCCTTAAACGTAACAAGCTCCCGCTTCACTGTGCTTTCCTTTGTCTACAACACGTGTCCATGGTCGTGCACGCTGAACATACAATGCAAATCAAAGAAACAGATGCACATTCTTTCTGGCATGCCCGCACACACACACACACACACACACACACACACACACACACACACACACCCTTTTGTTAGTGCATTTTAGTTAGGTTTCATCTTGTGTGTTTTGCTTTTGTTTATCTTTTAAATAAATGCTTGTGGATATACATGCTGGTTTATTTAATGTTGTATAAGAGTGAATATATCGCCAACCTCTTATGTAGAACTCGAAATCCTTCATCCTAATAGCTATTGATGGTCATTTTATTTATAGTTATTAATTTAATTATAAATCGGTGTTCCAAATTGATAGTTTAGAATATTTAATGAAAACTAAATTAATTAATTGGCTATCAGTGTTCTCCTCTTTAAGAGTGGTGCCACGAGGTGAATTTAACACAAGTTAAATTCTATTAATTATTAATACTAGTAGTAATTATTATTCTATTATTTAATATAAATATTGATGCCATAATAACCATAATTCCCTACAGCATCTCTCCCTCTCCTCTTGTGCTGTGCACACGCAGGCAGGTGTGAGTGAGTTACTATGGTTACGGGGATGCTCTGTGTCTCTGTCGCTGAAACTTTCTCAGATTAGGTTTTTAGGTTGGTATGCCTATGCAATATCATGAACCTCAATGCTGAAATCTAGTAGCCTAATATAACATAATTTTACATTTTTGGTTAACATTATACAAGGTTGCCAGCACACTCTCATCTTGCTCAATTCAATCTCTCAACTCTCATGCCAAATAAGTGGAAGCCTCAAAGCCACTACTTCATGAAAAAAAAAAAGTGAAATAGGCTTTCTGCGACAACGACAGGCTTTTTCCAGAGCCCAAAGCACAGAGTTTGTGTGGCTTTAGTTAACAGAGGCGCACAAACAGGCCTACCACTTCAAAATCAAAAAACATCTTTCATGTATGGAGTTTTGCCTCACTTCAGTTTTGCTCTTCAATTTCACATCTATGACAAATAGAAATGTTCATAAAAAATACTACTTTGAGAAAGGTTAGGTTAGATTAATTCGTCTCACCAATAATGTAACGCTAGAACCGCTACTACAAATTTGAAAATCAAATCATCATCATGTATTGGTATGTATCCTAGCTCTTATTTATCAGGCAGTACCATTGGTTAATAGCTTAATTTAGCTGCCAAGGTGTCAGAAGATGAATTTTCTTTGTAAGTATGTGTGAAAACACCTTTGACATAATCAATGAGAACAATATGACAGATCCAAACAAAATAGTTCTAAGAACTCTTATCCTCTATTCTATTTCTAGGCTGGCTTTCCAGTTTAATAAAATCTAGTTTGTTTGTTTTCTGGACAAAATCAGCCTACGGGATCCACTGTCTTTAAACAATGTGTTTTTCTCCTCCATTTACTTTTCAAATAATGTTACTGTTTGTAGATGTAGCTACTTGCCAACCCTCCAGATTCTCCTGAGAGTCCCATTTTTCAAAGTCCCCTTCCCCCCATCCTCCCAAATCCACATTTCGGCAAAAAAAACCAACTACTCCATAAATTCACTAGAATGTAGGGAAACAGTCTCTGAAATTAACACTTCTCCGGGGAAAGAAACCCCAGATACCCTGGTTAGGTTACGATTAGTTAAGCCGGGAAACAGGGAATGCCAGGGAACAGGACCCATACGCAGACTAGTAGGTAGAGCTGATGCAGACCAGTACTTTATTAACAAAACAAGGCTTACACTGAATTGGCAGGCCAAAAGCAACTCTCAACAGGTAAACAGTCCAGAAAAACAAGTCCAACGATGAGCAGGCAAAATTCCAATCACTTATAAAACTAAAAATATTAACAGAGTGCGTCCGTTTCTCTCCCAGGCCAATGCTGAGAAACTTTTATCACTAGTAGGCTGGACTATTGTAATGCTCTCCTCTCTGGTCTACCAAAGAAAAACCATAGATCAGCTGCAACATATACAAAATTCAGCTGCTCGTCTGCTGACCAGGACCAGAAGGAGAGCACACATTATGTCTGTTTTAACATCGTTGTACTGGATACCTCTTAGTTTTAGAATTGATTTTAAGATTCTTTTATTGGTTTACAAATTACTCAATGGTCTTGCTCCCGACTACGTGTCTGACATGGTTTTAAGATAAGTAGATCCCTCAGGTCCTCTGGTAGCTGTCTCATGGTTGTTCCTAGGGTCTGGTCTAAGACCCACGGCGATGCCGCTTTTAGCCACTATGGCCCCAGCCTGTGGAACAGCCTGCCAGAGGACCTGAGGGAAGCAGAGTGAGGATATCTTTAAAAGAAAACTGAAAACACACCTTTTTTAGCATGGCTTTTATCTAGTGTGGGTATATTTCATTTTGCACTTTTATTATTTCATACTTATTTTATTCATTTATATATTTAGTTATACTCTTTAACTCTATGTTCAGCACTTGATGTATGACTTGTGCTATATAAATAAAGTTAGAGTGATTGATTTGTTTACGCTAGTTAGGGATGGGTAGCTTCACAATACTGAAACCTGGTATTAAACGGGGCAAAATTATTAATGACCCTAGTATTGATAAGCGCCGATGTTACCGATTCTTTCATCTGTACTTTTGAATGTTTTGGTGTAATTTAGTATCACGCTGCAGCCTCTCCCCTGCTCTCCGTGTCGGGGCTGAGCTCCTCCACACACACACACAGCAAAGTCAGCGAATAGCAGAGCAGAGAGGCAGCGGTGGAGACAGGGAAGTGAACCAGGTGAAGTGAAGATAACTTGAAGATTACTCGAGTTGGCGACAACTACGCTTGTTACTACGTATGTCGTAGTGTACGACCCAGAACCCGCAAATGCAGAACACAAAGAGTAGATGAGGTAAGTCAGTATTTATTCAAACAGAGGACAATGAATGAATATAGTGTTTTGTTGAGGGTGTAGCCAGGGCCGTCCACTGTAGCTCTCAAGGACGCGGTGAGCCCAACCCGGGGCGGAATGCACAGAGTGTGAGTGAGGAGGTGTACTCCGACCGGGAGCGGGTCTGGCGATGCTAGGCCGGCAGCGGATCTGTAGAGTGGTGAGGACCGGCTCCGATTGGCACGGGAGGTGTCGTTGGTGGAGCCGAGGATACCACTGGTTAGCTGGCAGAGCCGGGACAAGACAGGCAAACAGGTTGGCAGAGATCCCTGAGGTGACGTGGCCGTGATCACCGGCGAGAGGGATGTCTGCGGCAGAAGCAAACCAGAGTTCACAAAGGGCACAATAACTAGACAGAGCTACAACAGTACTTAGCTGTATGAAGCGTAGAGCCGTTACGTAGGGTCGTACAAGTATACGGAGACGATCTGGCACTGGTAATGAGGAAGAGCCTGGTCTTTATGCTGTGGAGACTGATGACTAATTGGTGTCAGGTGCGCCGGTGATGAACAGCAGACACATACACACAGACACACACTACAGACAAATGGAGGACGCACAAGACACACAGGGAGAGGGAAACTGCACTGGATTCTGCAGGGATCGCACGGCATGGTGGCTGACCATGACAAAGTAAGTGCAATAAAACATTTGCGAGTTAAAAGCCAATACTTCTATACACCTGTTCAACAAGCATAACCATGTGAACATGTAGAAAGTGACCGCAGCTTTTTTACACAAGCACAGTGCACTAGTTCGGCTAACAGCGAACTATTACAAACAAGCTGAAACGTAAGCTATCTGTATGTAGTCTAACTGTTTAGCTTAGTTTGCCACGTATCTTAAAATCTGGGAAATTCTTAACTTAGCTGAGACAAACCAGCCCCTCCTCCCTCTGCTGCAGAGGACAGAAGGAAGGACCGATACTGACTTTCTAAACTTCACTCAGTATTTTGACGTCAGGAATATTATTTATTTTATTGACATTTTAGATTTATTTCCAGTGAGATGTTATTGAGTGTATAGGCCTATAGTGATTTTGCTGTTGTAAACACTGTGGTTGCTGCTCTAGAAACAAATTTTAGTTATATTTAAAATATTTAATTCTAAGCCTGTTCTGAATTTATTCTTTTTTTAAATAATATATATTTTTAAAAGCAATTATTTAATAATGAAAAAGAAGAGTAGTAGTATCGATAAAATCATAACGATACCCATCCCTAGTACTAGTGCTACAGCGTGATTCATTTGGCTAATGCTACCCCAGTGTCACAACATCAGCCAGTTCTTAATTCCTTTTCCATGTCTGCTTTTTTCTTTGCCTGGTATTGCCTTTCCTATTTTATATCCAGCCACTCCCACTTGTCCTGCAGGGGACAGGGTCAGTGTTCCCTCATCAGCTTAGTAGTGCTGCATTCACAAGTCTGCAGAATGGGAAGAACACATAAATAACCTTAACTACTTTTGCTATGTTATGTATTTGTAGCAGTTTCTTACCAAGTGAAACCAGATACAAACAGTGTAAAGCTCCTATGAAATTAGCTGAATCGATTGTAAAAGGTGGTGCATTTACAACAGTTTGCTGACATGTAGTTTTTTTCACCAAGTGGGAGATATCGTCGGTGTCAGAAATTCCCGATATCCATAGGCTGTATTTGCCTGTTGCTTGAACCCCACCCTGCTTTTTGGACCTTTGCCTCTTAGATTTGTTTGCCTGTTTTTTCTGCCTGCCTGCTACTGACCCAAGCCTGTTCCTTGGACTCTGCCTCTTGTCCCTTCCCTCCCTGTTCTGGTCACCTGATTCCTGCCTGCCTGTTTACAAAATGAGGCTTTACCAGTTGGAAAAGTGCATTGGGGACTAAACAAGCATGCATGTAGCCCACTGCTAGGGCCAACCAGATTAAGAAGAACTGACTGTTTCTGTGATGTGGTAAAAAAATCTGAATGGAAAAAAATATTTTACCATTCACTGTAAAAACTCCTATCTAGAGTGAGAATAAATTCAGATTTAATTAAAACATATGTAGTGTAGTGTTTTGTTCAAACATATTAAAGTTAATTGAGATTGCGTTTAGATAAATCCACATACAGTATACAGAGAAAAATAACATTTTTCCTTGGTCATCGTGCACAAAGTTAAGAAGGGAAGACAGTAAAAAACAACAAATGTGCACATAACTAAACAGGGTTAAAACAATAGTGCGTGTTGACTTATGCCCCCTGAAGTTTTTGCACCCCCAGACCAGACAGGCTAAATCTGACCCTGTCAGAAAGAGACAGTGATGTCGATAATTATCAGTATAGACGTATAGAATTTAATCTTCAAAAGTCTTAAAAGTTTGCTTGTTCACAATATTCACAAATCTCAGTTGTGAGGCCCAGTGATAATACATAAAATTAGGTAGGGCTTATCCACCCTTTCTTATGGGTGATTGAAGTTTTTGTAATTTCATTCTAGGGTGCTTATTTTTCCAAACAAATCTATGAATTGCACTATTTATTGATTTAAAAGGCATGTAAGGGAATACAGGTAGGTAGCATCTGTATTGGATACAATAAGCGAGGAAGGACATTTGTTTAAAAAAATTGCAATCTGACCTAAAGACACTGATAAGTTCAGCTATAGCTATCTCTGAAGGTCTGATTTAATTTTAATTTTGAAAATTAAATTTAGTTAAATCAGAGCTTTGGTGGAAAGAAAATGCCAAGATCTTTAAATCTATTAGTAGCCCTCTTCAGAGAAACTGGGATGTCAATCCATTAACAGATACAGCAGCTTGTGAAGATGCATAAAGTAATTTGACCCAATTAATAAAAATTCCCACCCAAAAAAAATTCATTAAGTTTTCTGAATAAGTACTCCCATTCTACTCGGTCAAATGCTTTTTCTGCATCTAAAGTAACTATTACCACATTTCTCTTGTTATACCGTACATACTGCAGCTACCCAGATACCCAGCAATCTTCAAATATTTAAATGAGACTGGTGGTTTCCAACAAATCCAGTTTGATCAGTTGCCAGTAACTTGGGCAACACTAAGTTAAGACATGTTGCCAAAATGTAAATTTTTTACTCTGTATTTTGAATTGGTTAAGGTCTATATGATGATGGAATCTTTGGGTATTTCTGTTCTATAGGTATTACCTTAATAGTGACCAACTGCATTGATTTAGGTAGTTTCTTAACCTGCAAAGAGTGCTGGAACATTTTGTGGAAAATGTGGAAAAACCAACATGAAAAACACGTGTCCAAAAACCAATCACATCGACAAATATCGAAAGCCACAAGGCTCACAATTCATCTCATTTGAATATTTGGAAAAGTTTAAATGGGATTTAACAGTTGAATAGTACCCAGAATGCATGAAAGATGTAGCACATTTTGAGGTTCAAATGGAGTTTCTAGGTGAAAGAATGAATGAGTAGATAAGACTTGAAAAAGTATGAAAATGTCTAAGCTCTGTGCATGTGTGTGTGTGTGCCTCCTTGGATACACATGTATGAATACATGACAGAGATTGAGATGCTTCCCCCATTCTGTATGAAATATATGATTCATTTTCCACCCGTGGTTCCAACAGCTTTGTGGTTATACTTTATAATATGATAAATTTGACATGTGAAACGGTAAATGGGGAGTACAACAAAATGGACACAAGTGTCATGGTTTTGGGTCTTGGGTTTTGTTATTTCCTGTTTTATTTTCTGGTGTGCTGCTTCACGTGTCTTGTGTAGTTTTACTACCTATCTTTGTTTGCTTTTCTCACCATTTTTGATTATCTGCCTCGCCCTGATTAGTTTAACCTGTGTCACATTTTCTCCTCTCACCTGAGTGTATTTAAGTGTGTGTACGTCCTTTGTTCTGTGTGAGTTTGTCTTTATCCATGTGCATTAAGTTCCAGCCATTCTTCCAGTGTTTGTTGCTTGTATTATTGGATTGTGTTTTCCCCTGGACATCGCCGCCTTTTTGGATGTTGGACTTTCTTTCCCGGTTGTTAGACTTATTGCTTGTTTCTTTGGACTTGGGATATTCTGTCTGCTCCTTTACGGATTTGTTGTCTGTGTTTTAGACTGCCTTTTCTGGTTTTGATCTCTGCCTTCCTGACAATCCATATAAGCCCTTGTACTCTCAATAAATCACTGAACTGCATTTCCTATAGATTTTTACTGTTACTTGTTTTAAGTTATACCATGACTTAGATTAATACTCAATTCTAATTGGCTGGAGGGGTGTTGATTAATGAGTTATTAGCTCTCAAAATCAAGGAACATGTAGTCTCGTGGCATGGCCATTACATTTCCTGTCAGTTAGTAGTCCTAATGTGAAAATATCATAATTACATCTCCAGAATCCAAAGTAGGCCTACAAAAGCCACATATAACTAATATTTCATGTAGCTATATTTTCTTCTCAAGTGAAAGTGTAGAATTCATGTGAAGATGCAAAATTCTGTGACTTCATGTGACATGTTTTATTTTTCACATGTGAGCTACAAGTTTTATAGTTGTCATGAAAAAATGTGGAATTCATGTGAAGATTCAAATCTCACATGTGAAAATTGTTGTTCGTGTGAAGAAGCCAGTCACTTGTGAAAATGTGGAATTCAAGTGTTAAGATGGGAATTTCACATGTGATTTCATGTGACATATTTTCATGTGACAATTTTAGTTCACATATATATCTTTAGATAACGTGTCTTGGAGGTGTTCAACAAACTGTACAAACTGAGATTGATCTGATAGATAGGATTTAAACCAGCTTAGTGTGGTTCCTTTAAACCCAATTAAATGTTATAGGATGTGATGGTCAATTGTGTTGAATGCAGCACTAAGATCTAACAAGAGCAGTACAGTGACAAGTCCATTGTCTGATGCAATTAGAAGGTCATTTCACAAGTGCTGTCTCTGTACTATGATGCACTCTAAATCCTGACTGAAAATCCTCAAATAAACTAAGTTATGTAAAAAGTCACACAACTGATTGGCGACTGCTTTCTCAAGGATCTTAGAGAGAAAGGGGAGGTCAGATATACAGTGGTGTGAAAGTGTTTCCCCCTTTCCTGATTTCTCTTTTTTTTTGCATGTTTGTCAAACTTAATCCTTCAATTTGTTTGATGATCTGAAACATTTGTCAAAGATAACACAAGTAAACACAAAATGCAGTTTTAAAATGAAGGTTGTTATTTTAAGGGAAAACAAAATCCAAACCTACATGGCCCTGTGTGAAATAGTGATTGTCCCCTAAACCTAATAACTGGTTGGGCCACCCTTAGCAGCAACAACTGCAATCAAGCTTTTGCAATAACTTGCAATGAGTCGCAGTGGAGGAATTTTGGCCCACTCATCTTTACAGAATTGTTGTAATTCAGCCACATTGGAGGGTTTTCGAGCATGAACTGCCCTTTTTTAGGTCATGCCACAGCATCTCAATAGGATTCAGGTCAGGACTTTGACTAGGCCACTCCGAAGAACATTTTGTTCTTCTTCAGCCATTCAGAGGTGGACTTGCTGGTGTGTTTTGGATCATTGTCCTGCTGCAGAACCCAAGTTCGCTTCAGCTTGAGGTCACGAACAGATGGCCGGACATTCTCCTTCAGGAGTTTTTGGTAGACAGCAGAATTCATGGTTCCATTTATCACAGCAAGTCTTCCAGGTCCTGAAGCAGCAAAACAGCCCCAGACCATCACAATACCACCACCATATTTTAATGTTGGTATGATGTTCTTTTTCTGAAATGCGGTGTTACTTTTATGCCAGATGTAATGGGACACACACCTTTCAAAAAGTTCAACTTTCGTCTCATCAGTCACAGAGTATTTTCCCAAAAGTCTTGGGGATCATCAAGATGTTTTCTGGCAAAAATGAAACGAGCCTTAATGTTCTTTTTACTCAGCAGCGGTTTTCGTCTTAGAACTCTGCAACTCACTAGGCCATTTTTTCCCAGTCTCTTTCTTATGGTGGAGTCATGAACACTGACCTTAACTGAGGCAAGTGAGGCCTGCAGTTCTTTGGATGTTGTTGTGGGGACTTTTGTGACATCTTGGATGAGTCGTCGCTGCGCTCTTGGGATTAATTTTGATCGGCCGGCCACTCCTGGGAAGGTTCACCACTGTTCCATGTTTTCACCATTTGTGGATAATAACTCTCACTGTGGTTCCCAAAAGTGAGTCCCAAAGCTTTAGAAATGGCTTTATAACCTTTTCCAGACTGATAGAGCTCAATTACTGTCTTTCTCAATGGTTCCTGAATTTCTTTGGATCTCGGCATGATGTCTAGCTTTTGAAGATCTTTTGGTCTACTTCACTTTGTCAGGCAGGTCCTATTTAAGTGATTTCTTGTTTGAGAACAGGTGTGTCAGTAATCAGGCCTGGGTGTGGCTAAATAAGGTGTGATAAACCACTGTTAAGTTATGTTTTAAAAAAAATTATAAATCAGGAAGGGGGCAAACACTTTTTCACACCACTGTGTATATATATATATATATGTATATATGTGTGTGTGTGTATATATGTATATGTGTATATATATATGTGTGTGTGTATATATGTATGTATATATATATATATATATATATATATATATATATATATATATATATATATATATATATAAAATGCAATTACAAACACTGAGTGTGAGAGCAGCTTTTATAGCAACAACTGATCTGCAACAACAACTCTCTCTCTCTCTCTCTCTCTCTCTCTCTCTCTCTCTCTCTCTCTCTCACACACACACAAAACACGTAACTGCAAATAGTTTTGGTGAATTAAGGTAATGCTGCTTGTCTCTCCAGAGAGAGTGTCCCTGTTACTGTGGATAATCAGCCCGTCCTCATTCCCAGGGCGTCAAATACCGACGTTTTGTCACACCCCTCAGCGTTGTATACAGACACACATGGTACCCTGTAGCGTTTGTATGGGACGTATGGGACGCACAGGGCTGCCAGGAAGCCTTGAGGAAGTCAGGTGGCGTAGTATAACGAGCGACATAGAGACCGAGAAAGTCCACCTGTGGAGGCGGTGGAGTGGATGGATGGGCCAAACAACACAGGCTTTCACCTAACAGACCGAGGTTAGTGTCCCAGTGAAACCAAAAGTTAACGTTGAGTTATTAAAAGTTTTAAGTTATGTTACAATACAAGTCACGTGATGTGACTTGTAACATAACAGACTTGTAACAAAAAAACATTTTTTTGTGTAATTTGGGTGAATTGACCATTTAAATCTCAATTAATGCTGAGAAGCTTAGCTAGAGGGCACTCTCGCTATATTTTTAAAGTTTTTATCCCTGCTATTTCTTTCTTTCACTCTCACTCTCTCACACACACACACAGTCTTAACTATGCTGACTGTCTTTAAAATGACTATGTGCTCATGAATGTTTAAAGTCTTTCTACTGTAAATCTGGAGTCTTTCTGATCAGGTGGAACAAAAACTCACTAACACACTGTCGCAGCCTTTGCTGAAATCACACCTGATGCGGGTATTTAGCCAGAGTCTGCATGTGTTTAACCTCAGTTGGGACAGTATCACTCTCAGCCAAGGCTAGAATACTTTGTATAGCAAGATGCATGATTTTGCTTCCCCTGTTGAATCATTTTGGGCCACCAATGATAAAGATGTTTACAAAATGAGGCTTTACCAGTTGGAAAAGTGCATTTGAGAAGGAGAGGGGATTAAACAAGCATGCATGTAGCCACTGAAAGAGAGCGGCAACTGGTGAAACTAGCCTTGATAGTACCAATCAGATTAAGAAGAACTGACTGTTTCTGTGATGTGGTAAAAAATCTGAATGAAAAAGGTGACAAAATGACACAAGCTTGGTGAGGGCAAAAAAGTTCATGGTAATTTGATTATGTAGTTAAAAAGTTCATAATTATTAAAGTTCATATGACATTTGGGGTGGGTAAATGACAGACTTTACCATTCACTGTAAAGGGGGCTGTGGGGAGATAAAATAAATTCACATTTAATTAAAACAAATGTACGGTAATGTTTTGTTTGAGCACTTCAAGTCCATTGTCATTGCATTTAGATACATCTACATATATGCACTGAAAAATAATAACAAATATAATTTCTCCTAGTCCATGGCACACAAAGAGATAGTTAAGGAAAGTTAAAAACAACAATTGTGAACCCTCAGAAAACCACAAGGATAAAATGCTAGTCGGTGTTGACTGTAACAATATGCCTCCCTGACATTTTTTACTGCAACACCAGGCCAGACAGGCTATGGTTACTTTTAAAAAATGTCCCCACTTTCCAAAAATTTCCTCCCACAGGTGTGTGTTACTATGCAAACATGCATAAATGCTCTATATCTGCAAATGTCAACACACAACACAAAACCACATAGATATGCGCACACACACACACACACACACACACACACACACATTTACTTATCTCATTTTTGGGGACATTACATAGACTTACATACATTTCCTGGAGACGGAGACTTACCCTAAGTCAAGTCAAATTTATTTATATAGCACATTTCATACAATATAAGCTCAATGTGCTTCACACACCACAAATATGAACAAAAGACATGAATACATATTTAAATACATATTAAAAAGAAAAACAAAGTTTTTCTTGTACCAGTGAGGACTCTGACTGCAGCATTTTGAATGAGCTAGAGACGTCCCACAGTCTTTTTGGGGAGTCCAGCAAGAAGGGCATCACAGTAGTCTAGCCTGGAGGAGATAAATGCGTGAACCAGTTTTTCAGCGTATGACTGAGACAAAGATGGATTTGACTCTGGAAATATTTTTTTAGGTGGTAAAATGCTGTTCTAGTTATACTTGTAATGTGGCCCATGTAGTTTAATTCTGAACCCAAGATAACCAACCCGTTCTTATTCCCCTTAATGGAATGTGACTGTAAAATTTGATCCTTTGAGATAATCAGCTCAAGTGTGTGGCCTTTTTTGTGAGTAGGCCCTGTAACATGTTGTGAGAATTCAAGTGATTCTAACAGATCAGTGAACTGTTTTGTATCTGGATTCTTGGGGTTATCAATATGAATTTTGAAGTCCCCTGAGATGACAATGCAATCAAATTCAACTGAAATGTGGGATAATAGCTCAGTAAATTCCTCCAAAAACCGTTTAGGAGGGTGATACAGTGTTACTAGTAGTGTAGGAGATACAGATTTACAAACAACTGTAACACAGCTTTTGTCCCCAGTTGGACAAGCCGTCCCCTAAATCAGACCCCCCCACACACAGCATGAGTGTGTGTCCTTGGGAACAAACTGTAAAGGTTGATTTGATCAGAAGCCTGCTGTGATCTAATGTATATGTGTCTGTGTGTGTGTGTGACCGGTACAATTATTTACATAGTCATTACATGTAAGTATTTATGTTTTCATTTATGTATTATTTTCTTATATATTACATTAATTATTTATTTATTTTAATCTTTATCTTGTTAGAGAAAGAAAAAAAATTAATACATAAAGAATGATAGAAATGCTAATTTTTATATGAAATATACCCTTTACTGTATTGATGTAAGTAGGTAGATTTTTCTTTCTCTTGTACATCTTTCTTTCCTTCCCTTATCCATCCTTATTTCCTCCCATCTTCCCTGTCCCCTTCCCTCCTTCATCCGTCTTCTCTCCCTCCCCCTATACTCTCCTCCCCTTAATCTATCTTTTTGACCACTCATCCGTTCTCCTACTCCATCCCTCCCCCACTCTCTCAGCAGAGAAGAGTTACCACAGATCTTCCATTTGAATTTCCCATTTCACACATTTATTTCCTGCTGCAGAGGGCTGTTACAGCGCCAAGTCAACATTTATTTAAAGCACTAACAAATATTGTCTCTCTGTAAATACAGAGAGAACAGGTGAGTTTTCTTTTCAAATATTGATATTACATTTTTTAAATATCAATCAACACACAAACCAGGGAGTAATATCAAGGAGAAAGATAAAGAGTATAAATAAGTAGTTAAGAGGTAAATAAGTAATTACGTAAATATATGAATAACATTAAAAGACAGAAGAAAATGATTTCAAGAGGGAAAGTATACCTTTTATATTATACACATTATTGTCCAGTTTTGAAAATTAGACAGTAAAGGTTGCTAGATCTTATCAAACTTTCTGGTTGAACTTTGAGTGATGTGCTTGAGTTTGAGATGTGCCATTAACTCCCGCCAGTGTTTATGGGATTGATGTGCAGTCTTTTTCCATCTGAGGAGAATCGGCTAATGAGCAAGCCACAGGCTCAGCTTGGTTAGCTGTGGTCCTCGGGGACCACTTTGAATATGTCCGTCAAAGGGTTAAGATCAATAACTGTGTCACATACATCTGAGAAGGTTTTTATAAACCCTAAAATGTATGTTAGTTTTAGTCACATTTAGAAACATTGTCGCTCTTGATTGAAACATTATTGCTGTTGGTAGAAACATTGTCACTGTTAGCAGAAACAGAGTTGTTTTGGTAGAAACATTGTTGCCATTGTTGCTGTTGCTTTTCGACACTACTAAGCACAAATTTGAATTATTTCAGAAAGATTTTTTCTATCTACTTTTGTTGTCATGTAAGAATTTTGGCTTTTATGGTTTTCAATTCAAAACTCCCAACAGCAATGTCTGCCTTTCACTGACTGATGGCTGCTTCTGTTGTGGGGGGTTGATGCAGTGTGTGTGTGTGTGCAGACTGCAGATTGATCACTCCTGTCATAGCAGGATTGCTGCAGAGTGCTAAACACAAGCTGCTAATTGATAGAACTCCTCTGGGCCTCGTTCACTTCAGCTGAGAGAGGAGACAGAAAAACTCCTGGTTCAAAGAAACGAAGGAAACATGGAGAGCTCAGTAAAAACAAAGCTGTGTGGATCATCATCATCATCATCATCAAAATCACTTTATGTATATGTTGCTGCAGAAAGAGGTGTTTCACTGTCAGTAGAAATGACATTTTTGTTGGTAGATATGTCATTTCAGGGCTAAAAAAAGCCCCTCACTGTAGTGAAATGACGGGAGCTGGCTCCCACCATTCATTTTAGGGAGCCAGCTCATATAGCTGACTCGTTCACGACTGACACATCACTAGTGACCACAAACTCTTAAATCACTATTGGTAAAAAAAAAATCAATATCAATATCATCAACATTAGTAAAAGTATTCTCCCTGGCTAAAAAAATCAACAGTGAGTACAAACAGCATTAATTGGTTGGTAGAAACATCATCACTGTGTGTAGCACTGTAAACACTAAAAGAATCATCACCAGTATCATTGAAACATCCATCGTGTGGGTGAAAGCCATTGGTGAACACACTGTTTGGTGTTGGTTGATAGAAACATTGGTGCATCAGGTCTAATATGTGTGTAGAAATGTTCTTACTTTGCACAAAATAAACGCACATACAAAATTAGATCAGATTCATGACACGTGCGCACTGGCCAATTTTATGTTTTTACCACCGTGCGCATGTTAGTGAATCTGAATCATTCAAAATTGACAGGTGCATGCCCGCTATTTGCAATCAGCATACTGCCAGGCTGCAATAACCAATGCGGTGAATGTTGTGTCCTTTGAGATTCGGACTGTGGCTCAGGTAAAAAAGAAATGGTTTGACATTAAAGTTGATGAGAAAAAAAGAATAACAGACCAGAAGAAAAAGAAGGAAACAGCTGAAGGACAAGGATCACCTGATCTGTCAGCCCAAGATACTTGCTGCAATTATTGGACAAATATCCATAAGTGGGATATTTCCAAGAAATGAGGGTGAAAGTGATGACATCCAGCAAGGACTTTCACCCAGAGGTAATTTATTTCATAATTGTAAGATGATATTTCAATTGCCTGTGTTTTTTGTAATTAACAAGCATAATACAATAATAATAACATTTACATTTTATTCAAATGAAAATACCAATGCAAACAAACTTGAATTGTAGGCCCAGATGATGCTGGAGAGGAGGATGATGCGCCGTCTACCTCTCACTCCCAGCTGCCAGCCACACAGTCCACTTCCCAAAGGAATCTTGTCCCAGGACCGATGAGGTTGTCCACAACCAGCTGGCTCTCCTAGATACCATGAACGACATAGCAACAGGCATAAAAGACATTAATGAAACATTGAAACTCTTATTGGATGTCCTCACTAAGTGCATGTTTTGAAGTTTTGTGTGTTTCATTTGCTTCAGAAAAATGTAGATATGCACCAGATACAGTACGGTAGCCTACATAGTTGCATTAGTGGCTTCAGTGCAACTTACCATCATTAGAGATGCTGCATTAAGTCATGGTGAGCCTGAACTGCAGCACTGCCGGGAGGTCCCACATTTGGTTGTGCGTCATGTGGCCTACAGTCTAGTTGCGGCTCTGTTCCAGGTGGTAGAGGAATGCCATGAGCCATTGCAATGTTGTGAAGGACACAGCATGCCAAAATGGTCCTGCACACCTTCTCAGGGGTATAAAAGAGCTTGTCCCCGGCTGTGTCCAAACACATCCAACGGCCCTTGAGCAGCCCATAGGTGTGCTCTATTACGGCGCTTGTTTTGGCATGGACGTGGTTGTAGCGCACCTCTTGAGGGGCTACAGGATTGGCAAATGGGGTCATCAGCCATGTTTTTAGGCCATGTCCCCGGTCACCTAAACAATATAAAATGTTTTTCCAAAATGTGATTTTGTTTCAACTTTTCACTGCAGGACTACTGCATTGTTTTGTTTGCATCCCCTGCGGTCCCCACCGCCGCAGCCTAAAGGCACTACCCACCCTCTCTCCATGTTACTGATCATCATCATACTTCATCATAAGGGAATTTAATTTGGTCGAGAATTAGCATTATGATGCCATTTAAAACCTTTGGGATGGCACGGCTCAGAGAAGGTTGCGAAATCCCAGTGATCTGCTATTTCCTCTGAAATGTCCCTGTAGCCAGGAAACTGATGGTGGACAGTATTTGAATCTGAGAAGGTATCTTGTGAGAGCGGTGTGTCCGTTGACTTAGATGCCATTCCAGGGAATTGCATAGCTGCAGCAAAACTTGGCTTGGCAGTCAGAAACGACTGATAAGCCATTCGTCACTCTCTTCAAAGGGAGAGAGGAGAGGGAAGCACAATGCAAATACCACCTAGAATTGAATTTTAAAATAGCAATAATGTAATGGTAGTGGTAATATTAATATTAATAAGTTAATAATAATAGGAATGACAGTCATAGGAATAATAATGACAATAATAGCAACAGAGCCAACAACGACAACTGTAGTAGCAGTTGTCGAGCAGGAACACGGGGGCAGCAGGTGGTCCACAACCACAGATCCAGTCTCTGCAGCTCTGGAGGCAGAAATACCTGCTGAAAGGAGAGAGGAGAGAAACGAGAAAGCACAAAACTATGGGAGAGAGAAGATGTCGAGTTAGTAACATGCAGTAATGGGATAAAAATGCATACAGATGGAGAGGGAGAGAAGGAGAGAGGAAAGAAGCGCATCATGGGAAGTCTCCCGGCAGTCTAGGCCTATAGCAGCATAACTAAGGGATGGTTCAGGACTCACCCAGGCCAGCCAGTGGTTAAAACAGTGAGTGGCTTCATGTACACTCTGACAAAAGCCAATTGAATCTAATAATGAGATAAACACAGTACTAAGGCTATCATTTTCAACACCCTCATGAATATTGAAATCACCTACAATAATTACTTTATCTGTTTTAAGGACTAAACTTTGAGAATTCGGATAAAAATTCTGAATAAGGACCAGGAGTGCGGTACACTTTAACAAATAGAATTGGTTGTGTTTTCCAGGTCGGGTGTGAAAGACTAAGAACAAGGCTTTCGAATGAGTTATAGTTTAGTTTAGGGTTGATTACAGTTTTTCTTAATTGCTAAAACACTAAAACTCATTGGCTGAACAAAGTTCTCAGTTGCCTGACCTCATTTAGCTAATTGTGCAGTCTGTTGTCAATACCTTAAACCATTTCACACGGTAAAACACAAATGCAGATCTCACTTAGACTTTTCAGCAAAACTCTAAACACATTCTGCACTATAATGCACATGTCATCCATACTGGTAAGTGGCAAATATCAAATACAAATAGAGAACACGTCATTGATTGAACACAACCACTCAAAATTGATGTAACCTGTTTCAAATGATGTGACACAACCAATATAAGCCAGTTCCGAGAGCAAACAGGTTGTGCTCTGGCCTGACCCAGCCCAAAGACAAGAAGAAGCACATTGATCACATCTTTACTCCTTAGATTTTTGTCCCTTTTAGTATTGTATACTGTAGTGTATTGCATTGTAGGCTGTATACTGTACAATGAACTTATCATATCATATCAACAAAGAACAAGAATTACAGTATCACAGAGACAAGGGACAAGTTTGTGAGATGCAGGGTACAGTACTATAAAAACGGGTACAAGGAGGAGGAAGAACAACAAAAAATTGCAAAGAGAAAAGCAGAGTAGTAATTTCTGATCAATTTTGAGCTACTATGATAGAACATGTTTTCATTCTTCAAAAGACAATGATGGAGAAATATTACTGTTATATTTGTTTTGAGATTAAAAATTTACTTCTCCCTGAGAATTATGTTTTCAACAATGTGTTTTCTGTTTTTTGGTGTATTGTTTACTAACTGTTTGATAGTGTATATCATTTTGATCACTTTGTTTATGATTTTGAGAGCAGTGCTTGATTTTGAACACAGGTAAAACTGTTTTGAGGCGAAAGTTTCATTTTGCGAGAGGAGTCAGAGGTTTTGTAAATAGTGCTTGAAGATGAGGTTTTGTATTTAATGGTTTCAGAAATTGTGTTTTAGCAATTGAGAAAAACTGTAATAGAGTCGAAGATGGCTGCAACTCCACCTCCTTGGCCGGTGCCTCGAGGAATGTGAGTATTAATATAACTGGGCGGAGTGGATTCTTTTAGGCTAACATATTCTTCAGGGCCCATCCAGGTTTCAGTAAAACAAAATAAGTCAGTATGATTTGTATGCCTTCACCTTCCAGGCCTTCTCCAGCTCTTCTCTGAGCCCTTGGTACTTCTCTAGTTTCTCATGTTCCTTTTTCCTGATGTTGCCATCGCTTGGTATCGCCACGTCAACCACAACGGCTTTCCTCTGCTGTTTGTCAACCACCACGATGTCAGGCTGGTTCGCCATTACCATTCTGTCAGTCTGGATCTGGAAGTCCCACAGGATCTTGGCTCGGTCATTCTCTACCACCTTTGGAGGTGTTTCCCACTTTGACCTCGGGGTTTCCAGTCCATACTCAGTGCAGATGTTCCTGTACACTATGCCAGCTACTTGGTTATTTGGTCTTTGCACAGCCTACACCTTGGGTCTTGTCTGGTGTGGTAGATCTGGGCCTCTATTGCTCTGGTGCTCAGGGCCTGTTCCTGTGCAGCCATGATGAGTGCCTCTGTGCTGTCCTTCAATCCAGCCCGCTCTAGCCATTGGTAGGAGTTCTTGATATCAGCCACTTCTGTTATGTTCCGGCTGGATAGCTGAACAGGACTTTCACACGGGGGACCAGGGTTCGAATCCCCTTCGGAGCGCAATGAGCAATGATCCCATCATCCAGTGTGGGTCCTTAGACCCTTCACGCTGCTGCCTACCTCATGATGATGAGTGACAATGAAATATATATATATGATATAGGTCCATCACTGGGGAGATACAGGATTTCAGATATGACAGAATGATGCGCGCAAAATAGATAGGCCATAGATATTAGGGCAACTAGTCTGAAGACATTGAGGCAGGTGATCTTAGAGGACTCTTAGAGGCACAAGAATGATGGTAGAGAGTTTGAAGCACTGACGGACATTGGCTGGGAGAGGTGTTAAATATGTTGGAAAACACTGGGGACAATTGAGCTGCACAGTGGCTCAGCAGAGCAGGACTGATCTGTCTGTTCTTGCTGCTTTCCTAATATTCAGCTTGGAGCAGGGACATTTTTTTGTAATATGTCATGTACTTAAGACTTTTTCATATTGATCTGGTGTTACTGGATGAGAATTGTTCCAGTTTTGTTGCATAGCTGAGCTTTTCTTATTGCAGCACACAAATTATATTTGGCTTCCATGTATTGCTCCCTGTCTCCATTTTTGTATGCACAGTTATTTTCTTTGCATAGAAGGTGTAAATCTTTGGAGAACCAGAGTTTTCTATTGCCATAGAATGTCACTGTTTTGGTAGGGATGCACATTTTCTCGCACAACTTGATATATGACGTATGTATGTCAGTGAGTTCATCGAGGGAGTTACAGGCTGGAAATATATTCCAGTTAGTGCATTCCAAGCACCCTCGTAGCATTTCATTGGCATCTGTGGACCAGGACATGAAAGTTTGGATGTTTTCTTGATGAAGCTTATGTCTGTATGAGGAGTAACACAGCATCATTGGACTTCCTCAGTGGAGCCCTCTGTAATGCACCGTAAGCATCCAGAATCGAGATGTAACAGTAATCCAAAGTTTTGTTTTCTCTGCTATGGCAAGTGACTTGTTGCTTGTAGTTGGAAAGCTCGAGGGACAGGTTCATATGGATAAAATCACCTAACACGATAACAGACGTGTCAGGGTTGGAGTTTTTTGTTGCAAGAGTTTGCTAATGGCTGTATTCACTTATGGTAGAACGTAAACACCAACTAATACAATTAAAGCGAATTCTCTTGGGAGATAATATGGTCTGCATTTCAAACTGATGAATTCAAGATCAGGAGAGCAGTAGCAATGAAGGACTGTTGAGTTGTTACACCAGTGCTGATTGACCATGAGACAAATACCCCCACCTTTTGATTTGTGGGCTAGTTTGACTGACCTGTTGGCTCTGAAGATAGTGAAGCCAGGGGTTTACCGCCTGATCAGGAACCAATTGATCCAGCCATGTCTCAGTAAAACAGAAGGCTGAGCAATCTCTGTAGTCTGTCGGTTCTCAGTCCCAAATTGCCAAATGTAGTCCTCCTGATGTTCAGCAACTCCTCACAACTGTATATCTGTAGATATGATGCTTTCCTGACATATACCATAGAAAAAAGTGCAAGACATAGCAGCAGAGCAGGCACCTGGCAAGCCTCACGGCTACCATCTTGTACTATGCACTCACCTCACTCACACACCTATTCATATCATCCCTTCCACCCCTGAGCTGCAGAATCTTACCTTGTATCGCACACTCAGTTGCCTCACACACACACGCACACAAACACTCATATACACTTGCTTGTGCTCACATACACGCACTTGATAGAGAGAGAGAGGGAGAGAGAGATTAATTAATTCAGATCAATGTATTAAAGAAAAACATCAAACATTACAAGAAACAATTAAAACAACCAAAATCCCCTTGATTTCTCAATTACTTGGGAAGAATTGACCACACAGACAAAATCTCTCCAGCCAAGGAAAGCTTGTGCTAAATTAAATGCTCAAATGCAGCACCCCAGAGATGCAGAGTGCAGTGTTGAAGTTGTTCAATATCGTATTACAGTCAGGACGTTTTCCCTGACATCTGGTGCAAAGGGCTCATTTCCCCCCTTCATAAGAGTGGGGACTAATCAGCCCCTGGTAACTACCGTGTTGTGGTTAGTTGTGGGGAACCAGGAGATCAGGAGTAGGACCCAAATTCAGATGCACAGGCTGAGCTGGTGCCAACTGAGGACAAGAGAAACAGAATAAATCCAAAAACACCGGGGCCGGGACACTTGACGTGAAGACAATGGCGAACTGACAAAGAAACTGTTATATGATGTGTAGTAGTATGTGGAACCAAATGCAGAATATCAGGAAGCGGTATGAGGATGAGGTAGCCGGATGACTACAGTGTTTATTGGGTAAAGTGGTATGCAGGCAGGTGCAGGCAGACAGACCGGTAGGCAGACAGTTCAACAAACAAGCAAAAGGCAAATAGGTTACTGGCTGGCAGTGGTGGAAGCAGGGAAGCAAGTCCAAGGTGGCAAAACAGTTCAATAGGGAGCAGGCAAATTACAATATCCAGGATCCAGCCAAGGTCCAAGGGAGACAAAGAATCCAATACAAAACTCATGGTAAGAATGATGGGGAACTAGGCGCAGGAACCAGGTACAACAAAAAGTGCACCCAACGGCGACACACACAAAAGTCAGGAACACCCACACGACGGGATCAAAACTCAAGATGGGAGCACATCATGCAGTTACAACAATGATCCAACACTGAACAAAGGGAAGGGATTGGTGCTGCTGCGATCCAGCCGGGAAAGGAGGCGACTGCGATCCAGCGGCGGCAAGGGGTTGGTGCTGCTGCCATCCAGCCGGGAAAGGAGGTGACTGCGATCCAGCGGCGGCAAGGGGTTGGTGCCGCTGCGATCCAGCGGAGACAGGGAGTGATGGCCGCTGTGATCCAGTGGAGACAGGGAGTGATGGCCAATGCGATCCAACAGGGAGTGCTGGCCGCTGCAATCCAGCAGAGAGTGCTGGCGGCTGCGATCCAGCAGGCAGTGATGCCGGCAGCGGAGCAGCTGGGCAGCGGGGCAGGCGAGCAGCTGGGCAGGTGAGCCCTGTGGAAGCCACGCTTCCTCCTGGAGGGTTTCCCAGAAGGCGCCAAGACAGCCACAGCCTGAGGTACCACCTGGTTAGCAGGCTGAGATGCTGACTGAAGACTAGCAGGCCAGGATGCAGGCTGATGACTGGCGGGCCAGGAGTCTGGCTGGTTGGTGGCGGGCCAGGAGTTGAGAAAAAGACAGAGACCCGGACTAAATACCCTAGGGGAGATGAGACAACAAGACACAGGTGCAAACAATCAAGGAAGGGCCAACAATCAAAACTGGAGGGAAAACAAAGACAGGAAGTAAAACCACAAGACACACAAGGGAAGGAACACACTACACAATAAAACAGGAAGTGACAAAACCTTAAACTACTACAGAAACAAGGGAAGCACACAGACTACATACACACTGAGGGAAGGACAACTAGACACAGATGCAACTAATCAGGACAGGGCAGACAATCAAAACTGGAGGGAAAAGGCAGGAAGTAAAATTACAAGACACATGTTGACAGGAGGGTATTTAAAAATAAAACAGGAAATAACTATACACAAACCCAAAATTATAACATACCGTGGCATCTGTGTCAGCAGTTGTCTAGGTAAACTATTCTGTAGTATTCTAAATAAAAGAATACTAGATTTCCTTGACAAACACTCCATCTTGAGTAAAAATCAATCAATCAGACAAAGGCTCTTTAACAGTTCAAATGGATTTATTCACAAGACTGGAAAGAGATGAGTTTGAGAGAGCAGGCTCGGAGTCTTGCAGTGGAGCAGGACAGGTAGAGAACACAGGTGAGAGTGGACCACAGGCAAACTGAACAATCTGGCGAAGACTGGAGAGGAGGAGCTTGAGGAGTGGATGAGTCAAAGGTGTGCAGCTGGATTGGTGGCAGAAACTTGATTAATGGATGAGTAGCAAGTGTTTTGGCAGCAGGAGTGAGGTGGAATGCCATGCCCAGACAAGGACAGACAGACAGACAGAGAGAGAGGACACCAACAGGACACCCCCCAACAGGAGCCTCCGGGCAACCCACCAGGCTTGTCAGGATGGGTCAAATGGAAATCCTTGACAAGACAAGGGTCCAGGATGAAGGACCAAGGGACCCATGACTTTTCCTCCGGCCCGTATCCCTCCAAATCCATCAGGTACTGGTAACCTCAGCAGCGCACATCTAGGAATCGACTAACCGAATAGGCAGGAGCCTCATCAATGACCCAGGTGGGTGGAGGGGGTTTGGAAGGAGGGCAGAGAGGACTGAAAGAGACTGGTTTCAAATGAGACACATGGAATGTAGGGTGGATGCTCATGGTACTGGGCAATTTATGTCTGACAGCAGATGGATTAATAATGCGTTCAATAACAAATGGGTTCCCCCACTGCTACCAGTGAGCCTTGTCTTTTGGTCAGACTGGACAGACAGCTAGGAAGTGACCACGTTAACCACAGTAAATGCACTCACCTGCCTTTACCCTGCAAAGACTCTCAGTGGGAGAAAGGTGGGCATGTCCCAACTGCATGGGCTCCTCATCTGAGGAGATTCTAGATTGGTCCGAAAGGAAGGTTAGCGGGCATTGGCTAAACACCAGAGAACACCGGAGAAGGAAACCTCTGCATTTATCCAGATCTCCTGCAAAGGGTTCCGGGTCCGGAGCGTAGGATTCTTTTGGTGATGGAGTCACCGTAGGTACACTGATACAGTCACTCTGTAGGAAGAAACACTGCGTCAATGCACACATACACACACACACAAGTTCAGCATGGAACTAAAACTCGAACCTGGCCCATACCCAAGACCCGGCTAAACCCCACTGGTACTACTAAATTTGAGACCTGAGACCAGCAGTTTTGCTTTATTTCATCTTTACTGACCGCTAACTCACAAGACAACTGCAACACATTGGCTACACGTTTTCCACTCTTCCCACTGGGCACTGCATTTTAAAATATCCAAAGCTGGACCCAACCCAAAACCAAAGCTGAACCCAACAAAATGGTCTGGACCAGACCTCAAACCTACTTTGTTGAAACTTGTCAGGTGACCGCAAAACACATTTCAGAGGTGGTTTGATTGGATATAAATTCAATGGAAAGTGTCGGAAAATGGAAAATGATGCGAAGACTGGTCCATTCAAGAAAATGTTTCAGAGTAATACATTTGTGCTTATGCCAAGACTTTGACTTGACTCCACTTAAAAAAGAGGGGAACTGTAGGATACAGAAAGAAAGTAATGGAGTTGGATGGAGTTGAATGGATAAGCCAGAGACTGAGCTGTAATAAAGAAACATGTATGTTGCTAGCAAGTTACAACAAAAATCTGTATCATTGGTACTTTGGCAGTTTGTGGCAAATAAACAAGAACTGCAAAAAGTCCAGCAGTACAAATCTTAAAGGCCCTACACACCCACAGGACATCCACAAAGGTGTTTTCACTTATTTTGCCTGATTAGACGTCTTCTCAGGATTGTGTGGAAGTGGTCAGACTGGATGGTTTCCATTTGACTAACCTGGCTCTTCCCTTCCCTCACGTCTTCACTCCACCCAGCCAGAATGTGAGACACGATAGCGGAAGAACCATATTAAAATCGTATCTGCTAAGTGGGCCAACTCCCGATGACGCCAATTGGAGGTCACTAAAATTAATGTTCAGTCAGCATGTACATATGCAAAAACAATGTCAGACAGTTTTCGCTGGGCCCCTGTCAAACCTGACCAGTGATGACATGTTTAGCCACATGTCTTTATTCCGCCGCTGGCTGTCGAGGTGGTGTCCAGCTAATGATGTGGGCTTTGTAGATAATTGGCGGACTTTCTGGGGAAGACCTGGTCTGATGAAGAAGTAGAAGGCAGTGTTACAGTCTTACATGCTTCTCTGAGCTTCCATTAGAGCAATTACCCACCCAAAACTCCTTACTGAAAGCTGGCTGGGTCATGAAAAACATGTTAGCCTAAATGAATCCACTTCACATTCATATTAATGGTCACATTCCTCGAGATTTGGGACTCCACAGTGAACTGATCAGAGAGCTGAACAGTGTATGTGGACTATTATGGACTGCACTGCTGTGGGCAACACACTGGTCTGTTTGTTTGGTACTTTATGTCTTGTTGGTATATTGAATATATTCAGCATTTGCAATTATTTCTGTTTGTTGGATAAAATGCAGGTTTTGGGAGATTAAACTCTGAAAACTGAAGTTATTGTACTTGGCCCCAAACACCTCTGAGAAACATTATCTAAAGACATAGTTGCTCTAGATGGCATTGGCCTGGCCTCCAGCACCACCGTAAGGACCCTCAGAGTTATCTGTGATCAGGATTTATCCTTTAACTCCCACATGAAACAAACAAACAAAGGACTGGCTTCTTTCACCTACGTAACATTGCAGAAATCAGGCACAGCCTTTCTAAAAATTATGCCGAAAAACCAGTCCATGTATTTGTTACTTCTGTGCTGGACTATGGCAATTCCCTATTATCAGGCTGCCCGAATAAGCCCCTTAAGACTCTCCTGTTGATCCATAATGCTGCAGCACGTGTACTGACAAGAACTAGGAAAAGAGATCATAATTCTCCAATATTAGCTTCTTTGCACTGGCTCCCTGTAAAATCCAGAATAGAATTTAAAAAGCTCTTAATGGTCAGGTACCATTGTATCTTAAAGAGCTCATAGTACCTTATTACCCCATTAGAACGCTGCGCTCCCAGAAGACAGGGTTACTTGTGGTTCCTAGAGTCTCCAAAAGTAGAAGGAGCCAGAGCCTTCAGCTATCAAGCTCCTCTCCTGTGGAATCAGGTCCCAGTTTGTGTTCAGGAGGCAGACACCATCTCCACATTTAAGAGTAGGCTTAAGACTTTCCTCTTTGATAAAGCTTATAGTTAGGACAGGCTTGAGTGAGTCCTGAACCATCCCTTAGTTATGCTGCTATAGACAGCTTTCAGCAGGTATTTCTGCCTCCGGAGCTGCAGAGACTGGATCTTTGGTTGTGGGCCACCTGCTGCCCCTGTGTTCCTGCTCGACAACTGCTACTACAATTGTTATCATTAGTCTCATTACTATTATTATCATTATTATTCCTTTCACTATCATTCCTATTATTATAACTTTATTAATATTAATATTACCACTACCATTACATTATTGTTATTTTAAAATTCTTGGTGCACTATGCATTGTGCCCCCCCCCTCTGCAGATGGCCGCCCACCCTGAGTCTGGTTCTGCCTGAGGTTTCTGCCTCATAAAGGAAGTTTTTCCTTGCCACTGTCGCCAAGTGCTTGCTCATGGTGGGGTTTGTTGGGTCTCTGTAAATAATATTATAAAGAGTACGGTCTAGACCTGCTCTATAGGAAAAGTGCAATGAGATAACTTCTGTTATGAATTGGCACTATATAAATACAATTGAATTGAACCCAAAAGACATATCGTGGGTCACTGCAAGGGACACAGCAGGTTCAATCAGCATCATGCCAGGCCCCAGGCAGTAATTCAATGGGCATTTGGCATGATGAAGACGCACTGGGGGTCCCTTCTGTTCATTCCAAATAAAAAAACGCAGCTGGGAAAATGCTGATGCAAGGCTGCATTCTGCACCTTGCACCTACACCAAAATAGAACCCTAAATGCTGTTCATATTCTTTGCATTCATACTACATATCCTATTAATCCTGGCCATTGGTGCATTGTCAAATCCAATGTCTGTACTGTCAGTCAGGGAGCTCATCCATTGGCTGTTTGTGGATTAAAAAAATAAACAGAATGAAAACATTCCAGAGGTTAAATTTGTGCACAGACACACACTCACTTTTGTGGGTGATGGTCAATGGTGTCGAATGCAGCACTAAGATCTAACAAGACAAGTACAGAGACAAGTCTATTTTGTGAATCCTATGTTATGTTTAAATGTATTCAGTTAGATAAAATTGCCTTCTAAAATGAGATGAGATGACTGCACTGAGTTGAGTTCAGAAGACTCCAATAATGTCCAAATTCATTCTAATACACACTATTGATTTTATTGAGACAAAATGAGATGAGATAAAATGTGGAAATAAGTGGAGTTGAGTGCAGAAAACACTGGATATTTTGTTTCAAGATTATGTCCACCCCAATATCACACTATTGATGGTTTTGAGATGAGATGAGATGACTGCACTGAGTTGAGTTCAGAAGACTCCAATAATGTCCAAATTCATTCTAATACACACTATTGATGGTTTTGAGATGAGATGAGATGAGATGAGATGAGATGACTGCACTGAGTTGAGTTCAGAAGACTCCAATAATGTCCAAATTCATTCTAATACACACTATTGATGGTTTTGAGATGAGATGAGATGAGATGAGAAAAGATGTGATGAGTGCAAATTAATGATACAGGAAGATACAGGAAATTTTGTATTGAGGTTATGTTCAAATTAATTCTTGTACACATTGTTGATTGTTTTGAGATGAGATGACTGCACTGAGTTGAGTTCAGAAGACTCCAATAATGTCCAAATTCATTCTAATACACACTATTGATGGTTTTGAGATGAGATAAAATGTGGAAATAAGTGGAGTTGAGTGCAGAAAACACTGGATATTTTGTTTCAAGATTATGTCCACCCCAATATCACACTATTGATGGTTTTGAGATGAGACAAGGTGAGATGGGATAAGATGTTATGAGATGAGATGAGATGAGATGAGATGACTGCACTGAGTTGAGTTCAGAAGACTCCAATAATGTCCAAATTCATTCTAATACACACTATTGATGGTTTTGAGATGAGATGAGATAAAATGTGGAAATAAGTGGAGTTGAGTGCAGAAAACACTGGATATTTTGTTTCAAGATTATGTCCACCCCAATATCACACTATTGATTTTATTGAGACAAAATGAGATGAGATGACTGCACTGAGTTGAGTTCAGAAGACTCCAATAATGTCCAAATTCATTCTAATACACACTATTGATGGTTTTGAGATGAGATGACTGCACTGAGTTGAGTTCAGAAGACTCCAATAATGTCCAAATTCATTCTAATACACACTATTGATTTTATTGAGACAAAATGAGATGTGATCAGATAAATAAGACAAATAATTTATCATCCTATGTTGTGTTCAAATGTATTCAGTTAGATAAAATTGCCTTCTAAAATGAGATGTGATCAGATAAATAAAATGCATTTATCAAAGAAAGAGGTTAACAATGTTAAAGACACAAGAAAAAGTGGACAGTTTACAATTTAGTCAGCTGATTCTGTGATTCAGAGTGTCAAGATGAGATGGGATAAGAATGCACACAAATGGAGAGGGAGAGGAGGAGAGAGGAGAAAGGTGCGTCATGGGAAGTCTACTCTTAAATGTGGAGATGGTGTCTGCCTCCCAAACCCAAACTGGGACCTGATTCCCCGGGAGAGGAGCTTGATAGCTGAAGGCTCTGGCTCCCATTCTACTTTTGGAGACTCTAGGAACCACAAGTGACCCTGTTTTCTGGGTGTGCAGTGTTCTAGTGGGGTAATAAGATACTATGAGCACTTTAAGATCCGATGGTGCCTGACCATTAAGAGCTTTTTAAATTCTATTCTGGATTTTACAGGGAGCCAGTGCAGAGAAGCTAATAATTGGAGAAATGTGATCTCTTTTTCTAGTTTCCTAGATTTAAACCAGCTTAGTGCGGTTCCTTTAATACCAATTAAATGTTCCAGTCTCTGTAATAGGATGTGATGGTCAATGGTGTCGAATGCAGCACTAAGATCTAACAAGACAAGTACAGAGACAAGTCTATTTTGTGAATCCTATGTTATGTTTAAATGTATTCAGTTAGATAAAATTGCCTTCTAAAATGAGATGAGATAAAATGTGGAAATAAGTGGAGTTGAATTATAGAATTACCATAATTACCATAAATAGTTTCTGACTAAATAGCGTTTACGGTAGACATGCAAGTCATAATTACAACTGGAAAGTTAGATTTTTCTGAAAGCTCTGATATATCCAACTTGGAGCTTAAAGGGAAAATTCAGCACCTTTTATGTGGCTGTCCAGTCAGTGTTGATGGTAAATGCAGTCAATTGAAGCAATAAATTCCTCAGTGCGTGCTATATTGACCGACTAAGCAGAGTTCTCTGGCTCGCGGAGCCATGCCGGCAGTGCCTACATGTACCAGAATACATTGCGTACAAGCTTCTGACGCCCATGCCCACCCAGCGGGCCACTAAATGTGGCGGTGCTAACCAAAGTTACACAGCTGATCATTTGTAGAATTATACACGAAAAATAGTGCATAACTTTTCATAAGATATCATCTGAACCATTGTTTGAGAATAGGAAATTCATTGCAGCAGAGTGATACAGTTTCTGTTGGCATGGGAGGGCAATTTGATCAGTCGGTGTTTGCTCTTGGCGGCTCAGGTTCCAGCCATATTCTCTTACACGGCTAATGCAGCCACAGCCTCAGCCTCTCTCCGCTGCATTTCTTCGGCGTAGACTCTGGCTCGAATGTGTACGGCTGATTATCAGTCAGCCAAAACACTGTAAAATGTATCCTTGCCCTCATATTTTGGGATGCCTTTTTTGCTGTTGGAAACATAGCTAGCTTGCAATACAAGCGACGAGAATGAGTAAAGTTTTGTTTTTGAGCGGCATCTAGAGCATGCCCCCTGGCAACCCAGAGGCAGAAGCTAGAAATCCAAGCTGAAGTAGCTTGTAGTTCTTCCTTACCTCCAACTACGTCACTGTCACGTCAAATGACGGCTCTGGATGCGGGAAGAACTGCTTGGCAAACTCAGCCTTCTTGGTCAATTTAGAGTACGATCTAGACCTGCTCTATAGGAAAAGTGCAATGAGATAACTTCTGTTATGAATTGGTGCTATATAAATAAAATTGAATTGAATTATAGCACGCACTGAGGAATTTATTGCTTCAATTGACTGCATTTACCATCAACACTGATTGGACATCCACATAAAATGCACCAGATTTTCCCTTTAATACCATGGGAGTGTCTGAAAGGCGAACAAATATGGATGCCTCAGGCTAGCCAAAGTCAAAGTCATTCATGGTAATTAAATCCAAATGTAAAGTATATCGTGCTGTATTATCATATATAATTTTAACCCTCACATGACATACTCTATAATCATAAAACCGTCTTGAATTGTCCAAAGATGTGAACAGTGGAATCTTTCCTATTTCTACCATCCATCTCATATGATGTGAACGCGGCATCAGTCTGGCCTAAAAGTGTGTCTCAGGTCAAGGGAAGCAATACTCTTGCCAAACCGCTATGACATGCAAGGCGAGAGTCACATGACAGACAGACACAGCCTAAGGCATCTGTAGGCTACTTTTTGGTAGCCTGGCTAACTAGGCTAACGTTACTTATACTCTAAGAAGGTAATCAGAGCCAGTGGAGAAGCTTGTTCGTGTTAATGCTAACTTGGCTACCCGCGTCGGTCATGTGACACCTTACAGTGTTCCCTTAAGAGTCTCTGAAAGTGATGGTACTCTTATTCTTTTTTTTTTGCAGAGGAGGAGCTCACTTGTAGCTTTTTGACAATCAGCTTGAGAGAGCAGTAGGGGTGGATTTAGGTGAATACGTTCACGTGGCTGTTTCTTATATTTGCATGTAGGTATGTTACGTTTGCTTGCTTGCTTGACACACAGGTCTGCACGTGTTGTTGAGATTTGGGAGGTGTGCACATCGGCTCCTCTTCATGCCTCTATGGTTATCCATAACACCCTTCTCTGCGTAGGTTGGCAGAGATATTTACTTGCATCTTAGGAGAAGCATAATTCCAGCTTCAGGCCTCCTCCAGATGTGGTCCCGATGAACTGATAACATTCGGATTGCAATGTGTTCTGTGTGTATTTACACCTGCATTAACATGTGTTTTCCTGGTCCAGATAAGATATCCAGATACAAATTGGTTAATACTATTATAAGGTGGGGTAAAAGGTCATATTTAAACTGACCAGGTATTTTCAGTTCATTATATTTCATATTTTCTAATAATATATTTTGCTTCTAATTAACTAAAAAGTACAAAGAAAAAGTGTAATTTCCTCTATTCTTGGATGCATGCTCCATTGTGGATTAATGTTTCTTTTTAAGAAGGTCATGAACATCACAGGACAGATCATATGTGATTGGTAGGAAGTGAATCTGTGCCATAAAATGGATTTCAGCTGTCAGTGAGGCTGAGTTATTCAGGATATTTCTCCTCAGAGGGCCTCATTGAAATTCAATGGGTACATTAGTTATCTGACTGAGCCCGGTGGCGACGCAGTGTGACGCTGCTGCTGTTTTCCATTTATTTTTTATCTGACTGGAAACAAGTTTTGTTTTTATAAAATTAATTTCTTAATCGACAGTTTACAGCACTGAACATAGCAACAGTAGCACTCAGATATACAAGAATAGCACTATTAGTGAACTCACAAAAAGAGAAAGAACAAACATTTCAGCCCTGACTGGCCTTTGTCAGGTCCGTGTCTCGGTCAGTGAGATATGACCTATGAAGTCCATGGCCTTCTTAAACAAAAAAACAAATCCATATTGATGCTGAATTGGAGCTCTAAGCACTTTGTGGCAATCTGTCACATTAATGAGGGCATTCATGTTTCCTGTGAAATGCTCAGTGTACAGCACACACCCACTCACACCCTCATTGTTGCTTTAAAGGATAATTCAGTTTGTTACAACTTGGGTCTCATTTCTACAGTTTTGCCCATAATTTCTATCAGTCATAAAAATGTTGTATTCACTGGCTTAGATTTGGGAACAGAGTGACATCACAACAAAACAGAGCAATCAAAGAATCAGACAGGTTGGAAACAAACTCCCAGGTTAGCCAAAGGCTATTTATTTGCAAGAGAAAACAAAGCCGAATGTTAAAATGATTTCTGTTGACTGTTGTAAACATCTATCACAGGTTACAACCTGCTAATTCAGATCATCTGCCACCTCTGCGTAAGGAACCTTCAAGTGGAATATTAAATGGACTGTACTTGTATACCGCCCTTCTAGTCTTCTGACTACTCAAAGTGCTTCACACTACATATCACATTCACACTAGTGGCAGATGCTAACTGCTCATCAGTCCAAAGAAACTAAATAATCATTCACATACCGAAGGCACAGCCCTCGGGAGCAACTTAGGGTTCAGTGTCTTGCCCTTCGACATGTGGAAGCCAGGATCGAACCGCGACCTTCAGATTGGTGGACAACCCGGTCTACCACCGGGCCACAGCCGTTGAGGGGAAGTTACGGGGACAAAAATACAGCATTTGCTCCTTTGACTGGCAGTCATTTTGACTGACGTAAATGTTAAGATTGTAGTAGTATCAGAAATACTTTATTGATCCCCGAAGGGAAACTCTTTGTTAGAGCAGCTCGTCTTTACGTCAGTGCACACAGGAGAAAATACTAGCAAACAATATAATACACTATAAAAACTATAAAAACAGGTCAGACAATAATTTAAGTACCAAGTGGGTATAAGTATAAAATAAGTGTGAAGTACCAAATGGGTTTACCGGTTGATGATGATACGGTATAAATGCAATGTAATAATATAAGTAAGTAGTATTGCAGCAGCAGGTATGAATAATAAATAGGGGAAAAAAACAACTAAATATTGCACATGAGTATTACACAGATATTGCAGTTATCATAGCTGGTGCTTTTGTAGATGCAACAACAAACCCTTCACTGCTAGGAGCAGCGCTAACATTGCTTGCTAAGGCTGCTCCTGGTCTGCATTTAGTACTGTTTGGTAGAATTTGAAATTCTGTGTCATTGACTGACCCTCTTTGAGTTTCCCCTTTTGGAGGCAGAAGAACACTAATACTAAAGTTACATATTGTAGAAGAGTAAACCATGACAGGAGGCTGGCAGGTGAGAGGGGAAACAGATGAGCTGACTAGTGTCACGCTGTGCCACCTGGATAATGTAGTTTTGTTAGGGCTATCTTGAAATCACCCAGAGAACTTGATTAGGAGATGGCAGAAGAGAATACTGGCAGCTTGTGAGTTAGCCTAAGCGGGCAGTCAGACTAAAAACAGCCCTGCCTTTAAACAATGCAAGGGGCTGCGTTGGTTTGTGTTGCTTCGGGTACCAATGAGACATGAAATACAATCCATGAGTCCATTTAACAGATTCATCAGCTTAAAAGCTTATCAGAGGCCAATAATACTGCACAACGATTTATAATGCTCTGACAAGATTTAACAAATCTGGAAAGTCATCATGGCAGCAATATTTTTCATGCAGGGCTAAAGTAGGTCTGAACATAGCCTAGCCTTGAGTACCTGTGCTAAAGAAAACATCACTATACGCATTACAATAAAACATAGAAGTGCCAGGACTGTGTACCAGATTGGTTGGCAGGGAGACAGGCAGGCAGATACAGGTCCAAATGGCAGAAACTCCAATACAACAGCAAAATCCAACATTGCAACCGGGACAAACTGACCAAGAACAAAGGAAGTGAACCAGTATATATGGTGAGTGGCTGATGAGGGAATGAGTTGCAGGTGAGGAGTGGGCAGAGTAGGCCAAGTAACTGCAGGGCTGATGAGGGAGGGTGGAAACAGGTGTGCAGATGGGTGGGGCGGTCAGGTGATGGGGAAAGGAGGGAGTGGCTGAATGTGGGAGATGACTGGGACAGGAGAAAAAGGGCATCTGATGGACAGGCCGAAAATGGCAATGAATGTGTTTGAGAAAGTGAGAATGTGGCTGAAGAGAGGGAGTGAGGAGCAAACTGTGACGATGCAAGTTGTAATAAATCAGAATTATCCTTTAAAGAAATTTGAGTGTATGATTCTCTTTACTTGAGTGGGTGAACTACAGAGCCCCAGAAGTCCTAACATATGCCATTTCTTTTCACAAGATATGGGACTCCACAGTGAAGTGATCAGAGAGCTGAACAGTGTATGTGGACTGTTATGGACTGCACTGCTGTGAGCAACACACTGGTCAATAATCCTGTTTGTTTGCTACTTTGTGTCTTGTTGGTTTATTGACTGTATTCAACATTTGGAAGTATTTCTGTTTGTTGGATAAAATGCAGGTTTCAGGGGATTTATGGTCTAATTCCATGTGTACATTACGGGGGGTTGACAAAGGTATTAACTGGAACAAAATACTTCACTCCGGCTTTTACACTTAATATTTGCTTAATATTATACTGTATGTTTGTACATTGTGTTTCTCCATATTGGAATTCTACTATTGGAATTCCATTATTATTATTATTATTATTATTATTATTTGTTGTCTGCGTCTTCAGCTCAAATTCCCTTGCGCTGGAATGAGCTAGAAACACGACACTTGGCCCAATAAGTGGAAATGATGTGCAGGTGCTTCCACAGAAATATGAGCCCAATCGGCCATATGGTGGCGCTGTCATTAAGGCCCAGAAATGAAATTTTGAACAGGCCACGCCCCTCACATCACAAGTCCACCTTTATGTGCTCTACAAAAACCACTAAACTCCGCCTAACTAGATTTAGAATATTTTGAAAAACACATTTGTGACATCAAATACAAAAAGTGAAAACTAAACTGTGTGTGTGTGTGTGTGTGTGTGTGTGTAGGTCATTCACTGTCCCTCAGGTTGTGGCATGTTGATATGTACTGGGCAGCAGGATGCCCTGTCTCATTACAGAGTTGGACTTGTTAAAGTAAATGTTCTTTATTTTTTTTCATCGAATGTTGTACATTGTAGGAGGAAGTGCACCTGTGTCTCTCTCACTCTTTCTGTCATTCTCCTCCATGCTCTCTCTGCCTCATGACCACATGCAGCCCCAGGCTCTCTATTAAATCTTCATATTAGCGAGACGTTGTGCCGCCGTCGCTGTAATGACTGCAGGAACGCAGTGTATCTCTTCATTTGCTTTCAGGTCAATTTTCCACGCTTTACATTCCTCATTTTCCTCTCCATATGTTCCTCGAAGGATTTATTACCGCCTATCTGCGGCTCTACTGTATCTGTGACGCAGCCAGGGGCTCATTTGAACTGTAAAAGCTGCCGCTGTGAGAGTAATCTGCTCACATGTAAAGGCTTAATCCACATTGATCTGCAGATGAACCCAGATAAAAGGAGATTAGATAAGGCTTGTTCACCAAACGTGCCCCTCCACCCTGTTTCCTGCTTCACATCCAGCTCTGAAATGAGCTGGATGTGAATGACATGAGGAATTGTAACTGTGTCACCTAATGTCAGAAAATACCAGAAACAAACCAGTGATGAGCTCAGACATAAAATAATCTGCAGTACTCCAGGAGTGGAAGACTGGCAGTCTAAGGCCAGTGACGTAGGAGGACTGACAGTAATATTAGCAGTAGAAGAAGTAATTGTACAGGTAGAACTAATGTAATAGCAGTCATTGCAGTGGGTTGCAATTGAGTTGCTGTATTCCTGTTCTCAGTAGAGACCATGCTTTGTGTACCATTTCCATATTAGAGTTATAGTGGTTTTACAGTGTTAAAGGTTTTGTGTGTAAAGAAGAAAGATGAAGATAAAGGTATCAGAGAAAATACAGTTTCTCTTTTCAAACTGCTGTGATTTCGGCTGTTTGATCCACACTGATGTGATCAATAATAAATCGTTTCCTCTTTTTGAATGGAACAACAGATGTCCTGCTGCTCTTCACTTTAATAATAAAACAAACATCAGATGTTCTCTGTGTGAACACATCGGGCATGCTGAATACTGCTCTGTGTGTACTGCTCTCTGAGTGCTACATCAGGAGCAGGAAAGACTCCGTGCAGGTGAAACCTGACTGAGAAGACTGCAGAAGGATCTGTCAGTCACTCTAAACATAACCTCTATAAACAATAATGTATTATTAACTTGAGCAATGGGAGTTCACTCTGTGACCAAATAATCTCAACTCATACTTAAAGCTACTCTCTTCGATATTTTTACATCAACAATGGGTCAGATGACTATGAGTAATGTAAAAGAGAGAAATATCACCAACTTTGCGGTGTCCTTCAGCGTTATGGAGCATTTTAGCATCTTTCAGCTCGTTGTTTTGGTTTTATGGTCCCCAACTTCACTGTTTTGATTACCTCTCATCAGCATCCAGATGCAGCAAGCAGATGTTTTCAGGGAATCAGCTCTAAAAGCCCACTGTACACTACCTGTCTACGGAAATATATTGACGACAAAGGACGTGAGGGAGCACAAAACTAAATCTGTCTGCAAGGCAACCTTTGACAGCGACCAGCCCGGATTTGTAGAGCAGAATCAGTCTGAAGATCTGCGCTCGTTTCTGAGTCTGCTCTCTGTTTCTCCGGCTGTTTTGGCTTCTGAGCACATCTGAACGTCAGGGTCATCTCTTTTTCAAAGTTGAAGACTGCACAAGGAAAAAAGCTTTTGAATATATTGCAACGTGTGATTTACATATTTTATGCCTATATGCTTTATTGTTTAGTCACACTTTCGATTATTGTGGGCGAGTGGATCTGCAGACTGAACTGCAGCCAATTTCTGGTGATCCAGTTGATCTCCTTACCATGCCTAGTATATTCACACTTGTGTAGGATTTTCTGAATGTAGCTACAGCCCAAGATAATGTTGTTATTCAGGTCAAATTGAACAGGTGACGCTCTGCTCTCGGTTTGAGTTTGAGATCAGGGCAGTCAGATTGCCAGCTTTGATTATTACGAGCGTGAGAATCCCTGTTGCTGGCGAAACATAGTTGCACAATTCCTCTTCATACTCAATCATCATTATGTTCAGGAATCCTACCATGTGCACAAATCTAATTCTGCTCTTGCAAATCCTGTGCGCTGCCTGTCCAGCAGCAAACAGCAGACCGACACTGTTAGCGACTAGCTGGTGAACACAGAGCGTTTAGCAGCTAAAGAGCCTGATATTGTTCTCAGGAGCCGGTGGAGACCAAAGGCAGAGCTGACAGAGAGAGAATATTGGACTTACATTAATTAGGTGAAAAGAAACGTCAAATGAATGCTAATGTTGATCTGTATTTGCTGGCTGTGTAAAAAAGCAACTGTTTGTTAACAGGTAAGCCATCAACTAAAAAGGTGTAGTTTAGTATTAATAGGCACCTCAATAACAAAACACAGCTGCTAGCCTGCTGCTAACACTGCGAGTGCTCCTCCCTAACTGACCAGAGTAGCAACAACAATTTGTAACTGCAGGTCCCACTGCAACACTAACTAGTGTTCGCAGGAGACTGACATCACTGATGATGTG
Source organism: Siniperca scherzeri (assembly GCA_027580175.1). NCBI lineage: Eukaryota > Metazoa > Chordata > Actinopteri > Centrarchiformes > Sinipercidae > Siniperca > Siniperca scherzeri. Next base: position 27,755,837 of record CM050852.1, read on the forward strand.
TCCAGGTGCATCACAAGATGATTTAATGCAGTTTAGTTTCGATTTGGGATGGAGATATGTGGATATACTTCAGATTTGCAGGTTGAACAACATTGTGTTTTTTTTTTACATCCCTTAAACACGTGTTAAAATATATTGTTTAATGCTATGCTTTGTTGATTCGTACAGACAAATTATAATTTGAAACCACAAATCAAGTAATTTGTTTCCACCTGCCATCCCCTAATGTCAATCCGTGGTACTGCAGTTCGATCCTGCAGCCATGATTGCTGGATTTTCTGTGATCTACTGTGATTGCAGTCTGTAAGTGAACAAGCAGTTGTTTTTTTATTTAGGTGTGTAGGTGTGTGTGTGTGTGTGTGTGTGTGTGTGTCAGTAGCGGTGTAAAGGGCAGAGCAGTGAGATGGAGGAGAGGATCTTCCATTATAGATCTGACCTGAGGGGTCACACACACGCGCACACACACACGCACACACACACACACACACGCACACACACATTGAGCTGAAGGGAAGCTGACCATTAGTTCCCTCTCCATCATTCCACCTGCTGACTACAACTGTCTCACTGTGATTTATCCCCTCTTACTGTCTGTCTGTCTGTCTGTCTTCCTACATTACCTACAGAGGAAATCTCTCAGAAATCAGTCTGTTTCCCGTCTGTGAGGCTGTGTTGTGTTGCAGTCCTATGATTATCTCGACTGAGCTGATGTTGAAGTTGATGTCGCCTTTTGTTGTGTTATGTAGCTGATAATCCTCTTTGTGAAGTCCTGATGTAGCACTGAATGCGCCGGAGGTGAGTGGACACCTTAGCCTGTTCGTCTCTATGTGGACAAGGATTTTTTTAAACAAACGAAAGAAATTAGAATTATTTACGTAGTCACAACAGCAGATATTCTTTTTGAATGGAGAGAGTACTGCTATAACAGCAGCTCCTACAGAGATTGGCATTATGGGTTGTTTGTAGCCTTGACGTTGTTTGGTGTCTGTTTAAGTCAGTTTAGAGTGTTACTGTTCGAGTCAGCCAGTCTTAAACTTGTTTAGCACACTTTAACCTACAGGAGATTCTGACAGCTTGTGCTTGTGTTTAAGAAGATATAATCGAAGTTGTCTTCCAATGTCTTTACTGCCTGAGAAAATCATTCTGACCACTTCCAAAGGTCTGACAGGAGAGTGTGTGAGTATGTGACTGATAAGCAAGCTACACAAACGTGGGATTTATGTTCTGCTGTATTTCATTTTACAAGAGAAAAGAAGGAGGAGTATCTTCTCTTTGAACACTGCAAAAATGCTCAAATTGAGCTAATAAAAAGCTAATTTATCTGCCAGTGCAGTATGTCACAGCCTGTCATGTTCTCACCAGCCAGTAGTCACACTCACCACACACATCGCACTCCCTCATCTGAGCACTAATCCCAGTCACCTGTCACTCATTACACACCTGCACATAATCATCACTCCACTCCCCTACAAAACACCATCCCTCACCTCAGCCAGTGTCCGGTCTCGTTTGGAATAAGGACAGATCTTTGTATCCAGCCATCACTACGTCTCGGACTCCTACCTCGCATCTGCAAGTGTCTTCCCTTCTCCTGAGTTCCCGATTCCTGTCCCGTGTGTCTTCGGTCTCCAGTTTCCTGTCTCCAGTGTGTCACTACTCCCCCAGATCTCCAGCTAAGCTAGCCAAAGGACGGTATAAGTACCATCTCCTCTTTGTCTGGTTACATCGTGTGCAATAAAAACTTTATCCGTATCATCTTGGTGTCTCCGGTCTGCTCTGTCCATAACACAGTAAGTGATTTTCACTTAATTTCTTAAAATAAGTCAGGATGTCCACCTACCAGAAGTCTTAAAATAAGATCAAAAAGTCTCTTCTTAGTGTAATTAATTAAATTACAAGCCAATTATACTCAATACTAAGGGTTCAAATTACTTAAATTAAGATAAGTGTTATTCTTGTTTCTATATAATAATCTGCAAAGCCCTGGTTTTTGTTCTGATAACATTTGGAAAGAAAAGCCACAAGATTAAATCATTTTATCCCCATTCAAGTTAGCGGAGGGCTAAGCCGGAAGTTAGCTGGCTTGGCCGCTGGTGCGCTTGCTCTGTAGGCCACAGCCCATGCATTCCTCCAGGTCCTTCTTTCCAGCAGGAAGAGCGGAGCCCAGTTCTAATTATACACCCATGATCAGAATCTGTTGTACTATGTGTACTTGTTTCTTAACAGTGTTGTGAAATTATTTGACGAACAATGATTGAGTTACTTAGTCCTTTTATGATTTAGTCCTTGAGTTAGGTAGTCCTTTATTCTCAAGTGTTTACATCATTTTGTCTGTGCCTGGCACATGTGTAATGATTGCTGTAGATGTATATGTGCTATTCTGGTTTTATTATTTCCATCATCAGAGAAGCTGTTAGGTCTAATAATTATTCTGAGACTATGGTTTTGTACTGTATTACTGAATGGGATGTAAGTCATCTGAGGCACCATTGTTTTCAATGGAAAGTGAATGGGTTAAAAAATTAATTTATGCAAATAAACGTTTAAACCTTGAAATGAGATTTTTTGTTCCAAGATAAAGTCGAGAATATACAGGCAAGCCAAAAGACTAAAACTTGAAACAAGTTGTTTTTGTCTTGAAACTTCAGAGCTTAAAATGGCAATGATTTGAAATCTAAATATAAGATTATGATGGTGATGGACAGGCTGACAGACGAGGTTAGACAGGAATCTCCATGGACTGTGATGTTTGCGGATGACATTGTGATTTGTAGTGAGAGCAGGGAGCAGGTGGAGGAAAATCTAGAGAGATGGAGGTCTGCTCTGGAAAACAGAGGAATGAAGCTTAGCCACAGTAAGACAGAATACATGTGTGTCAATGAGAGGGACCCAGGTGGAACGGTGAGGTTACAGGGAGCAGAGGTGAAGAAGGTGCAGGACTTTAAGTACTTAGGGTCAACGGTTCAGAGCAATGGAGACTGTGGAAAAGAGGTGAAGAGGCGAGTGCGAGCAGGTTGGAACGGGTGGAGAAAAGTGTCAGGTGTGTTGTGTGATAAAAGAGTATCAGCAAGAATGAAAGGAAAGGTGTTGAGACGGCGGTGAGACCAGCGATGTTGTACAGCTTAGAGACAGCGGCGCTGAAGAAAAGACAAGAGGCAGAGCTGGAGGTAGCAGAGCTTAAGATGTCGAGGTTCTCTTTGGGAGTGATGAGGATGGACAGGATCAGGAACGAGGACATCAGAGGGACAGCTCATGTTAGATGTTTCGGAGATAAAGTCAGAGGCCAGATCGAGGCGGTTCGGACGTGTTCAGAGGAGAGACTGTGAATATATTGGTAGAAGGATGCTGAGGTTGGAGCTGCCAGGCAGGAGGTCTAGAGGAAGACCAGAGAGGAGGTTTATGGATGTAGTGAGAGAGGACATGAAGCTAACTGGTGTGAGTGAAGAGGATGCAGAGGACAGGGTTAGATGGAGGCACATGATTCGCTGTGGTGACCCCTGAAAGGGAACAGCCGAAAGGAAAAGATTTAGAAACAGAGTTTTTGCAGTGAACTTACAAGATCTTGAGGGACCTTTCCCAACAGGACCAGTCTGAAAGACTTTTGTATCTTCAAGAAGTATTTTTCCAAAATCAGGCATCAAAAGCAAACATGCATACGCTTTGTGGCAGAAAATATGTGGACACCCTGTCTACACAGCCTTAGTTTGGGCTCGGCCCCTTAATTCAAAGTAAAATCTTAAGCTTTTAGTACAAATGATATTTTATTTAGATATAATAGTGGGCCTCCAGCTTTGTATCAACAGTTTGTGTTAGCCCTCTCCTGTTTCAACATGACAATGCACAAAGCCAGCTCCTTAAAGAAATGGTTTTCCTAGTGTGGAAGAACTTGACTGGCCTGCACAAGGCCTCAACCCTATCCAACACCTTTGGAATGAACTGGAACACCAACTGTGAGTCAGGCCTTATCACCCAACATCAACCTAATGCTGTTGTGTTGGAATATTGGCAAATCACTGCAGCCAGGTTCACTGACATCTGGTGAAAAAGCCTTCCCAGAAGAGTGGAGGCTGTTACAGCAGCAAATTAATGCCTATTGTTTTAGAATGACATGTTCAACTATCACATTTGACTGTCATGTTCAGGTGTCCAAATATTTTTGGCCATGCAGCGCATAAGTGAATTGCTATTTAATTAGTATATAATTATTAGTTAGTTAACAGCTTTATTAGTGCCCTCTTTCTGCCTTCGTACACGAGTCTCATTTATTTTCTTCTTCTATTTATCTTCTTCTGTGTGTGTGTGTGTGTGTGTAAGGCTGTTTCCCAGTCTCTCCACGCGCGTCTCGTCCGCAGCACCCGGCTGTTCGATGAGAACATTCAGCTAAATGTCTGATCGATAGGCGCTGGCAGCACTCCCTGCCACTGCCGCCAGAATACTGAGGAGGAGGAGAGGGGGGCGGGGCCTGTGAACAGACACAGTATGTGTGAGTGGCTATATATTTGTTTCTGTTTCGGTGTGTTCTGTACATAATAAATCAGCCTGATATATATGAGGACCCTGCTAACTACTTTCCTGGATCCACTGCAGTTTGCATACCAGCCACACATAAAAGTAAAGGATGCTATGATATTCATGACACACAAGGCCCTCTCACACCTGGAGAAGCAAGGAGGCACTGAGAGAGTTATGTTCTTGACTTCTCTAGTGCTTTCAACACCATCCAGCCCTGCCTTCTAAGGGAAAGGCTTCTGGTGATGACACTGCATCCTGGATCATGGACTACATCACTGGTAGGCCACAGTGTGGAAGAGTGGATGGCTGTGCCTCTAAGATTGTGATAAGCAAGACCGGTGCACCTCAAGGAACTTTACTGGCACCATTCCTCTTCACTCTCTACACCTCAGACTTGTTCATCTCAGGTTCCTGCCACCTTCAAAAGTTTTCTGACTCGTTGATGCATCCAGCTGATTGTTGGATGCATCAACAATCACCTGAAGCTCAATATCAGCAAGACCAAAGAGCTGGTGGTGGACTACCAGAGGAACAGGAGGCCCTTTGTCCCAGTTATCATCCAGGGAGAGGAAGTGGAGAGGATGGATTTGTACAGGTACCTTGGGGTCCAAATCAATAAAAAACAGGACTGATCTCACAACACTGACACCCTCTTCAGGAAGGGACAGAGCAGACTGCAACAGGCTCATGAAGATCTTCTAAGTCTGTAGTAGCCAGCGCACTGTTCTTCACTGTGGTGTTCTGGGGTGATGGCATCAAGGTTGGCAAGGCTAGTAGACTTAACAAGCTGGTAAGGAAGGCCAGCTCTGAGTTTAATTGCTCTTGTCTAGTTTCTATTTTATTTTTATTTATTATTTTTTATTTATTATTTTTACTTTTACTTTTACTTTTAAATTTTTTAAGTTTCTCTTTATCTGTACTTATTTGTGTCCTGGTGCTGATGTAACACTCGAATTTCCCCTCTGGGGATCAATAAAGGATTCTTATCTTATGATCTCAATCTGTGTCACAGATGGAAACTTCACCTTTAACTTTCAATGTTTGTTATCTTTATATGATCTGAATGTTTTATTTTGTGTTCCAGACAGCAGTTTTTTATTTATAGTCATTGTTCCTGGTTTGTGTATTATTCATATTCAGCTCTCTGTGTGCATCTTTTCAGAAGTACATGTTGATATACAACAGGAAGTCCTTGTCTCATCTGCACAAACTGATTTGCTCTTAATGACAGGGAGGAACCACCTGCAAAGTTTCTACTGATGGGATTTTTTTCCTCTTCTCTCCCCTGTGGAATCAGAAGTTTCTGTGTCTTTCCGTTCTTTTTCTCAGTAGATGAAAAAATCAGTTTTATCATGTCAACCAACAGGAAAAAACTGGCAACCTGCTGTTGCAATACCACAAACACAAATATGTTTTTCAAAGATAGTTTCACCTTCAACATACTGTATATGGATGTTTCCTAAGTATTGTTTATGTCTATAAAAATACATTTATTTTTTATTTTTGACACATTTACTCCAATTTAACATATAAAATCTAATAACTCAGTCAGCGTTTTATAAAATTATATATTATCAATTGTCTTTGTCCCGCAACCGGACTTGTATGTTTGATCCCTGCATAATTTGAAGGTAAAATGTAATCTACAGTAATGAATTCAAAACAATAAGTCACTTATATAATACAAATACAAGTCAAACCACATTGAATGAAATATTTAATTTTAAAATGTATTTATATTTTTGTTGTTTCTTTATCAAAGAACATCTCCACTGCTCAACCAACCCATTCTCATTACTAGGTTGTCAAATACCGACATTTTGTCACGCCCCTTGGCATCTCATACAGATGCACAAGGTACCCTTTAGTGTCTGTATGAAACGCACCAGGCTTTCAATTAATACCCAATGTAAAACCATCCAAGGCAATATTAGACGTTCAGAGGAACTGGGAATGAGAACGGGTTGTCTCAGGACAAGTACATACAGGACATTGGTATCCCTGGTTACCACTAAGATGGACATGTAACAACAGAGCAAGGGGCTGTTTTTATTGACGGTCTCTTAGTTAATAGTTAGTATTTGTAAAAATTACATTCGATATTGTGTAGTTCATAAAAAAACAAACTTCTTATAAAATTAATTCCTCCCCTTATTTAAATGTCACAGTAGAAACAAGCACAGTAACACCACTGCCATGTTAGGTTTTGAGAGAGTGAGAGTGGGGAGCACAATGCAAATTCCACCTGGAATTGAGTCGAGGAGGAACACAGGGGCAGCAGGTGGCCCAATTTCAATTCAATTTTATTTATTTATATAGCGCCAATTCATAACAGAAGTTATTTCATTGCACTTTTCCTATAGAGCAGGTCTAGACCATACTCTTTATAATATTCATTACAGAGACCCAACAAATCCCACCATGAGCAAACACTTGGCGACAGTGGCAAGAAAAAACTTCCTTTAAGAGGCAGAAACCTTGGACAGAACCAGACTCAATGGTGGGTGGCCATCAGAGAGAGAGAGAGATAGAGCAAGAGAGAGGGGTTTTGGGGAGGGAGGGTGGGGAGAGGAGGCACAATGCAAATACCATGTAGAGTTTAAAAAAAAAGTAGAATAGTAATTGTAGTAATATTAATAAATTAATAATAATAGGAATGACAGCTATAGGAAAAATAATGTCAGTATTAGTAACAGAGCCAATAACAACAACTGTAGTAGCAGTTGTGGAGCAGGAACACAGGAGCAGCAGGTGGCCCACAACCACAGATCCAGATTCTGCAGCTCCGGAGGCAGAAATAGCTGCTGAAAGCGACAGAAGGAGAGAGGAGAGAAACGAGAAAGCACAAAACTACGGGAGAGAGAAGATGTTGAGTTAGTAACATGCAGTAATGGGATAAAAATGCATACAGACGGAGAGGGAGAGAAGGAGAGAGGAAAGAGGTGCACCATGGGAAGTCTCCCGGCAGTCTAGGCTTATAGCAGCATAACTAAGGGATGGTTCAGGGCTCACCCAAGCCAGCCCTAACTATAAGCTTTATCAAAGAGGAAAGACTTAAGCCTACTCTTAAATGTGGAGATGGTGTCTGCCTCCCGAACCCAAACTGGGACCTGATTCCACAGGAGAGGAGCTTGATAACTGAAGGCTCTGGCTCCCATTCTACTTTCTAGGAACCACAAGTAACCCTGCAGTCTGGGAGCGCAGTGTTCTAGTCGGGTAATACGGTATTATGAGCTCTTTAAGATACGATGGTGTCTGACCATTAAGAGCTTTGCAGGTGAGGAGAAGGATTTTAAATTCTATTCTGGATTTTACAGGGAGCCAGTGCAGTGAAGCTAATATTGGAGAAATATGATCTCTTTTCCTAGATCTTGTCAGTACACGTGCCGCAGCATTCTGGATCAACTAGAGAGTCTTAAGGGACTTATTCGGGCAGCCTGATAATAAGGAATTGCAATAGTCCAGCACAGAAGTAACAAATGCATGGACTGATTTTTCGGCATCATTTTGAGACAGGATGTGCCTGATTTTTGCAATGTTACGTAGGTGAAAGAAGGCAGTCCTTGAAGTTTGTTTCATGTGGGAGTTAAAGGATAAATCCTGATCAAAGATAACTCAGAGGTTCCTTACGGTGGTCCTGGAGGCCAGGGCAATGCCATCTAGAGCAACTATATCTTTAGATAATGTCTCTCTGAGGTGTTTGGGGCCAAGTACAATAACTTCAGTTTTGTCAGAGTTTAACATCAGAAAATTGCAGGTCATCCAGGTTTTAGGTAGAGACAAGTCCATTGTCTGATGCAATTAAAAGGTCATTTGTAGTTTTCACCAGTGCTGTCTCTGTGCTATGATGCACTCTAAATCCTGACTGAAAATCCTCAAATAAACTATTGTCATTTAGAAAGTCACACAACTGATTGGCGACTGCTTTCTCAAGGATCTTATAGAGAAAGGGAAGGTTAGATATAGGTCTATAGTTGGCTGAAACCGCTGGATCAAGAGTGGGCTTTTTAAAAAAAGGTTTAATTACAGCAACTTTAAAGGATTGTGGTACATAGCCTGTTAATAAAGACAGATTGATTATATCCAGTAAAGAAGTGCTAACTAAGGGTAAAATGTTTTTAAGCAGTCTAGTTGGAATCGGGCCTAAGAGACAGGTTGATGGCTTAGATGAAGTAGTTGTTTGAAGAAGATTCTTCCAGGATGTTGGAATGCCATTTCTTTTCAAGTTTTCACGGTGTTTGCTTTAAACAAAGCTCATGACTTTGACACTGAAGCCTGGGGTTCCCTGTCTGCCATAGTGCTGGAAAAGGATGGACTACCTAATCTTTTCTACTAATACTTTTTCAAGTTCAGTATGTAGCATGTCTGTCTTATGTACTGCTTCCAGGAAATAGCCACATACTCCAAAAGTTGGTAACAGTTTGAAACTGATACCGTACCTTATAGTATACGCTCGCTGCTGATTATTCAGCATTGCAAGCCTGTGTACTCGAATCCGCCTGACTCGACTCAGCTGCTTCTGATACCATCTCTTGTAAAGGCTTGCTGACACTTTCTGTGCATAACAAACTGCTAACTGTACAACAAAGAATACCAAAGGGGTCCTCACCACATTGGTTCCTATACCAGAGTGGATAATTTTCCTGCCTCCAGCGTTGCTTGTCAAAACTCACTGCTGCACTTTGGTTGATAGATGGGCTACTTTTACTGCCTATTAATGTTAATACTTGTTTTGATTGTATTGATTTCAATACTTGAATCATCTCCAGGTAATTTCTTATTTTTTTGCTATAGTTATCGGGGTCAGGACATGAACCCTGGTCTCTGGTGTCAAAGTCCTGAGCTTTGCATGTCCATTTTGAGTACACAGTTTGCAGATATGTTCAACATAAAATTTTCTCATAATGTTGATAAAAAGCATTATCTGACCAGATCGTAGAAAAGGTTTCAGTCGTAGTCATCTGGACACTGTTTTCAGAATCAAGACGTTTCGGCTCCCATCCGGAAGTCATTCTCAATTGAGAATGACTTCGGATGGGAGCCAAACGCCTTGATTCTGAAAACAGTGTCCAGATGACTACGACTGAAACCTTTTCTACGATAGAACACTCCTGGACGAATGAGGGACTACACCGTCTTATCTGACCAGAATTATATTTCCTTTAAACATAACTGCTACTGATGATATGATAGTGTGATGGTCCTGATCCTGGACCACCAGTCACCACACAAAATAGATTTAACAAGATGTCCATGATGGGCCCCAACAACAGAGTCTTTGTTCAGTGGACAGCAGTACAAAACTCTCTGTTCCTCCCTTCCCTCTCTTCATGCCTGTACCTCTCACATTCCTGCTGTCTGTACCTCTCTATCCCCTCTCTCCATCCCTGGTTGAGCAGCATTGATTAAAGCCTCCGTCCTCTCCTCTGTCTCTGTTTGCCGTCTCTCTGCTGCTCTTTGTTTTGCAGATACAATCCGACTTCCAGCCGACAGACACAAACAGCAGCTTGTTCAGTCAATTTAGCTGCTGTTTGGACTGCAGCTACATTACACTCTTATCAGGGGAGTCGCTGGCACACCACCGCTGCTAATAAACTGATAACACCTCTGCGTATTGATTCTGGCCTCAAACAGGCCAACTTTATCCCACAGTCTGGCCAACACAGATAATTGGTACCAAGAACTGGCTTCAGCTTTTAGAAGGGTTTTACATGTTGGAACACATGAGCTATAAACCCTGTATACCTCACGTTCCTCCCAATCGCCTCCCAAATCATCCATCACTTTTTAAATTGATCTCCCAGCAGCCATTGATTTCAGTTCATTTCTATGAAAATCAACCTGCAGAGACTTGAAACTTGCTACAAAAAGATAATCCATCACAGTCCATGTTTAGACAACTTAATTTTTTTGTTAAGTTTCATTATCATCATGTATTATATGATCAGTATCCACAGTGTATGTGAGAAGAACCCTGCTGAGAGTGAATATGAGTAAAGCTGCTGGGCCTGGTAACATCCCTGGCCATGTACTAAAAATATGTGCCAACCAGCTAGTTGATGTTATTACTGACATTTTTAACATATCACTGTCTGAGGAGATTGTTCCCACCTGCTTCAAGACAACCACCATTGTCCCTGTACCTAAAAAGTCTAAATGATTACTGCCCTGTGGCTCTCACCCCATTTTGATGAAGTGCTTTGAGAAACTGGTTCTCCAGCACATAAAGAACAACATCCCAGCCAGCCTGTACTCTCACCAGTTTACATTCAGAATTAACAGATCCACAGAGGATGCCATCTCCACTGCCCTCCACTCAGTCTCCACCCACCTTGAGAACAACACCACCTACATCAGAATGCTGTTTGTTGATTTCAGCTCAGCATTCAACACACAAAATTAACAAGAACTTGGCACAGGAATTTTGCCTTCTTAAGTTTCCTTAAGAAATACAGCCGTTTCTCAGCTTTCTTGACCAGGGTGGAGATGTGAGAGGACCATGACAGGTTTTCTGTGATGCTGATTCCCAGGAACCTAAAACTGTTCACTTGCTCCACCTCAACTCCACTGATGTAGACAGGGGTGTGTGTCTTTGCCTCCTTTTTCCTATAATCAACGATCAGCTCCTTGGTTTTGCAGACATTGAGCAGTAGGTTCTCTGTGCACCACTCTGCAAGCTTGTTAATTTCCTTGCAGAATGAAGTCTCATCGCTGTTTGAAATCCGGCCGATGACCCCCCCCCCCCCATGAAACTGATTTAACAATCTATGCTTGAGTACCACACTCTGCAACTGGAACTTTCTCACAAACAGACCCCTGACAGTTTGGATTGGCGATCACACCTCCTCCACTCTAGTGCTCAGCACTGGAGTCCCCCAGGGATGTGTACTCAACCCCCTCCTGTTCACGCTGTACACCCATGACTGCAGCTACCGTCATGGAGAGAAGTTTGCAGATGATACCGCCATCATCGGCCGGAGACATTATAAACTGGCATGGGATGTGCACGGCCCAGGACCAGAGGGCTCTGCGGCGGATGATTAAAACTGCCCCGAATATCATTGGTACCCAATTACCTAGCATTAGTGATATCGGAGAGGTGAGGCGTCTGCGCAGAACCCAAAGGATACTAAAAGACAGTACCCACCCCAGCCATAGCCTGTTCACCCTGCTGCCATCTGGCAAGCGATATACAGTGGTGTGCAAAAGTGTTTGCCCCCTTCCTGATTTCTAATTTTTTTGCATGTTTGTCACACTTAAATGTTTCAGATCATCAAACAAATTGAAATATTAATCAAAGATAACACAAGTAAACACAAAATGCAGTTTTTAAATGAAGGTTGTTATTATTAAGGGAAAACAAAATCCAAACCTACATGGCCCTGTGTGAAAAAGTGAAAAACTCCCTAAACCTAATAACTGGTTGGGCCACCTTTAGCAACAACTGCAATCAAGCGTTTGCGATAACTTGCAATGAGCGCTGTGGAGGAATTTTGGCCCACTCATCTTTGCAGAATTGTTGTAATTCAGCCACATTGGAGGGTTTTCGAGCATGAACTGCCTTTTTAAGGTCATGCCACAGCATCTCAATAGGATTCAGGTCAGGACTTAGGACTTGATTAGGCCACTCCAAAGTCTTCATTTTGTTCTTCTTCAGCCATTCAGAGGTGTACTTGCTGGTGCGTTTTGGGTCATTGTCCTGCTGCAGAACCCAAGTTCGCTTCAGCTTGAGGTCACGAACAGATGGCCGGACATTCTCCTTCAGGAGTTTTTGGTAGACAGCAGAATTCATGGTTCCATTTATCACAGCAAGTCTTCCAGGTCCTGAAGCAGCAAAACAGCCCCAGACCATCACACTACCACCACCATATTTTACCGTTGGTATTATGTTCTTTTTCTGAAATGCGGTGTTACTTTTACGCCAGATGTAATGGGACACACACCTTCCAAAAAGTTCAAGTTTTGTCTTGTCAGTCCACAGAGTATTTTCCCAAAAGTCTTGGGGATCATCAAGATGTTTTCTGGCAAAAATAAGACGAGCCTTAATGTTCTTTTTGCTCAGCAGTAGTTTTCGTCTTGGAACTCCAAGCCATTTTTGCCCAGTCTCTTTCTTATAGTGGAGTCATGAACACTGACCTTAACTGAGGCAAGTGAGACCTGCAGTTCTTTGGATGTTGTTGTGGGGTCTTTTGTGACATCTTGGATGAGTCGTCGCTGCGCTCTTGGGGTAATTTTGGTTGGCTGACCACTCCTGGGAAGGTTCACCACTGTTCCATGTTTTCACCATTTGTGGATAACATTTGTGGCTCTCAGTGTGGTTCGCTGGAGTCCCAAAGCTTTAGAAATGGCTTTATAACCTTTTCCAGACAATTACTTTCTTTCTCATTTGTTCCTGAATTTCTTTGGATCTCGGCATGATGTCTAGCTTTTGAAGATCTTTTGGTCTACTTCCCTTTGTCAGGCAGGTATTATTTAAGTGATTTCTTGATTGAGAACAGGTGTGGCAGTAATCAGGCCTGGGTGTGGCTAGAGAAATTTAACTCAGGTGTGATAAACTACAGTTATGTTTTAACAGGTGGGGCAATCACTTTTTCACACAGGGCCATGTAGGTTTGGATTTTGTTTTCCCTTAATAATAACAACCTTCATTTAAAAACTGCATTTTGTGTTGACTTGTGTTATCTTTGACAAATATTTAAATTAGTTTGATGATCTGAAACATTTAAGTGTGACAAACATGCAAAAAAATAAGAAATCAGGAAGGGGGCAAACCCTTTTTCACACCACTGTAGAAGTATCCGCTGCCATACCACCAAACTACATCATCCGCACTACACCACCAATGACATGGAACTTTGTTATGCTGTTTTTGCACATTACCATACCACTACCTTGTATAATATTATACTATTCTAATTTTAAATATTTGTATTTATGTTCTGCGTGTGTAGCATGAAGGGGGTTACAACTTTAATTCATTGCGCAGACCTGCATTGTAGAATGACAAATAAATATAACTTGAACCTTGATTAAACACGGGCAGAAACTGCTTTGAAAAGTCTCACTGTTGGTGTGTTCAAGGACGCTCAAACATCTGGAATTTGAACATTGGTTGCAGAACAGAAGCCTTGGTAATGCAAGAAATTACAAACTTTTCTGACGCAAACCATGTAATCACTATGCCTACAGTTTCAGTCCAGCTGGGTACCTTGTATACTGTATTGTCATTCTCTCTCTCCCCTCATTTGTTGTCGCATCTTTTTGGGAAAATGTCCCCCAAAAAATTCACATTTTCTCTTTCCGACACATTCTGACTAGTAGAACTGTCGGGTATTATCCCTTGCTTACTGAGATAAAGATCTTGTATTTATAACAAAAGGTTTTTACAGCTTTTCACAACCCATATTTACATTTATTGTTAGGTGATGACCTCTTTTGGCTGTAGTAATTATGACGGGAACAAAGGAGGAATTCAGGTGACGTAGTATTAAGAGTGACAAAGTCTGCATAGGGATGGATGGTACAAACACAGGACTTTCACCCAGGAGGCCGCTGTTCGTATCCCATGTGAAACCAAACTTAATTTACGTACCTAAGTTAAGTTACAAACTTAAGTTATGTCATGTGGCTTACCCAGATAGCACACATACCCCTGGCCGATGACCGTCTTAGATAGTAATGTCAGTTCTTTTAAGAGCTTGATGGCTATATCCAGCCCAATATTAAATCTCTTGTCATTAAATCATGTCTCTTCATCATTACACACAAAATCAGGTAGCTATTTTTGGTGGTCAAGCATATTGTTTTTCATTGTCTCCTTACATTCCCATCAAATTTGATGATTATACATGTTAATTTTGGTCATGGATAGTGAAATATTTGCCGACCTAAATCAATAAAGATCATAGTTAACAGAGGCCATAGAGTGGCCGGGTGGTGCAGCTTTGATTCAGCGGCCAAACTCTGCGATATATTGCCAATTAGCAAACGCTCTCCATACTACATCTTGCCAATCCAACTTTATACATCGGGGCTACATCTGCATATGCCTGCTATCTGGGTACTAATGTAGCTTACTTATTTTAACCCAAACCATGATCTTTTCCTAAACGGAACCAAATAGTTTTGGTGCCTAAACCTAACCAAACTGTGACCATTTCACAACGTTAACCACATGTTTATTATTGCTACCATGAGGACTTTGGACTCTGGATTTCGGATTATTTACTTATTCCCTACTGGATTATGTTTGCCTGTTTGGACTGCTCTCCTGGTTTTTTATCTCTGCCTTCCTGACCATCCATGTAAGCCTTTTGTATGTTGACTTGAACTTCACCAGCTCTGTCTCTGCAACTGCGTATGGGTCCAACCCCTCGTATACCTTGTGTTCCTTGGCTACCCTGCTTGACATGCAATATAACATCACCCTTCGTTTTGAGGCTTTTTAATGTCATTGATTAAATATATTAATGATGACAGGTCATCTTGTAATTTGGAGTTCTTTACCTTATAATTACAAGATACAGATCATTAATAACGAGATGCTAAGTCATAAATACCAAGAGTACAAATGTACAAAAGTTATAATTACGACAACTTCTCATTTTTTTCTCTTTGGTGAATGCAATGGGCTTCTGTAACTTTTCACAGTCTCCATGTTTGCCTTGTAGGTTTTATTTTCAAATACGACAGCTTGCCAATTCAATAGTTTTCAGCAAATGAGTTTGAATTCTCAGATGAAATGTCATTAAATGCATATTCTGGAAGAGTTTACTGAACAGTAATTTACATCTGATAATATCGGAAGTAATTAAGAATTGTCCTAAGCAAAAACTGACTAAAATAATTAGTGGACCATCTGAAATGAAAGTTAACTGATGAGCAACACTTAACTGAACCAAAACCTTTTGATTTAAAATTAATATTTAATAAATTCATCAATTACATCATGATTAAAAATGTTAGAGGAAAGAAGTTCTAACCACTTTTTGTTTTTACTTTTCTCCTGCTTCTATACAGATGATATCAAAAGTTAATTAAAATAATTTCTTTCACAGTGATTTGGTGCACCTTGTGCTGCATGAGGATGAAGCTCAAGTAATTATCCTCATTTAAAGAACTCATTACATTTGCAGCTCTGCGTTTTTCAGACTGTGTTGATGAGTTTGTGTAAAATCAAGAGAATTAGCAATATGGACTCTATTTTACTGTGTGGACAGACAGGTTAATTACATACAAAACCACTCCACCAAGCCATAATGTCCACACCAACAAAAAATTCCTTCTCTAGTGTAGTGAGAACAATGGGGTGAATGGCTCCCCAACATTCACAAACACTCTGCAGCACCATATATGACCCTGTGGACTCTTCAGTGGGGGTTTTGAATAAAATCCTTTGCTGACCTCTCCATAAGCTGAATGGACTCCTAACTTGGTTTCAACAGTAAAGGTGTCAATATGGGATTCTTGCCAGATAAGACAAGAACTTTCCACCCCAGAAGAAATCTTATGTAGTTATGCTACCACCTTGGTCGTTTGAGATGTGTATGTAGGCATGTATATATATGTGTAAGGTGTGTGGGTTAGTGGAGAGGAACGAGTAAGAAAAGCACACAGAGTAAGGCACAAGGGATCTCAAATGCCGTGGTAAAGCACAATAGCTGTCCCTTTATCACACAGGAACTCGGCAGCAAACTTTCATTCAACAGCTGTGTTACTGGACTTGGGCTGATAAAGCACAGTTACTAGCTTCCACAGTGGCTAAAACTAACACATATAACGGTCCGGCGTGGTACCGACACAAAAATGAAATGTGCTAAGCACGAAAACACACAGCAGAAATGGGACACAGTGGCCCATTACTTTCCACAATAATGTAAAACACAATTCACAACAATGAAGCATACAACTTAAATTAAAATCACTAGAACAGGAAAAGAAGCCATTTTAGTTCCACACCATCCTTAGGACAAAGGAATAGAAGTGTCAGCGCGAAAAGCCTTCCTCCACTCCCCAAAACACTGCCTACTTTGGCTAGCTGACAAAATCAGCCTCATCGTCATTTTAGCCTCAGGCTGGCCATCAAACCCCTTGAGCTCAAGATCTTTGCGTTCCGTTTATCTTAGTTTTTCTTTTTCTCGCCTAAAGTCCGCTCACAAATTAACCTTTTTCTCAGTGTTAAACTAAAAAGACTGCACCGTCTTTTTGTACCACTAAGCCTTGCGATTTTTATAGCACGTTATTTACTTTTTTAAAGTTTTCATCTAGCCAATGGAGTTACTCAAGCCTAGCTGAATCCTGAATCCTGCATCTCCCTGAAAACTGTGCCAGCAACGTCTTGGCCCGGACCTTTGCAGTTGGCCTGCAGCCCGTCTGCCTTGTAATGTTAACTAACTGCTAGTCCAGGCCCTGGTGCGACCACTGTTCCACACCCCATGAACGTACACATTGGACGTGTGACTTTTCCAGTCTCAGTGCAGAGTGTCACCTTTCTGGACGTGGAGCTCTCTGGAGCTCTTCCCTCCTGCAGCCACAGACACACCTGTAGCTTTTTCTCTGCTGCAGCTGCTGATTTGGCTCCTTTCTTCTGTTCCTTTCTCACACTGTTTATCATGACTTTTTCGTGTGACTTTTGTTGTTACTCTGTAATGGATGCGACATGAACTGTAGCAAATAACAATACTTAAGAAATATCTGAGAAGAGCAACATATACTGAGGTTTTTAAACACCTGGTAGAAACTCATCTTTTTAGCCTGCTATTAGCCCTGCTTTTACCTACAATCTGCTATTATTACCCCTGTTTTATTTTTATGTTTTAATTTCCTCCTCTTTTTAGATGTATTTTAAAATTATAACTATTATTTAAATTGTCCAATTGTATTTTTGTGAAGTGAGATCATTTGGATTATGGTGGGCAACTTTTTTTACTTTAAGAAAATCTCTATCCTACCCTATCACCAGATTACATTAAATTACTATGTTTTTTTTAACAACCTATGCTAATGACATTGAAGACTTTTTGGCTGGACTGCAGCAAAGCAATGCCAGTCCTATACATGCAAAAGTCTGTCCCTGACTGAGTGAGTAAGTGAGTAATGAAAATACATCATTGGTTGGTCGAGTGTTGAGCTTCCCCATTGGCCGTTGCTCTTGAATAGGCGCCAGCAGTCCACTGTTACGTGGAGGGGACTTTTACAGCGGTTCAACTTATTGACTACTGCTCATTCCAAATCTATCGTACACTGAGAACAGAATATTCTGCTGGTCTTGGATGCTCTGAAGACTAAAAGACTTCCAAATTCATTGACTCTCCAAGGTAAGTGAAATGCTTCACTAGTAGACATTTTCCAGAAATTGAAGTTAATGTTACGTATTACAATGTCTTTGCCCAGTGTGTGCAAGGAAATCTAGGGTTTCAAGTGACCCAAAGTTTACGACGAAATGGTCGCTGCCATGTTGTAATTTGGTCTAGAGTATCGTAGATAAATGGCGACCAGAGCTGGACTGGCCATCTGGCAGACCGGGCACTTTCCTGGTGAGTCGACATGCCTTTTGGGCCGACACAACTGTCTTTTTGTTGTGTGTTTGTCTGACCATCCATAAAACAGGTAGATCAGTCAATTGTTTTTCTTCTTGATACTGTCCTGGCCCAATAACATCTTTAACCCCTTACCCCGACCTTTGGGCTCAGTGCCTTCATTAAACAGCGCATCTGCAAAAACGGAGTGCCGAAATTATACAAAAAAAAGAGCGAGAGAGCTCGTTCGGCCCCATTTTGATTATGCGCCATTTTTGTGAAAAAGAAAACCCTATTTGAACCGAAATGGTGGTCTGAGATTCAATCTGCCCAAAGTTTACCACAGTGTATTAGCACCTAGGTCACGCCAATCATATGCTAATCAGGTACTTAACATTGATGAGGGACGTGCAGCCAGAAAACAATAGGCCTGATTACTGGGCCATCATGAAAACAATTAGGTCAGTTTCAGGTGAAACTAGGCAGAGTAATCAACAGATACTCAGGTAGACTCCTCCCTGAGGGCAGGGCTTATGTAACACAGAGTAGCTTAAATTTCTGAGTTCCCGGTCCATTTTTCACAATTGAGAATGACTTCCGGATGGGAGCCGAAACGTCTTCATTCTGAAAACAGTGTCCAGATGACTACGACTGAAACCTTTTCTATGATGGAACACTCCTGGACGAATGAGGGACTACACTGTCGTAATACAAACAACAACAACTTGTTACTCATCTCATATCAACATCACAACAATATAAAATATAATATATATATAAACAATATAACAATAAAAACAATAAAAAAACAATATCCTAATGAAAAGACAGTGGGAAATGTTAGTGTGTAAGTTAAAGTCAATATCTAGAAAGGACCATACTAACGGTTTCCCACCATTAAACTTACTGACTGTAAATAACAGTTCAGCAGTAAAATGGTAACAATGAAAAACTTACCTTGTGTTATAGAGGAGGTGCAGACAAACCTTGATACACAAGGATGATGCTTTTATGTTGTCATGTATTTCTGGTAAGAAGAGAAATTGTTTTCGAAAGTTAATGAACGAGTATTTGCACAGTGAAAGAGTATTAAAATTAACACACTGACTCTCATGATTGTTTAACCCTTCACTTACAGTATGCCCAAAGAGCAGAAAATATGCACAACTTGATTAAAGAGATTAAAAAGATCCAGATCTCAATAACTGTGAAAGAGACAGTATAATTTCCATGACTTACCTACAGACCCTACAGAGAATAATCTGACTAGACTGAAAGCACTTTTTCAAATTACATTAGCTATTATTTTCCCTTACATAATACGGCTGCCAAGTGCACAGTTCAATTCAATTGACAGCCTAATATGTCTGCATTAAGAAATGCACAACATCTTTCCTTTGATGGTTTTCTATAATATGTTGTATAGTGCACCAGAATGTTTTCTGTCTGTATTATGCCTGTTGAGGGAGGAGTGTCGGTGTGGCAGCACACACACACAGTCTGCTGCTCTGAACCGCGGTTATGAGACTTGGTTTGAAGTTTTTTAGGCGGACTCTCAGCTGATAACAACCTCATCTGTCCACGCCTAACTAACGGGAGAGTCTCCATCATAACATAACGTTTCACTTCTCTGTGGCAGTAAAAACAACACATAGCTGCTGTGCTACAAGAGATCCTATAGACATTTATGGACGACTATCAGTAACATAACATCTTAATCAGCATGTATTTCACCATGACTACGACTTCAGCTGGCCAGCTGGCCGGCGCTTAAATGCCGTTTTTAATCAGCAGCAGTGCTTGAATGTGCACTTTAGTTTCTGTGTCCGGGCTTAACGTTAGACTAGGTTACCATAAAACATCAGTTTTGTCACTCGCTATTCTCACAGGTAACATTAGATCAGTTATCTAATATCATGGTCCTAGGCTTCTTTGTTTACACTCCGGTTAATGTTACATTATCTGTGAAATATCCATTAAAAACACTGAAAGGTTTGATAACTACTTACCCTTGACATCGAGGATGTGATGACTTCTAGCAACGTCCTGCTTGGTTTTTCTACATCTGGTGGCCGGTTTAGTCAACTCACATTTTTAAATAAATTTTTAAGTTATCAAAAGAAAACAGATTTTTACTTGGCAAATTAAATGAGCTTTTTAAAAAACATACTTTGAGAAGATTGAATTTTAAACCTTTTTCCCTGTCAAATTTATGTTAATTATTTATCTGTTTTATTTTATTATTATTATTATTATTATTTATTTATTTTAGTTAGGGGTTTCCCCCCCTCAGACCTATAACAGTGATTTCATAATGACCTATGGACCTGGTTTGTTCGGTTAAAGAATTATTATTAAAATATTATTATTAAAAATAATAATTATTATTTATTTGACTTTGAATACATTTTACACATTTTATTAATCAATTTAAAATGTAACTAATCAATTCACATTGTGTTTTATAAAACCTTGTCAACTGACTAATTCATTCTACCATGAAAGCGCTTAAATCCGATGTTGCTATGACGACCGCCCTGCACCCACAGAAAAAGTCTGAACTGGTTTTGCCGGCAGTGCAGTTTCTTTGTTGTGGTCAGTTGTGGATTCGTCCAGGAGTTATTCTCTAATGCTAGCTACAAACGACACGTAAGTACTTTGCCCCCAAGTTTTTAATCCAAGTTTTAGCCAAATTGTAAAGATAACACCACAGACTGAGCTGCAGGCTATGTTAGTCAGATGTAACGTTAGCTAACGTTAAAGCAGACGCAGCTAGCTAGCTATGTGAACACAGTTGATGTCGGAAGAGAGGTTGTATATGAACATAACTTAATTAATGGAGCGTAATACGACATTATTGACACATACAGAAGGTAAATACACACATGTATTTTTAATACCGTACCAATTGGTTGCAGTTAGTAAAAGTTGTGATGCCAATCGTGATTAGCGCCATAGCATGCTAATCACGATTAATGCATTAGCATGCTCTGTTAACTTGTTTCATATTTTGTTTGTTATTCCCCTTCCTCCGTTTATTGTCACATTTTGATTGGTCCAGATCCTGCCACCAGCTGTATAGTATTCTTCTGTGCCATGTAAGTAATTTGAATTTAATATTTTGGTGGGAGGGGCTTAGCAGAGTGATACAAGCAGCAAAGAGAGATGCAGAAGGTTTTGCATTGTGTATGTCAGACTGCCTACTGCAGCTTTAATGCACTCTGAGTAATTTACTGGAAAGGCTGAAATGCTCACAACAGCACAAGAGTCTAATGTTGAAATTATATTCGTCTGTCTGTCGCTCTATCTGACTAACTGTGTGTCTTTGTCTCTCCTCCCTATCTATCCATCTTTTAGGGTACACCCAAGGTTCACGCAGGCTTGCTTGAGGAGGGTGCCACAAGATTGGCTCATGGCCACTTTCTGCAAATAGTGCCCAGCTTAATACTGATGTTAGTTCATGCACAGTATGTACGTTACATGAGAGTTACTTGTTAGTTTGTTAAAATAAATTCTTACAACAGATATTCATGGTGTCATCTTTAACGGAAAACGTACCACATGAATGGATGTTATGGGGGTAGACGTGGGGTAATGCAGGGGTGGGGAGATAGATTCAGGATTTTTCAATGAGGGAGATGGAGTAGATGTCATTTTAACAATTTTAACGAGGTAAATAAACTTTTGTGGAAAAATTATTCAAATTACTCAAAGCAGAGTATTTTTTATATATCCTAAAACATGTCTGGAGGGGAACTTTAATAAATAACACATACACTGTGCACTTGACAATAATTTTGGTAGTAATTTAAAAATAGTTTTTCTTGTTCTTGTTCTTGCTTTTTTCTTCTTCTTTATAGCTCAGAAGTGGATTACCATACTACAGGAACCTCTGAAACAATTACATAAAATAATACAACCTAAACTCATCAACGTATTGAAAAGAATTACACCTAACTTCATGTTCTACGTATTTCTGTGATCTTCACCCCTTTCCTAACAACCCCACTACATCATCTTCAATCTCTGTCATTAACCTACATCATTATTAATCATCCTACTATGTATGAATATATTGTTACACACCAATTGTACCATGTATTCTTTTAATACACATTCTCCAATAAAAAAACAGAAAAATACTTTCAACTTTACATACTGTACCTCATACCTTTCACCTTGTCGAAACTGTATAATATACTGACTAATTAATCAACTCGAGTGTCATTTGTTTTTCTCTTTCAAATCAAGCATTTAAGACATGAGTAGAAAGTATTGTTCTTGCAACTGCATTTATAACACTTTTTCACTCAAACATAGCTTAACCATGTCAAGTGATATGCTACAGTACACTTTAAGAACAAATATTACTGAGACTACAACAGAAAATTGCATATGAACATTTAATATCCTGGAATTCACATTACAGACACTACCACTGACTATCCGTGTAACAATTTGGCCACAATTTAGCACACTGACCAAACAAGGTCCAGCCCTATATAAAGTTTCGACTTAGTCTTGTTTCTACAATATTGGCAAATGACAGCTACTGTATGGTAAGGCAATTAAAACACTTGGTTAAGGTTAGGGAAAGATTGTGGTTACGGTTAATGACAGTCTGTGGGATGCAAACGCCAATCTTCTGCATGAAAGTCAAATTGGGATAGTATTACTAAGTATCCCGACAGTGTCCTAACTGTTAGGATTGATAAGATGATCCTGGTAAAAATTTAACATATAAAAGAATGATATGATTTTTTTTTTTAAATTGTCTTTTTTTTTTTCCTTCTCCCTGGGGCCCCGTCCTGAAGCCAGACCAGGGAGGGGAGTTCACGGGTCAACTGGTGGCCTGGCCTTGCACAGCCCGAAAGAACTACTTGGAACCACTGCCCTGTGGGCCCACCACCCGCAGGGATAGGCATTGGGGTTGGGTGCATTGTCAGCCTGGCGGCAGACAAAGGCTAATGCTGACCCCTGGCATCGCAGCCTGGATCTAGGGATGTGGACCGTCACCAATTTGGCAGGGAAGGAACCAGAGCTAGTGCCGGCGGTGGAGCAGTATCAACTAGATATAGTTTGGCTCACCTCTTCACATAGCACTGGGTCTGGAACCAAACTCCTAGAGAGGGGCTGGACTCTCTCCTTTTCCAGAGTTGTCCAGAGTGAGAAGCGCCTGGTGGGTGTGAGGCAGTGTTGTGCAAGTTCACACTTCACAAGAGCTAGCTCAAAGTTCACTTCACACAGATTAAAATTAACTTGTTCATGTTCACAGTTCCCAATTTTGAACGTTCATTTCTTAAATTATTTTCCTTTACAAAATGCTGTAAGTTTGAGTTTGGCAAAGGAATTTTACAGCTGGGACTGAGAACGTCTGGCTGAGGCCCCAGTCTGTGAGGTCTTTAACTCCCACCTCCAGAAGAATTTCTCATGGGGGAGGTTAGGGACATGGAATCCGAATGGGCCATGTTCAAAGCCTCCATTGTGGAGGCAGCTGCTCAGAGTTGTGGTCAGAAGGTGGTCAGTGCCTGTCATGACAGCAACCTGAGAAGCCTGTGGTGGACACCAGCATTAAAGGAGGCCGTCAAACTGAAGAAGGAGGCTGGGAGTTACAGTTGCTGGGGGCAAGAAGGGCTGCGGCTTCTGTGGTTACCCAAGCAAAAACCTGGGTGTGGAAGGAGTTCTGGGAGGCTATGGAGAAGGACTTTCGGTTGGCCTCAAGGAAGTTCTGGCAAATTGTCAGATGACTCAGGAAGGGAAAGCAGGGCTTGGCTCAGGCTGTGTTCAGCGGGGAGGAGGACTGCTGACCCTGACTGGGGATATTGTCAAACAGTGGAAAGAGCACTTTGAAGAACTCCTGAACCCAACCAACATGTTCTCTGTGGAGGACCAAGTATAGGACTCTAGTTGAGTGTTTGGGTGGTGGAGAGATTTGGAAAGATTTAAAACGGTAATTTCTTGATGAACAGAAGAGACCGTAATTTTCTTGTTAGACTAAAGAAGACTTTTACTTTGACAAACTGAATGATTCTACAGAATAAAAGACGAGTTAATTTGTCATGTTTTCAGGTTGTTGTTTCTCCTGCAGCTCTATTAACACCTCACACAATTAAAAATTCAGATTCAACCTTTTCAATCTCTTGAGTGTTTTATGAAATGAAAAGAAGAATTTGACTCTTGATAGCTAAATAACTAAACACTGAAGTTTTCATGTGTGTGCATGACATGAGATAATTAAACATGTAAACATCTGAGACAATTACTGTTTTTCTGTTAAAGAGGCATAGAGGCAAACTAAACTCTTAATTTGCTGTTTGATGAGGTTTTGTGTACATTTGTCTCATTTCATTTTCAAGTCTAAATAATAATAGAGATGGATATTATTGAAGAATGTGCTGTGATTGGCTGAGTGCATGAAAATGTTAAATGTTTGTGTTTATTTGCTGTTTTCTGGGGTCATAATGTCCTTACAGTGCTGTAAAAATCCAGGCTGTGACCTTTTGATGTCATTTATTTTGACCTCGTTAGTCACGTTAAACTAACAAGACGCAACAACTGACACTTTTCTTTTTAATTAGAAGAATCTACATTCACTTAGTTTGGTGTCTCTGGCGAGTCTGTTCTTTTTCCTGTTAAACTCAGTTTCAATTGTATTGAGGCACAGCAGCGTAAGTTTACTGATTATTTAAATCGCCCAACACACTGACAGGATCGGTCAGGATCTAATGTTAATTAATGTTCTGTGTTCTTCTACACATCCAACAGGTCACACACACAGTCCAGGTTCATACAGAAAAATAGTTTGGCGTAAAGCAGCCCTCCTCCTGATAAATCCTGAGCTCCATCAGAGCTGTCTAAAAAATGTATTTCAGAAGCTAAAAGTTTCATTCTGTTTCCTCTGGAGTTTCCTCTGTCCTGTCAAGTTTATAACTACAGTTTTTAGTTTTGCTGCTTAAATGTCCTGCGATATTTGCTGTGACACTACTGTGCACATGGAAATGTTTAAAACTACTGAAAGAAAATCGTTAATACACAGCCCGTTCTCATTCCCAGGGGGTCAAACACCGATGTTTTGTCATGCCTGTCAGTGGTGTATACAGACACACATGGTACCCTGTATGGGACGCATAGGGCTGCCAGAAAGCCTTGAGGAAGTCAGGTGACGTAGTATAACGAGCGACAAAGAGCGAGAAAGTCCACCTGTAGAGGTGGTGCGGTGGTTGGATGGGTCAAACAAACACAGGACTTTCACCCAAGAAACTGGTGTTTGTGTCCCGTGTGAAACCAAAAGTTAACGTTGAGTTATTTAAATGTTTTAGTTACTTTACTGTCATGGTCAAGCTAGTCTCCTTCTCTTTTCCTGTTGATTTCCCCCTACTTGTGTTTCTGTGAGTCTTCTGTTTGTTTTTCTCTGTCACTGTGTATGTGTGTGTCTGTCTGGGCGTGGCGTTCCATCCCTGCCTCCGCTACCAATCACCACACACCTGGCTCCCCCTCGCTTCCTCCTGCACACCTCATCCACTAATCAAGACTCTGCAGAATATATACCCCGGCTCTTAATTCCAGTTTTCACCAGATCGTCAGTTAGCCTTCGTAGTAAAACGGAACGGAGAAGTTACTCTAGTCTTGTGATTTTGCTTCATGTGTTTGGATTCCTGCCTGACCTGTTGTTACCCTGTGCTCAGGTTCACCTCTTGTCTGAAGATTCCTGTCACCTGCTCTTCTCTCTGCCACGCCAAACAATTCCTGAAGTCCACGTGTGTCTCCATTGTCTGCCAGCCTGTCCACCACGCTAGACAACTCCTCGAGTTACAGAACAGCTCTCACCGCCTGCTCCGCTTCTCAACTCAGGCCGTTAACGCAAATCAACCAGTCGCTATGCTATCTTTTGATTCTTTTGTGTCTATGTTAAAGAATGTTTTGGACCACCCTGATCACAGAGGAAATTACTCCCAAATGTTTGCTAAATCTCCACCAGGGTGCCAGAAGTGTGGCTGATTATTCTGTGGAGTTTCGGACTCTGGCTGCCGACACTGAGTGGAATGATGAAGCATTAATGGAAGTGTTTTTGAGTGGATTAAATGAAATACTAAAGGATGAATTGGCCACTTGTGATGAACCTGCTAACTTTGACTCTCACGTTTCTTTGGCCATCAGACTCGACAACCACATACGTGCGTCCATCTACCCAGCGTTCCTCACCATCGCCGTCAGCTAGAGCCCATTCTCCGCATTATATAGTTGAAGCTTCTCCTCCATCTGCCTCCATCTCCAAGGAGCCTATGCAGTTGGGTCAAGCCCACCTATCAACTGAATGCAGGCGGGGGAGTGTTTTTACTGTGGCAGTTTTGGTCATCGCATTTTCCACTGTCCTGTGTGGCCAAAAGAGCTGGCTCATCAATAACTGTGCAGGTATTGATGAGCCAAGATGTTTCCTCTGTCCCACCACCCTCCCATACTCAACTCCCATACTCCAGTCTCATAACCAGTCCACATTTCCTCCCCAAGCTTTACTAGATTCAGGTGCAGATGATAGTTTTCTGGAAAAGGAGGTAGCCGTCTGGTAGTTGGAGTTCATCTGCCTTTACAATCTGCCTTGTAATGAGCTGGGTGTATTCAGTAAAGACAGTATTTTATGTTCCAGCCAGATCACTAAGGTCCTCCACCACTTCTCTTTTAATTATTTCTTATGTGTCCCATAAAAGTATCGGTGAAAGTGCCTTCTGTTCTTATGCCCCTAAACTGTGGAACTCACTGCCTCTGGATATTAGAATGGCAACCTCTCTCTGTAAAGTGTTTTTTGTGGGTTGAGTTGAGTTCTTCCTGGTGCAACGCTCCCCTCTAGCAGACTGTACAACCTGACACGTCCCAAAAGAGAGAATATCGAGAGGTGTATAAATAATTCACTTGCAGCTGGAATAATCAGTCCTTCTTCTCCTGTAGGCGCTGGTTTCTTCTTCGTGGGTAAGAAGGACAAATCCCAGTGTCCCTGCATCGATTATCGACATTACTGTTAAGACGGCGTATCCCCTTCCGAGTCTTGCATTTGGGTCCAGATATCTCTGTGTTTCGAAAAGTTACGTTAAGTCACATGACCATGACCTACCAGCTAACCAAGTAGTTTTGTTGCCTAAACCTAACCAACACTTAACATTCCTTAAACATATTTTAAATTAGTTTGTCAAAAAAAATCTTCACTTAAGGTCTACTTACGAGGTTTCCAGCTTACAACCACATCCTTTCTCAGCTGATGGAGTTTGCTAAGTTGTCATGGAGTTGGTTCAGTTCTTCACACACATGCCAGAAGTATGGAATTTTTGTCATGTGATAACCGGTCGTATTTGAGGGCTGAAGGTGTTACCAGTCTCTGTTCAAAGATGGTCTCTGCAGATGAATGTGAATGTCCACCTTGATCTTTCTCCGATCATCCACTGATGACCTTTGACCTCTTCTCAGTGGATGCTGTGAGTGATTTTGGTCTGGTGTTCAGTGTCCTTGATATTTCTTCAAAGTAGTGTTCCCCGCTGTCACATATGATGTCATTATGATGTCATACACCAATCTGCCAGGCTTCCTCTGAGGGGGTGGGGGCTGTATTTACGTGTACCTACAGAGATCTTAAGGTGTTCAATGGTTTATGGTAAGTGCTGACTCCTTATGGCTTCAATAATCTGGCTAGATGTACTGACAGCCCAGCCACAATTACATTACTATAAAATTATTACATTACTTTACTAATTACTCAAACATGAAAGTAATTAGTAATATTTCTAGCATAACTTATGTTCATATCAAAGCCTTGGGATTTTCTGTTATGGTATCTAGTTACTTAAGTCAATGTTTTGCTGAGAAATGTACAGTATTTATTAAGTGTAAACGTCATCAGCACACAAAGAAATGACTATTGGGCTACATCTACTTATCCAATTACATCAATGCTGCATATTAAGATCAAAATAACAGGAAATATCAACAAGCTCGATAACTACTATCTGTCTCCCAGACATACCCATCGCTGTTGTAAATTAGTGAGCAACCTTCAGTTGGCTAACTTAGCTAAGTTACTTTGCTAGCGTTAGCTTAGGTTGTTTGCAAGCTACTAACTTTACCCAGGCCTAGCTAGCATTAGCTTGTAATACCTCAGCATGAGGATGTAGATAAACACAAAATGCCAACAACGGTCCTGCTGTAAGAAACTAATGTCTGAACTCTATATTGAACACATGGACATTATCTGAGGTAGAAAGCAACTTACCCATCAAGAAGAACAGTGTCGGCGTGGTCAAGTATAGAAGTGCCAGCTGTTACCCAATCACTGAACGAGTAAGTGACGTCCTAACTGAAGACCCACTTTGATGAGAGGACTGACAGTTTGCATTTCCATTTCAATTTTGACACCTAAAAAGCTTGTAGACAAGTAAATGTAAATGCAATAGACTGGGGGTGCCAGCACATTGAATTGCCAATGCCAAAATTAATTTCCATTTGAATAAAGAGACCAAAAAAAACATGGCAGTATGAAATGCAATTGATGGAACTTTCATTCTAATTTTTAATCAAAATAATTCAAACTGATTTGAAGATTGCATTGTCACTTTGCATATTGAATTGCCAATTGCAAAATGCATTTTCAAATTGCATGACCAAATTGCACATTGAATGGCCAATTGTAATATGCATTGCCATTTGAATAAAGAAGCCAAAAAACCTCCAGGAATTGGCTGTGTGAAAATCACCAAAATACCTAAACTCACTGTTTTAAGACGTTGTTTTTAACACTTCTCCGAACTGGCCTTTCAACATGACCTGGCAGGACTAAACTGGGATCAAATTAAACTGATTCCTACTGTTGATTAGGCTGTTGCTTTTTTCAGCAACAGTTTTTATTGCAAACAAACATGCTCCTTTCAAAAAGTTCAGAATCAAGAACAGACAATCCTTGGTTCTCTAAAGAACTTTCCCAGCTTATTCATTCTAGAAATAAACAGTGGTCCCTAGCTGTTATGGTACAGACAGGCAGGGGACACCGAGATGAACAAAAGTGTACTTTATTTGATCACAGCCAGAGAGAATGGGAATGGAGAGAGGGAATCATTGAGGAAGGAGATCACTGGAGAAGGAAGATCGCTGGAATAAAGTAGACATAAGGTTATGATGCCGAGTGGCATGTAGAGTCTTACGTGTGAACGTGGTCAGACACATACTGAGGTGAGTGGTGTGCTTATGTACTGGCTGTGATTGGAGCTAATGGGGAGCAGGAGTGTAATTGGGAGCAGGTGTGGGTGATTACAGGCTGGTGAGGCCTGGTATATCTGTGACACTAGCAAGGAAAACCAAAAGTATTGAAGACTGGCAACGCTTCATAACTTTGAGAAATCAGTGTACTTTAGCCATTCGGAACTCTAAATCAAATTATTACCTTACTTTAACAAATTACTGTTTTATTAATCACTCAAAATTCTGGAAAATAATCAAAGTATTACAGAACCAAAAGGTATGTGATTTTCCCCAGGTATTGAAATCTGGATATGTTTCCATCACAGACAAACATGATGTGTTAAATGCCTTTAACAGTTATTTTGAGAAGGCAGGTCTTATTTTTGATCAGCAGTCTCCCTCAGTCCCATATGAATCTTCAGAGTGTTTTATACCTTCAAGTATGTCCTCATCCTCTGGTCTTTCATTTGATTTTGAAGCTTTCCAAGTCCACAATGTTCTTCATGCATTATGCTCGACCCAAAAAAGGCACCCGGGCCTGATGGCCTGGACCCAAACCGGTTAAAGGCTGCTGCATTGGTCATTTCGGAGCCCATTACCCACATTTTTAACATATCTACAGGCTTGATATTTCTAGTTTATATTAACAACATTTGTGATTACTTCAAATTCTGCAAGTACCATCTGTATGCAGATGACACAGTCATGTGTGCCCCCATCACCTTTTCTAATCTGCAGACTGATTTTAACACCCTGTAGCATGCCCTATCATCTGAAATTGCCTTTAAACTCAACCAAAACTAAAACTACGATTTTCTCCCCTGGGAGTACAAAGGTCCCAACCGTCTCCATCAATACTCTTGACTCTACTCTGGTGTCTCCATTCAGTCTGTTGATAATTACAAAAACTTACGAATCTGGATGGTAAAGTCTAAACTTTAAACATCATGTTGACTATCTCACAAAGAAATTAAAATTCACACTGGGCTTTCTGTACAGGCTAAAGTCTTGTTTTTCCATGGCATCAAATTGATTTTGGAGATACTATTTACAGGTTTGCCTCATCGTCCGCCTTGTCCAAACTTGTACCTGTATCACTCAGCCCTGAGGTATGTCACTAATGCTAGCTTCAGGACCCATAATTGTACCTTATACAGCATGGATGTAGGATGGTCATCCCTCACTTTGCATAGGTTACAACACTGGTACACTTTAGTCTAAATGATCATCTCAGGCAAATTTCCTACTTACTTAAGATGGAAGTTTTTATTTTTGCAAAGCAGTCATAGTCTTAGGTCGCACAAATGGCTTCAGTACAGAGGCTGACAAAACAAACCTGTTCTACTACAGTCCTTGGTCCTGGAATGATCTGCAAGCTAAGGTCAAAGCTCTTTAAATGATTTTAAACTTAGAATAAGGGCTGTGGTCACTGCTAGCTGCAGCTGCCTCAATTAATTAACTAACAAATACATGACTGAATATTGCTGCCTTGTTAATCCACCGTATTATGTAATGTATTTTTTTCTTACCTATTGTTGCTGTTGTGATGTTGTTGTCCCTGGTATGTGTTGGATGCTGCTATTTAACCCTGTCTTGGCTAGGTATCACTTGTAAAAGAGGTTTTAATCTCAATGTGACTTCCTAGGTAAATAAAGATTATATATTACAGTAATGTGATTACTTTTATCAGGAACAAGTAGTGTGAGGGATTATAATTTGAAGTTCAGAAATTATACTACAGTTACTGATCTCAGTAACTCATCAGTACTTTGAAATTTTGTGGGTCGGTTATTCGCTGTCTTACCAGGACTTCTGATCTCCAGTGAGTTTGGTCTACCTTCAGTTGACAGACTGATGCAGTATGTGCTAGCTTGGCTCAGTGGCTTGAAGTGCTCTACCAAAAGAGGATGAGAGAATGTGTTAAAGTGTGCTGTGTTGCTCCCCAGGCTCTGTGGGTCTCAGCTCTAGTTCCTCCTCCTCCCTCGTGCTATTGGCTGGTGAATCTGGTGACCTGTAGCCAATCATGGTTCATCTGGGGTTATATGAAGGCTGAGGAGCTGCACTTCTCTTTTGATGTCTGCTTGTCATTATTATTCCTGTGATTATCATTCCTATTATTATTACATTATTAATATTAATATTACCACTAGGTGGAATTTGCATTGCGCCCCCCCCCCCTCAACCCAACACGGCAGCGCCAACCATTGAGTCTGGTTCTGTCCAAGGTTTCTGCCTCTTAAAAGGAAGTTTTTTCTTGCCACTGTCGCCACGTGCTTGTTCATGGTGGGATTTGTTGGGTCTCTGTAAATAATATTATAATGAGTTCGGTCTAGACCTGCTCTATAGGAAAAGTGCAATGAGATAACTTCTGTTATGAATTGGCACTGTATAAATGAAACTGAATTGAATTGAATTGCTTACACCCAGTGTTTGTGTATTGTGAGCTATTTTGTCAGGACTTAGTCCTTAGCTGATTTGTATGTTGTTGTCAGGTTAATAGGTAGTGATTTTGCAGTTTGATTTCAATGAATCAATTAATTATTTGAATTGAGTTTTAATGTATCTTAACAACTACCTTTAACTCTTTGCCAGGAAGCCCTGTAGGGGAAAGCTGCCATTTTTGTTACATTCCCTTTTCTCCAGTTTTTTTGTGTTGGTAGGGAGTCAGGTTTAGAGTTGTAACTTTTCTTTTTGGGCAGTTTATTTTGTGTTGTGATTTTATTTCTATTCAGGGCTGGTTGGTTTGTTGTTTTGGTGAGGGCTCTCCCTGATCCCTGTTACATTTAAGCTTCTATATCTGGCAATAAAAAATTGAAATACTGAACAAATTGACCCTGGACCAACTTTGCTGCATAACAGGAGGATATGGAGTTGTTTAAAGGAACCTTTGATGGAGCTGTGCCGATTAACAAAAGTAATGTAACTAATTACTTTCATGTTTGAGTAATTAGTAAAGTAATGTAATAATTTTATAGTAATGTAATTGTGGCTGGGCTGTCAGTACATCTAGCCAGATTATTGAAGCCATAAGGAGTCAGCACTTACCATAAACCATTGAACACCTTAAGATCTCTGTAGGTACACGTAAATACAGCCCCCACCCCCTCAGAGGAAGCCTGGCAGATTGGTGTATGACATCATAATGACATCATATGTGACAGCGGGGAACACTACTTTGAAGAAATATCAAGGACACTGAACACCAGACCAAAATCACTCACAGCATCCACTGAGAAGAGGTCAAAGGTCATCAGTGGATGATCGGAGAAAGATCAAGGTGGACATTCACATTCATCTGCAGAGACCATCTTTGAACAGAGACTGGTAACACCTTCAGCCCTCAAATACGACCGGTTATCACATGACAAAAATTCCATACTTCTGGCATGTGTGTGAACAACTGAACCAACTCCATGACAACTTAGCAAACTCCATCAGCTGAGAAAGGATGTGGTTGTAAGCTGGAAACCTCGTAAGTAGACCTTAAGTGAAGATTTTTTTTGACAAACTAATTTAAAATATGTTTAAGGAATGTTAATGACAACTACTGTTTAAAATATTATTGGTGCGCGCAGATTTATTTTTCTCCATGGTGCCAGGCTCCATACTAACAGAAAATACAAATGACATACATTTTGAATAGTAAACTTCACTGGAAATAAAAACATAAAAAGAAACGAAAAGACAATTGCAAAACATATCTGTTCATATATCATCTAACATATTCACCAGTAGTGGTACATCTGTGATAAGTCAATCACATCAGATCAGCTTTTAAACACCTCAAATATTATAATAAAAAGGTGGTCGATTCGAAGACAGATAATAGTGATGCGCGGATCGGCTCTGACGTCATCTGAATCTGTATGTGTGCATAAATCATCCACCTGCCACCCATTATTTTCTTCGATTGAAAAAACAGTCCAATAGGGAGCAGGTAAAGTACGAAATCCAGAATACAGCCAAGGTCCACGGGAGACAAAGAATCCAAAGCAGAACTCATGGAAGAATGTCGGGAAACTGGGCACAGGAACCAGGTATAACCAAAGTGCACCAAACGGCGACACACACACACACACATATATATATATATATATATATATATATATATATATAAATAATCGAGAATGACTTCCGGATGGGAGCGAAACGTCTTGATTCTGAAAACAGTGTCCAGATGACTACGACTGAAACCTTTTCTACGATGGAACACTCCTGGACGACTGAGGGACTACACCGTCATATATATATATATATATATATATATATATATATATATATATATATATATATATATATATATAGATAGATAGATAGATAGATAGATAGATAGATAGATAGATAGATAACGCTGCTAACTGCAATGTGTGTATGAAACCCAGGTCTCATAGATGGCAGGTAGAAATTCTACCACTCAGCTGATCTTACAATTATTGCTAACCTTTGGTCAATCATTTAGTGGTCATGAAATTGTATTCAGATTCAGCCTATTGATGATGCATTCACCTAAAAAAAAATGCATGAAAGTAATAAGCTGATTTTAATAATAAAAAGTATCGGTAACAGAATTGATATTGGTGATTCTGGCCCTGTATTACTTGGTTTCGGATCAAAACCAAATTTTGCAGGATTGGCCACTCCTAGTCGAAGCATAGAAGTGCCGGCTGTTACCCAATCACTGAACGAGGAAGTGACATCCTAATTGAAGACCCGCCTTGATGAGAGGACTGACAGATTGCATTTCCATTTGAATTTTGACACCAAAAAATGGTCACCATCTTTGGACCTGTGGTCATCGCTAGTGTTTATCTTTTCTTAAGCAGTCTACCAACTCTGAGCTGCATCACTGACTACAAATTCAAGACAGCGTGTGTGTGTGTGTGTGTGTGTGTGTGTGTGTGTGTGTGTGTTCATATCTGTCAGGCTGCCATCACAGACCCGCACACTAAACACTTGGGTCGCACACAGACAGACACACACAGTCTTCACAAACATGACTTTTAATTTCCCGTCTGACATTAATATCCGTTCGTAGATTAACGCGCGCGTTCTGGGGTTTCATTGTCTTCCCCTGCTGTGTTGGTAGATCTGAGCTGCTTATCTTTGTGATGAAAACACAGAGAGAAGGTAAGGAAAATCAAATTAGAAACGAAGAAGACAGGAAAGATTCCATTCCATCAACTGAAAACACTCTCAATGTCTTGTGCATCTACTAAAATTTGGAGACCGTGTATACATCAGTTAATAGTGGGTGGACTTTTATGGAAGTTTAATAAAAACTTCCATTATTATTTGTAACCCGCAGAAAACAGTCCACAAATGTGTAGCATAATACACAAATATTTCACTATCCACAAACATTTTACAAATGTAAATAGTTTCACCACAACAAATACATGGAAAGTGATATATATGCATTTGTGGATCCATTTTTACACGTGAAACAGGTTTTGCGCATTTGTCGATTGCTTCCTGTCAGCTTGTGGGCCACGTGACATTTGTGACTTCTCTCCTGTTTATTTGTAGCATTTTGTCCGATTCAGCACACAACGCAGCAGATCTGTAGAAAAAAATCCACAAATGTGAGGTGCAGTTATTAGCTACACCAGCAGGTGGCGAGATCCCCTCACATGAGCTGACAGAACTACAGTCTGTAAGCTGCTGGAAGAAGGCTGAACAAGAGTCATCAAAGCAGCTGGCTTCTACCAGGAGGAGAAGGACGGGGTGGAGCATCTTTATTTAACCCGACGGCCGTGATTCGGGATGGGGTTCATCATTGTCATCTCCAGGTGAGTGTGCTGTGCTTGCTTACTTACTGGCGTTACCTACAGTTTGCTAACATCAGTGTTAGCTAGCTGTGACAGTGGTGTACAAACTAGCTCATGTTCATCAGATCATTTAGTTCGGGGCCCTGTTTCAGAAAGCAGGTTTAGTGAAAACTCAGAGGGAAACTGGGTTTTCAGTTCCAGAAAGAGAGGTAACTTAAACTCTGGGTCAGTTTCCATGTTAAGTGACTCTGAACCCAGCCTGCTGGCAGCTTTTCTTCAGCTAACCCTGAGTTTCTCTGTGTCTCCTCCCTCATACAGAGCCAGACACGCTGTTTCATTTCCTCATTCATTCAGTCCGTATCAAAGCGCTATCGAAGTGCATTAGTTAGCGGAGGTTTACTGTCAGAATCTAAATTCTGGTTGGATATTAGTTTTATTATTACTCAGCACTATCTGAAGTTACTGCTTTTATGCGCTGTCAGTCATTCTTCGTGGTTTTTGCCCTCACATTCAAATATTACACAGCATGAAGTCAGCTGTCCTTCTGTTTTTATAAGACTGACTCTGTGCCATTGACTGTATATAAAGATGGACGACATGACAGCTCCCCAGAAGTGAAGCCAAAACATCCTGATCCCCCTGGTGGCGGGCTGCAGTACAGGTCATAAACCCCGCCCCCTCCATGTTAGTGGATAGGACATGGGCCGAACTAGAAACTCAAAGTACACGTCAAATACATTTGTCATTTTAAGTAGTTCTTATCAAGTTGATGTTTGTTCAAGTGTTCATTTTTCTGATAAGTTTGGTTTTAATTATTTATTTGATGCTATAAAAAAGGGGTTTCACGTCATGATTGACAGCTGTGATTGACAGCTGCTCTGAGTGAAGGCACTTGCAGGATTCTTTTCAGGGAATTGTACGTAGAGTAGGACCGTCGAGAGTAGATGTAACTTTCCATGAACTCTAACTATCCATAACCAGCATTGTCTTTTTCAAACCGACAAAATGAGTTGTAATAAACTGTACTAACCGATCTGAGGGATCTTTGCAGTTTTTTCGGTTAGTTAAATTCATATTTTGTAAGCTAATCAGTAAGTTAATGTTATTAGCTAGCTAGCTAAGACAACAAGCAGTCTAACGTTAGCTATGTGGGTAAAAATCTGAATTAACTTCTGTAATTTGCGCTTTGAGTAGTCAGACTAGAAAGGCATTATATAAGCACCGTCCATTTACCATTTAATTTCTGTAAAGAAATCATTCTACTGTGGTTGAACTCGAATTAAAGCCAGTACTGTAGTACAGCCTTTCATTCTGCATCACTGACTGAACTGGCCAGAAGGATTTTAAGATGCGAGACTGTTTTGATGAGAAACAATCAGGTCATCTGGCCTGCCCAATATGTAACATTAACGTTACTGTAGTCTGATTACTGGGCATTATACTGTGAAGAGCAAAAGGCTCGACTTTTACTCAGCTCTCTGTGCAAGGCTGAAATTTTTATTGAATATCTTGAAGAAAGCAGTAACGTTATAGTTCTGCCTGTCTCCTGATATGTATTTGCCTGGCTCATAAACTTTATGTTCCAAACCTTCGAATCCGCCCACTCCACCGAGTTGACTGGAAAGAATGCGCTGGCATTCACACACTACGGGCAACATCAATTCACCAGTTTCCAGCTGATAATAGTCTTGTCTGTTGTGCAGAATGCAGAGACCGCTTAAGGGGAGGTGTCTTCCATAACTGTGTGGTCCTAAAATGCCACAATTCTATTAATTTGTTACTTTTCTTATTGTTTGAATGTGTACGTTTGTAGTCTTAACTATATTTGAAATTTGCTACAACTTTAACATACGTACAACTTGTGGAATTTAGTTATAAAGTAAGGTATTAATACCTCACTAACCGTTAGAGATTAACAGGTGGCATCATTGTAATCCCCTGGGCATCACAACACCAGATCTTTATTCATGGTAGTTATTTTGTAACCAGGTATGGTTATTTAAGATATTGTCTTGAAAGTACATAAGTAACCCCCCCCCCCGGTCAGCACGTCCACTGATTGGTCAGATGCTTTTTGGAACTTCCTTACAAACTTTCTCTATTAAAGACCCTAACTGGAATGCAACGGTGGATTTTCTTTGCTACCGGTGCAAGGTGTTCCATTCTGTCCCTGCAATGCCAAACCAACTTCAATCCTCAACTAATCTTCACCCCGGCGGCTGCAACACCGTCCTCTCCTGACATCACCACAGCTGCCTGCACGGACACGCAAGTAACACGCTTCTTCTCTGCTAACTGGGTAAACTCCTAATTACTAGTGACCTCTCTATCACAACTTGATTCTAAATTTACCACCACTTTTACACCAGCTGCTTCCAGTGACGGTCACTACTCTCATTTGGTGTATTCATGTGTTGCATCCCTGCCAAACTCTGTTTCTGCATACACGGTCCTTCACTGTAGCGCCATTTTATGTGTAGTTAGCGTTGTATTGAGTCATTGTCGCGTCTTTCTTTGTTAGTAGTGTTAGTAATAAATGTTTTAAATATAAAGTTGTTGCCTTGATTATCTTGCTACCTGAGTTCAGGTTAATTCCCAAAGCCAATTACTGCGGTAACGTGAGCGGCGGATGTGAAACCGCCGTAGTAGTAATATTATGGTAAGGATGGAATCTAAGCGAGGCGAAGGTCCTGAAAGACATTTTCTTTCATGTTCTTTGTTGTTTTATGAACATAAATACTAATATAATTACTATAAAATAATAATAATTGAAAATAAATACAAAATGTGCATGTTCTTTTATGAATATAAATACTAATATATTAAACATGACAATGAAAGTAATAACAATAATTCTTCTTCTTATTATCATATAATTAAAAATAAATACTCACTACTGTACTGTATATCTGAACAGGCTGTATATACCGCACATGCCCACCTACTATATATATAAATAAAGTAACACCATTTTTTTACCATTTAATATTTCTCATCAGTCCTTCCTCAACAGGTTAGTTGTTATGGCATCTGCTTCCTTCCTGGCATTCCTATTGTAATGTTATTCTATCACTGACACAAATTTGGTAAAATTTCACTGCACCAACTTGGAGAAATCACACTTCGAAATCCCCCCCGAAGGTACAGGTGATTGTAGCAGACAAAAAAGAGTTAAGACTCGCATTTCAGCAACCATTTTTCACATTTGATACACAATGTACAAACTACATTTTAGGCCTATTACACATTATACAGTGGTGTGAAAAAGGGTTTGCCCCCTTCCTGATTTCTTTTTTTTTTTTTGCATGTTTGTCACACTTAAATGTTTCAGATCATCAAACTAATTGAAATATTAGTCAAAGATAACACAAGTCAACACAAAATGCAGTTTTTAAATGAAGGTTGTTATTATTAAGGGAAAACAAAATCCAAACCTACATGGCCCTGTGTGGAAAAGTGAAAAGTGCCCCCTAAACCTAATAACTGGTTGAATTTACTCATGTTTAAACTTTCATAAAATCTTTTCCTTTACAGTTTTCTCAATTTTTGTATGCAATCCTTTTCAGGATGAGTATAACAATGTACACTATAAAGTGATTTCACTGTGCCATTTCGGAGACAATTAAAAGGAAAGTCACGTCACATTAACACATTCCTATTTTCCTAATATTTGAAATGTCATCGAATCCTTCATAAGAGGTTTTCTGAAATTTTCAAAAGAATCTTGTTCAGGATGACCCTTACAATAACCATGTACAATACAAATTAATGTAACTGAACTATTTTGGAGACAATAAAAGGGCAATAATATAGATACCCAAAATATTGTGAACA
Source organism: Siniperca scherzeri (assembly GCA_027580175.1). Lineage (NCBI taxonomy): Eukaryota > Metazoa > Chordata > Actinopteri > Centrarchiformes > Sinipercidae > Siniperca > Siniperca scherzeri. Next base: position 27,794,685 of record CM050852.1, read on the forward strand.
AGGTTAAACTTTTCAAATCAAGAGCAGCCATTCTACAAGCATACAGAAGGTGAAGTATTTTCAGTTTTTAATCACACAGAAAGCAATCCCAGTCAACACATTTGGAAGCTTTGCTGTGTCCATCCCCATCCAACAGCTGTCACACTGAATCTGTAAAAGGGCAAATTAACCACCTTTACTTGAAAAGCACAGAGGTTTATTCAAATGACATTTCACCACAAAGGCTGGCTTTATCCAGGTTTCCAAGTTTTACCATGCTTTAACCAAATGTTCCATTGCTACTGCCATGGTCACAGGTTGCCGTTTATTTTGATTGTTTGCTAATCTGCAATAGGATGTGTTTTACTTAATATGAATTGCCAGCTGAGTAGATACATGGACATATGATAGTGGCGCACTGCAGATAATTACATAGACCAACTTTTCTTGGAGACTGTGATGGACAATAAGGGATAACACTTATCCCTGAAGTATTTTGGTTTACTTTCTGTCTTTGAATGTTTGTTAGAGGTCAAAACTCCAGCAACACTTGTAGTATATAGAACAACTTGAATGTTTCGTCTTCTGGCCTTCATCGGGGTCATCCGATGGATTGGATGAAGGCCACAAGCCGAAATATTGTCCACTTTGGATTAAAGGCACAAAATGCCCACACAAACACTTAAAAACTTGTTAAACAATACCGTACCCAGTCAGTGAAGGAAGGCCCTGGACCGGGTGTTATTTCCACTGAACACATGGCACAACTGGTCTCTGCGTCAAACACTAATATACAAATGCAAAATTTAGATCTACAGTACAACAATATCACAATATAATTATGATAAGATGCCATGCACCTGAAGCTTCAAGTATTTCCAGAGCCAAGTATTTGCGTTCATGTGCCATCTCTGTCTTTGTTTTACCAAATGCCATTTTTGGCATTTCTGGAAAGGCCTCCATGATTCCCTTTGCTATCTAAACAATGACACAATGTGATGTACATTGGATAACTATAGTGCATATTGTAATGTTATAACTGTAAAGAGCTGTTCCCCAAAATATGGGGATTAGAAACACTGTAAAACAGAATTAAATTGTAAGTGCTCTTTTACGCAGATATTTGAGAAAAAGCAGGTATTTTAAGAAAGATTCATCTTACCTTTGACAATTACCCAACAGCTTACTTCCATCCTGCTGAACTGGGTGTTGCATAACACCTCCTTTCAATTTTATATCCACCCAGTCAGTTTTGCTGTGGCAGGTCCTCCTCATTTTGAAGTACTCACTGTGTGACAATTATTTATTAACTTATAAATGCACTATATTTACATACACATACAATATGTACACAATGTACGTAACAAAAACATTACATTAAGTGTCTTAGTAAGCAATTAATAACATCTTGGGCCACCGAAATGTGACAGAAGAACTACAGTGCTCCTTGGAATTGATTCTGCCTGTCTCTGAAACTGTACTGGACAGTTCCAGTGACTTTCACCATTCTTGCAAAGCTGTGCATCGTGAAATATGGATCCTTACTAAAAGTACATCAGAAACCCTTTATGGGTGGACATGATATCCTCATATGGACAATATAATCTATGATTATTTCTGGGGTTTTTGAGGGCACAGTTGTAAATGCTCTCATTGTGCCTCTATCGTGGATCACACTGGTATCTGCTTATAATGGCAACTACAACTTTTTTTCACCTTCACATATGTAGTGTGCCTGTCAATCTAACTGGTGCCTTCTTCATGATTAAAGATTACTCCACGGACATTAAATGTGTGATTTGACCCAAATAACTAATGTAATGTCTTTACTGTTTTCATCCTCGGACACAAAATTAAATTTTGCTTGTCCCAAGGAAAAAAAGGTTAAGCCTCTGTTACAGATATTCCCTGATTTCGGGGTTTGCCAATGGTGTTGGGGAGTGCTGTGTGACGTGTCACTCCAAAATCTCAGATAGATGTTTTGTTGTGTTTAGAATTTAAAATCCATCTCCCCACCTACAAAGCTCATAATGGTCTGGCACCATCGTATCTTAAAGATCTCATAATACTATATTATCCGACTAGAACACTGCACTCCCAGGATGCAGGGTTACTTGTGGTTCCAAAAGAGTCTCCTAGAGTCTCCAAAAGTAGACCAGGAGCCAGAGCCTTCAGTTATCAAGCTCCTCTCCTGTGGAATCAGGTCCCAGTTTGGGTTTGGGAGGCAGACACCATCTCCACATTTAAGAGTAGGCTTAAGACTTTCCTCTTTGATAAAGCTTATAGTTAGGGCTGGCTTGGGTGAGGCCTGAACCATCCCTTAGTTATGCTGCTATAGGCCTAGACTGCCAGGAGACTTCCCATGATGCACCTCTTTCCTCTCTCCTTCTCTCCCTCTCTATCTGTATGCATTTTTTATCCCATTACTGCATGTTACTAACTCGACATCTTCTCTCTCCCGTAGTTTTGTGCTTTCTCGTCTCTCTCCTCTCTCCTTCTGTCGCTTTCAGCAGGTATTTCTGCCTCTGGAGCTGCAGAGATCTGTGGTTCTACATTTTTACATATTTTTCTGCTGAATTATAATAAAAACAAATCTTTGTTATTGGGTCCCAGCATATCACCAAAAATATACTGCCATCTACTGGTTACCTGTCACAACATATCAAGTGTTTTTCGGTTTTTGGTGTCCTCTTTGATAGCAATTTATTATTTTGAGCAACTATCGTTACAAAGAAAATTGTTTCTACATGAAACAGCTCACAACACATCTGTGGATTATCTTGAGTAACCGAGTCATGATTTCTAAAAAAAGAGACATTTCTGTTGAGTTTTTCAAATGTATTTTTTTGGCGCTTTGAGCTCCACAAGCCGAGTGCCATATACTTCCATATTATTAAAAAAGGCAGACATGTCTACAGCCGATATCTCCAAAACTCACACCAAAACAATTTAGATTAATAATTAGCACTACAGGTAAAAGTAAAAATATGTATTTTTGATTTTGGGGTGAACTGTCCCTTTAAGAAAATTTTAGTTTAATTTTTGCTCTGTCTAATGAAGGGATCTTCTCCAAGTTGGTCCAGTGAAATGTTACCAAATTTGTACCGGTGATAGAATAAGACATTAAGAATGTGATGCAATGACAACAGTGAACTAACCTATTAAGGAATTTGTTTGGTGGTCAAGGTTAAGACAAATGTATGTGTGCTTTTTTTGGTCTTGGAGGTTAATTTGAACTGAGATTCCTCTAGGATTTCTAAGAAGAGGATATTAGGAGTTGGCAACCACAAATACTATTAACTACTAAAAAATGTATGGATGTCATACTTGAAACTGAGTTGATAGAACAAAGATGACCAAATGCAAACCTACATTAAGCCTACTTGGTTGTGTCACATTAGTTATAAATTTTAACATTTCCAGATATAATAATGTCCATAGCATTGTGAAATTGTACCATTTAGAAAATGGTGCTATACAAGTAGTTTCCACAGCTTGAACACTTTATCGATCATCCAACCACAATATATTAATGTGCTCTTATCCAATCAAGTGATTGACAAAGATGATGCTAAGCCAATCATGTGAATGGATTTGCTTAGTTTCTCGTACGATTTGATCACAGTTTAATAATACACCACAAAGTGTAGTGCATTGGAAGTGTGTGTAAAAATGGTTAATCAAAGCCCAAAATAGATGAAACAAACACACCAGGGATGACTCAACTTTAATACTGTTACAGAGGACATCTGAAACAACAATCTTTAGGATGTATCTGATAACTCACTGGCATGATAAAATTAATCATCTTCATTGGCCAAGTATGTTTACACACATAAAAGGAATATGACTCCAGTTTCGTGGCTCTCAATGTACTTACACAGGTAAAAAATTCTGTTGGATAATGGACAGTGTTTTTTCATCATCATTGCTGTCTACACCATGTAAGTAGACATGTCAAAGTAATTTTATTTACAATCCATATCCTTTCTTAACATTCTTAGAAGACTGAGAGCAGGTTTTAATGGCATCTAGAGTAGGATACTACAAAAAACATAGCAATTACATTTTATACATTACATTTTTCTTTCTTTCTTCCTTTCCTTCTTTCTTACTTTGTGTCTTTAGGGAAATTGTCAACTTAAGAGTATAGCAGTCCCAACCATTTTTCCAAGTCATCAGTCCCAACCATACATTCCAAGTAACATCCTCTCGTACAGTGGTAAGACGCAAGATTTTGGTAAGTAATGACACGGTGGTAAGTGGTTCCTCACTTTTATCTTGCAAAGTGTCAGGGGACAATAAAGCAGATTCACTTGTTGACAAATGCCACCTTAGTGTGACATCTGCTGCCGATTTACAGCAATGCCATCTTGACTGAAAATGCCAATGGGAACATCCCACTTAGCAATGACATCTGTCAGGCTGACACAGCTGTAACAGTGGATATCAATAATGAGGATCATAGTTATGCAGCATCAACAGCTACATATGCAAAACTTAGTTGCATTCAAGAGGATCACTGCTACAACCTAGAGTCTCCAAGGTGCCTGAAATGGAAAAATTAGGTCACTGAGGAGATCCTAAAAAAACTACAGGAAAAACCTGAGAAGGCAATGCCAAAAGTCCAGGCGTTTAAAGAAAAAAGTCTACACCTTTAAAGGACATCAAGAAGAAGTTGTTGATATCAAGTCAATGTGCCTCTTTGCTTGAGTCAATTGAAGTGTCAAAACACATCTTGCGGAAGATACAGCAGGGGTAAAAGTTTGCTGAGTACTCTGAGGAGCCGAAGCTGTGTGCCACCACACTGCACTTTTACTCCCCAAAGACATATGAGTATGTGCGTGACACATACTCATATGTCTTTGGTAAACAGGCTGAGGAGTTGCAGGCAGGGTTGCAGGCTGGGGTGTCTGGGTATAGAGGTAGTCTGTGAGCCACTCAGGGATGGCCTCCCTTAGCCCAGGCAATGTCGAAAATCTTGCTTCTACCCGAAATATGATTGCCTCTCTGTGGGACTCGTCTCTTATTTCATCCCATATGTCCTTGAGGCACATCAATTCATGGACCACTTCCTCGGAAAAGTCTGCTGGGTCCATGATTGGTTGGATCATTCTGTCATAAGTGGGGTGCAGTATGAGGACCCAAATGCAGAAGACCAGGAAGTGGAATGAGGATGAGGTAGCCGGATGGCTACAGTATTTATAGGGTGATGTAGCTTACAGGCAGACAGACTGGCAGGCAGGTAACAAACAGGTAACAGGCAGGTAGGCAGATACATGTTCAGGTAAAGGAAAATGGGTTACCGGCTGGCAGTGGTAGAAACAAGGAAATGAGTCCAACAAGGCTAAACAGATCTGACAGGGCGCAGGCAAAGTTCAAAGTCCAGACACGGTCCAAGGGAGACAAAGATGAACAGAGCCCCACAGAGCCCGACAGAGCCATACATATATATACATATATATACATACATACATACATACATACATACATATACATATACATACATATATATATATATATACATATACACACACACACACACACACACACACACACACACACACACACACACACACACACGACAGGAACACAATGATCCGACAATGAACAAAGGAAAAGACCCAGACTAAATACTCTAAGGGAGGTGAGACAACGAGATACAGGTGCAAACAATCAAGGAGGGGCCAACAATCAAAACTGGATGGAATGCAAACAAAGACAGGAAGCAAAACCACAAGACACACAAGGGGAAGCGAATACTACAAAATAAAACAGGAAATATGAAAAACCTCAAACTATAACAGGCAGCACAGCTCTTCAGTAGCAGTTTGGCAGACGCCATAGCGTTCTGTGAGCAAGGCTTAAAGTTGGAGGAGTTCAAGGCTTGTGCTGCAACTGTGCGGTTTGTGCGCACTGTAGATGCAGCTTTTGATGTGCTCAACAGCCGGAATCCTCTGGGAAATGGTTTCAAAGCCCTGATCAAGCCAACAACTAAAGATTATGCTGAGACCATCTTGAAAGCAGGCAGAAACCATGCTCCTTGGGTTAAAGGTCCAGCAGTCCAACAAGATGGTGCCACTTCACACAACAAAAAAGAAGACTGCCATATAGGGCTTCATTGCTAATGGCAGAAGTGCACTCAACATTTAGCATGACCTTGTTGAGAGGGCCATTGCACCAAGCTGGTATCTTCTGACCTACAAACTAAGTCAGGACCACTTGGAGCTTTTCTTTTCTGGCTTAAGATCGAGGGGTGGTCACAATGACAACCCCAATGCCAGACAGTTTAGGGGAGCCTACAAACGCCTACTTGTGAGGTACCAAGTGAAAACGAGCACAGGCAACTGTTTGCTTCCAGACAACACACACATTCTCAACTCATCACCTGCAGCTGTAAATGTTGCCCACAGAATGGTAGTGCAGTTGGTGGAAGTGGATGTGACCTGTATTATAGTGTATTTTATATATATATGTGTGTGTGTGTGTGTGTGTGTGTATATATGACGGTGTAGTCCCTCATTCGTCCAGGAGTGTTCTATCGTAGAAAAGGTTTCAGTCGTAGTCATCTGGACACTGTTTTCAGAATCAAGACGTTTCGGCTCCCATCCGGAAGTCATTCTCAATTGTGAAAAAATGGTCCGGGAACTCAGAAATTTAAGCTACTCTGTGTTACTTAAGCCCTGCCCTCAGGAAGGAGTCTTCCTGAGTATCTGCTGATACCCTGCCTAGTTTCACCTGAAACTGACTTAATTGTTTCCATGATGGCCCAGTAATCAGTAATCAGGCCTATTGTTTCTGGCTGCACCTCCCTCATCACTGTTAAGTACCTGATTAGCATATGATTGGCTTGACCAAGGTGCTCAGGGTGCTGGATTTGGGATGGAACCCTCCATGCATAGTGAGGAGCTTTCGTGTCTTAACGTCTGTGGTCTGTATCTCTTCCTTTGGCCACCTTATTATTCCTGCAGGGTATCTGATCACTGGCAGGGCATAGCTGCTTATTGCCTGGGCCTTGTTCTTGCCATTGAGCTGACTTCCATATGTATGTATATATGTGTATATATATGTATATATGTATATATGTGTGTATATATGTGTATATATATGTATATATGTATGTATATATATATGTGTGTGTATATATGTATATATGTGTGTGTGTGTGTGTGTGTGTGTATATATATATATATATATATATATATATATATATATATATATATATATATATACGAGATACAACACAAATGCTACGGCAAGGGGAGCCAGGACTACAGGTCAGAGGGAGCAACCAGCAGCTCCCCAACCAGAGATTGGGTACGAAGCCCCAAGAGAAATCACGCTGAGCAGGCAGCGACTGACCTGAAAGATAAGATCATGGCGAGGATGAATACAAGGCAACCCCGACGCCAACTACAACGGCTAAGTGAAGTACCTTCAGAAAGTCTCCTAGAAGATGTGAATGCAGCATTGAGAGCGATCCCTACCACAACCATCACTGAAACCAATGAGCTGATATACGCCTCAGCAGCAGTGATCCTAGAGATGCTTGGCTACAAGAGCAACCATGAGAAACAGTACCCACCATGGAAACGAAGGTTGGAGGCAAAAATCAAGGAGGCCCGGAGAGAAGTGAGCCAACTGACAGAGGCTAAAGGTCTGAACAGAATCCAGTCACCATCAAAGCGGCAGACATCCAAGAAAGAGTCTCAGGTATGAAGAACTGGACAGCACCGGGCCCTGACAGGATTCACACCTACTGGCTAAAGAACGTCACTGCACTCCATGAGCGCCTAGCAGCACAAATGAACCAGCTGCTAAAAGATGGGACGCACCCTGAATGGCTTACCGAAGGGCGTACAATCCTGATCCTGAAGGATCCCGCAAAGGGTACAGTCCCATCCAACTATCGGCCAATAACCTGTCTCTCCACAACATGGAAGCTCATGTCAGGCATCATCGCGGCTAAGATAAGTGGACACATGGATCAATACATGAGCAAAGCACAGAAGGGTATTGGCAGAGGAACCAGAGGAGCCAAACACCAACTCCTGGTTGACAGAACAGTCACCCAAGACTGCAGAGCCTGACACACCAACCTGTGCACTGCCTGGATTGATTACATGAAAGCATATGACTCAATGCCGCACACATGGATCACTGAATGCTTAGAGATGTACAACATCAACAGGACTCTAAGAGACTTCATTGCAAACTCGATGAGGCTGTGGAAAACCACCCTTAAGGCCAATGGCAAGCCACTTGCACAAGTATCCATCAAATGTAGCATATACCAAGGAGATGCTCTGTCCCCACTGCTGTTCTGCATAGGTCTGAACCCCCTCAGCCAAATAATCAACAAGACTGGCTATGGATACCGACTCAGGAATGGGGCCACCATCAGTCACCTCCTCTACATGGATGACATCAAGCTATACGCTAAGAGCGAGCGGGACATCGACTCACTGATCCACACCACCAGGATCTACAGCTCTGACATTGGGATGTCATTCGGGCTTGAGAAGTGCAGTCGAATGGTGACAAAGAGAGGGAAGGTAGTCCACACAGAAGGGGTCTCACTCCCAGAAGGAACAATTGCAGACATTGAGGATGGTTACAAGTACCTTGGAATACCACAGGCAAATGGCAACCTCGAAGAGGTAACAAGAAAGACAGCAACGGCCAAATACCTCCAACGAGTGAGGCAAGTCCTAAGAAGTCAGCTCAATGGCAAGAACAAGGCCCAGGCAATAAATAGCTACGCCCTGCCAGTGATCAGAGACCCTGCGGGAATAATAAGGTGGCCAAAGGAAGAGATACAGACCACAGACGTTAAGACACGTAAGCTCCTCACCATGCATGGAGGGTTCCATCCCAAATCCAGCACCCTGAGACTGTACGCTAGCCGTAAGGAAGGCGGCCGTGGACTAGTGAGTGTGAGAGCCACTATCCAGGATGAAACATCCAAGATCCACAAGTACATCCAAGATAAGGCCCCAACAGATGACGTGCTCAGGGAATGTCTCAGGCAATGGGGAACAGAGGAAGACGTGCTGGAGGAGGGACCATCATGGGAGGACAAACCCCTACACGGGATGTACCACCGGAACATAACTGAAGTGGCTGATATCAAGAAGTCCTACCAATGGCTAGAGCGGGCTGGATTGAAGGACAGCACAGAGGCACTCATCATGGCTGCACAGGAGCAGGCCCTGAGCACCAGAGCGATAGAGGCCCAAATCTACCACACCAGACAAGACCCAAGGTGTAGGCTGTGCAAAGAGGCCCCTGAGACAATCCAGCACATAACTGCAGGGTGTAAGATGCTGGCTGGAAAAGCATACATGGAGCGCCATAACCAAGTGGCTGGCATAGTGTACAGGAACATCTGCACGGAGTATGGACTGGAAACCCCGAGGTCAAAGTGGGAAACACCTCCAAAGGTGGTAGAGAATGACCGAGCCAAGATCCTGTGGGACTTCCAGAATGGTAATGGCGAACCAGCCTGACATCGTGGTGGTGGACAAACAGCAGAGGAAAGCCGTTGTGGTTGACGTGGCAATACCAAGTGATGGCAACATCAGGAAAAAGGAGAGATGAGAAACTAGAGAAGTACCAAGGGCTCAGAGAAGAGCTGGAGAAGGCCTGGAAGGTGAAGGCGACAGTGGTGCCCGTGGTCATCGGAGCACTCGGGGCAGTGACCCCCAAACTGGAGGAGTGGCTACAGCAGATCCCTGGAAGAACACCAGACATCTCGGTCCAGAAGAGCGCAGTACTAGGAACAGCAAAGATACTGCGCAGAACCCTCAAGCTCCCAGGTCTCTGGTAGAGGACCCGAGCTCGAAGGATGAGACCACCCTCGGAGGGTGAAGGACAAAGTTTTTATATATATATATATGTATATATATATATGTGTGTGTGTGTGTGTGTGTGTATATATGTGTGTGTATATATGTGTGTGTATATATATGTATGTATATATGTATATATATATATATATGTATGTATATATGTGTGTATATATTTATATATATGTGTGTGTGTGTGTGTGTGTGTGTGTGTGTATATATATATATATATATATATATATATATATATATATATATATATCCTCTACAGCTGCAGAGGCAGAAATACCTGCTGAAAGCGACAGAAGGAGAGAGGAGAGAAACGAGAAAGCACAAAACTTCAGGAGAGAGATGTTGAGTTAGTAACATGCAGTGATGGGATAAAAATGCAAACAGATGGAGAGGGAGAGGAGGAGAGAGGACCTCAGTGCATCATGGGAAGTCTCCTGGCAGTCTCGGCCTATAGCAGCATAACTAAGGGATGGTTCAGGACTCACCCAAGCCAGCCCTAACTATAAGCTTTATCAAAGAGGAAAGTCTTAAGCCTACTCTTAAATGTGGAGATGGTGTCTGCCTCCCAAACCCAAACTGGGACCTGATTCCACAGGAGAGGAGCTTGATAACTGTGTCTAGTCCCCTCATTCTCTTGCTCTTATAGGTTGCATAAACAGAGCATAACACTAGCTGTTTTGTCACAGGAATCCCTTGTGAATACATTGTTTTACTGCACTTCTATGTAAATATGTTTAATGCACTATATATCCTTTTTTGATATGAGGTGGTTGTTTAAAATTGTTATCATCTGCACATTGTTTCCTTTACATTAGTAGTTTGACTCTTCTGTTCTAAATAAAGGGGAACTAAGTTTGATAGTATATTTGCACTCAAGAGTTTCAAGTTTACATTATTCAGTATAAGTTTATACTCAGTTATGTTATGTCACATAAAATGTTACTTATGTTACATTTCAATGTAAATGTTCTAATTTTGTTGTATTGTTTGTGTATATTGTTAAGAATATTACAGATCTAAAAACAATTTTTACAAATTTGTATTTTTGTCCCGTCTGAGTTTGTCTTGTTTGCCAAGTATGTCTTGTCCTGTGTCCCCACTCATGGCATGCACCTTGTCGTGGTGAGTGGGCTTTCATCTGAGACAGGCAGCTTGTGTTGAAATGTTGGTTACATCTGTTGTATAGTTGAAGGAGGAGGACTGCACACAGACTTGATCTTCATCAGCTTCTATATTTAAACAGCATTGTGCAGAATCAAAGCCCTACTTTTTTTATAACACCTTTTAACCATTGCAATTTACTTTCTCAAGCGAAGACCTGAAATTGTGTAGCTGTGTTCTAGAAAATGTTTGGTCCAGTCTCCTAATAGTGCTTTTGTGTTGTAAAATCCCAATTTTCAATTGTCATTTTGTAGTTTTTGGGGGCAGACACCGTCACTAAGGAGTTTTGGGTGGGTAACTGCTCTGGAAGTGCATAGAAGCGTGCAGGACTGCAACTCTGCCTCCTGGTCTTAACTCTGGGTTGTCATGGTTTTGGTTCCTGTCATGGTACAGCTGTACCATTCCTAGTGTCTCTGTCTGTTTGTCCCCTGTTGGTTCCCCTCCTGTGTGTGTATGTGTGTGCGCGCTGGCGGGGCGCGGCCTCCGGTGAACTGCCAGTCAGAGACTGACACACCTGCTACTCATCTGCTGCTGCTCACCTGTTCTCCATCCACCAATCAACACCTTGCAGTATATCTACCCAGCTCTTCTCACCAGTCTTCGCCAGATCGTCTGTTTCCCCAAGTAATACTACGCCTCGGCCTCTGACTTGTCTCACTGAAAGATTTACCTGACTGTTTTCTGAATTCCTAACTAACTCATTTCATTCCTCCCACCTGCCTCCATGTTACTCACCGGCTCTTCAGAAAGATCTCACCATGGATCCTCCGCTGCTCCACCTCAGCCCGCTGTCCTCGCTCCGCCTGCATGCCGTCACTAGTCTCCTGCCAGCATGCTGTCTTTGCCCAGTCCACCGGCTCACAGCATTAACTTCCACACACTTAGTTACTCCTTTGTGTTTTACAAATAAACAGAAACTAACTACTTCAACTCCATCTGTGCTAGTTGTGCTTTTGGGTCCAGCTTCTGTGTACCATAACAGGTCCACTAATAAAATCAGTCAAATTTCTAGATATGAGAGCTGCTCCATCCAAAGTAGGATGTATACTGTCTCATTAACTTCATTAACCTCCAACTGGCGTAATCGGGAGTCGTTACCGCCGACGTGAATAACGATCATACTGTATTTACACTTATCCTAAGCCAGCACCTCAATTTACAGATTCCTTATTACAGATCTGCTGCAGTACAAATTGGACAAAATTCCACAAATAAATAGGAGGGAAATCCAAATGTTATGTGGCCTGCAAGCTGACAGGAAGCAATCCACAAAAGTGCAAAACCCGTTTCATGTGAAAAAATTGATCCACAAATGCGTATATATCAATTTACATGTATTTTTGGGGTGAAACAATTTACATTTGCAAAACCTATCATTTTATGTGAAATTTAAAATACGTTTTTACAGAGAAAGTTACACATTTTTGCAAATTGGTCTGTATTTTTGTGGATATGACTTTACACAACACAAATTTTAAAAAAAATACAGCGATACATTTTCATTGAGTCTAGAGATTCAGATTTGTCTTCCTCCAGAAGACGTCTCACCTGGATGAGGGAAATCTTTCCCTGAATATTTCAGGTAAACACAGTCACCTTCTCAAGATGCAGACCTCATGGTCATGAGGGGGAGTAAGGCAGCAGCCTGATAAATACATGCTATCAGCTGTATTGTGATCTAATTGGCTCATATTGGAGGGTTTTCAATGTGGAATAAAGGCTTTGACAGGGCCTCACATACACAAAGATTATATGCACATACATACACATCCATGCACACACACAAAGACAGAGCTGTAGTGTTTAGTCTGTTGTGAGTTCAGTCTGATAATCAGTAATTAGGTAATTGTGTGTGTGTGTGTGGGAAGTTTCTTATCAGCTGGTCAGACTCACATTGAGAGCAGAAACACACATTGATGATCTGCTGCGTTTCCACCTGAGGTTTTTGTGTCTTTGTGTAACATGTCTGTTTGTGGATGTGTTTGTATGGATGTGTGTTTCTACATGTGTTTGTGTGACAGTGTGTGCAGTCACAAATAAAGGTTGCAGAGTGTTACCCTTCTCAGAAAGTTTCTAAACTTTAGTGTGTTTGTAGTCACTTTAACCCGTGGTTAGGTTAGTTTCATCAGTCAATTATCTGCAAATGGAGTCTGAAGCATCAGTGCTGTTGCTATGGTTACTTTCTCTGATTTAAAACGGTGGTTAAACTGTTGACCTGAAAATGTTTGAGGTGTCCACATATAATTTTAACAGACACCTAGCAGGATTCTCTGATGTGGTTAATTCAGTTTACATATTCTGGAACTCCATGAGGAGGTTGAAAAGGTCCTTGAGAAAGTTCCATATGTGCTGTGATTCTCTAATTCATTTTCATAATATGAGAAAGATTGAACATCTTCACCTTCCTTTTATTCCCGGAGATATGGTGGTGCACAGGTACCGTATGGAATGACAAACTATATATCATTAAGAGCTTGCTATCATTTCAAAAATTTTAAAATAAAACTTAGAAATACATCAGTGACTCCTTGGCAACAGGCATCATCCGGCCCTCCGCATTTCCAACAGAGGCAGGGTTTTACTTTGTCGATTATAAGGACAAATCTGTCCACCCTTGCATCGACTACCAGGGTCTCAACTGTTATGCCCCGGTCTAGGGGTGCCAGAGCACAACCTAAGAATGAGAAACTAGAGCAAAACTGAATACAAAAACAAGTGCTACACACTTGAAATGTGATCTACACACAGTGACAATTATTTACAATAATGAAGCAAGGACTTCAGGGTGAACCAAGGCCAAAATAATACCCCCCCATCTTCTCGGTTAAACTCTATCTAATCTCTAACCAAACAAAAGAACAAACAAAAAGGCATTTGCTAAACTGAACTCCCTGAGCTATAAATATAAAGTGCTCAATCTATTTACAAAAATGTACAAGGTATTGTTAGCAGTAAAGCAAGAGCTACAATAAGCTAATACAAGTGAATAAGGTTGGATCAACAATCAGAATCAGAAATACTTTATTGATCCCTGAGGGGAAACTTTTTTGTTACAGCAGCTCACTATTACATCAGTGCACAGAGGAATAAAAATACTAAGCAAGAATATAATACACCATAATACAGGTAAAAAAAATTAAGTACCAAGTGGGTATAAGTATAAAATTAAAATAAGTGTAAAGTACAAAGTGGATTTACCAGTTGATGATAAGTATGTACGGTATAATAATACAATGTGATAATAAAAGTAGTATGTAATAGTGCATGAACTGTCAAGTTAAGTGTAGCCTATAAGATTATAATGAGACGGTGGATATTGCACAGCAGTAATAGAAGTATGAATAAATATCAATAAATTAAACTGAAAATAGAGTATATTGAACCGGAGTATTAAACACAGAATATTGCACAATTATTTCAAGTATTACAGTGATGTTAATGATCCAATGTCCAGTTTATCGACTTAAGGTCATATAGACTGACACTTAGAGGGAGGAGTTAAAGAATTTGACACAGGCAGGAATGACTTCCTGTGGCGCTCTGTGGTGTATTTTGTGGGGATAAGTCTTTCGCTGAAGGTACTCCTTTGCTTGACCAGCACGTCATGGAGTGGGTGGGAGACACTGTCCAAGATAGCATGTAGTTTGGCCAGCATCCTCCTCTCTGACACCACCAACAGCTCTGGCCCTTCCTGTAAAGAGCTTGAGTGTTCTTAGCCCAGTTCAGTTTATTGTCCATGTGTACCCTCAGGTATTTGTAGTCCTCAATAATGTCCACACTGACCCCCTGGATGGAAACCGGGGTCACTGGTGCCTTAGCCTTCATCGCATTGAGCTGCAGATGGTTCTGCTCACACCATGAGACAAAGTTCCCACCACAGACCTGTACTCAGTCACATCACCACCGCTGATACTTCTCACCACAGCAGATTCATCAGAAAACTTCTGAAGGTGGCAGGACTCTGTGTGGTAGCTGAAGTCCGTGGTGTAGATAGTGAAGAGGAAGGGAGAGAGGACAGTCCCCTGAGGGGCCCCAGTGTTGCTGACCATGCTGTCCGATACACAGTGCTGCAGATGCACGTGCTGTCGTCTGCCAGTCAGTTAATCAACAATCCAGGACACAAGGGGGCATCCACCTGCTTCGCTGCCAGCTTCTCACCCAGCAGGGCTGGCCAGATGGTGTTGAAAGGACTGGAGAAGTCAAAAAACATAATCCTCACCGTGCTTGCCGGCTTGTCCAGGTGTCTGTAGATGTGATTCAGCAGGAAGATGATGGTGTCCTTAACTCCCAGCCGGGACTGGTAGGCGAACTGAAGGGGGTCCAGAAGGGGTCTGACCATAGGCCGCAGCTGTTCTAGCACCAGTCTCTGGAGCTCAGTGCCACCGGTCTGTAGTCCTTGGAGCCACTGGGACGCGGCAAGATGTCTTCCACAGAATAGGGACCCTTTGAAGACCCAGGCTCAGGTTGAAGACATGTTTGCTTTTAGAACCTCGGGGCTAACTCCATCGGGGCCTGCAGCCTTGTTTGATTGGAGTTTCATCAGCTGTCCTCTCACCTGGTCAGTAGTCAGGCACACAGCAGAGGTTACAGGCGGGAGGGGGAGTCATCAGTCATGAGAGGGCCGTTAGCCTGAGAGCCAGGGGGCTGTATGCGTCCTTAATGTTAGCATACAGCAGGTCCAGTGTCCTCTCCTCTCTAGCAGGACAACTCACATACTGGGTGAAATTAGTCAGTGTTGTTGAAACACTGACATGGTTGAAGTCACCCAAGATTAATATGAGTGCACTCGGGTTTTGAGTCTGGAGTTGTGCTATGGCGGTGTGAATGGCGTTGCACACCGATGCCGGGTTAGCAGAGGGGGGGATGTAAACAGCCACAACAATGGCATGTGAAAATTCATGTCGCAGGTAATATGGCCGGAGTCCCACAGCTAACAATTCAATGTCCGGGCTACAGAGACTCTTCTTGATAGTAACGTGACCAGGGTTACACCACCTGTTGTTGACCAGAACAGCAAGCCGCCTTTCCGCTTACCGCTCCCGTTGTGATCCCTGTCGACCTGAACAGGATTTCCTGGTGTAGCCATGTCTCTGAGAAGCACATCAAACTACACTCACGGAACTCCATCTGACTCCGGGCTAACGCCGTTAGCTCATCCATTTTATTCGCCAGTGATCTCACATTGCCCATGATGAGAGAAGGCAGACACGACTTATATCTTTTGTTCTTAAGTCTCTTTTGTCTGCACCCCACTCTCTCTTCCCTCGCCGCTTCGTTCCACCTCTGCATACTCGGTGTGTCCTCCTCCAGATCTCAGTGGGGACATCGGTTGTCCTAGGTGCCATGCTGCTCATCTTCAGCACGATCAGCTGTTCCCTGGTGTAAACAATGCGGCCAAACAGCTGATCTGCAGTGGTGCCCTGACTGAGTTGCAGGAGAAGAAGTTTCACAGCGAAAAAAAGTACCAAAACACTTGTGTACAAGGTATTGTTAGCAATAAAGCTAGCGCTAACCAGAAGTTAACACAGCCAGAATTATTTGACTAAACTCACTGGACTAAACACTATTTTCACAGAATCTAACACAAAGTACACCAAGTTGGAGGAAACAAGTGACCACTGCTCTGCTGCCAACAACAGTCCGTCTGCAGAACCAGGAAGCTAAATAGTCCAGCTCCTGGAATCAGCCTGTCTGCGCTGGAACCGGCACCTGTCAATGACACACACATCCTCAGAGAAAAAGACGTCCTCTCCCAGCGTTCTGCCCAGGACCAGAAACTACATCCCTGTATGTTCTTCTCTCACATACTATGACATTGGGAATCGTGAACTGTTAGCAGATAAGCTAGTCCTGGAGGTGTAGAGGCATTGGTTGGATGAGGCGGTCTGGACAGACCTCGAAGAGTCTGAAATATATTTGCATTGCCAAACCTCTGAACTCCTGCCAGGCCAGTTGGTCCCTGTTCTTTAACCGGTGCAACTTCTCACTCTCCTACTGCCCTGGTACTAAGAATGTCAAACCCGATGCCTTGTCTCTCCAGTTCCAGCCTGAGGACTGTTGCACTGAGCCTGTTGAGATCCTCCCTACTTCCTGCATTGCCGGAGTGGTCTCCTGGGGGATCAAACTTAAGGTAAAGCAGTCACACAATGAACATCCTGCTCCCAGCGGTTGCCCTATTAACTTACTTTTTGTCCCAGCTCACCTTTGCAGGTCCTCCAGTGGGGACACTCTTCCCACTTTGCCTGCCATCCTGCGTTGGGACGCATGCTGGCTCTCCTGCAGCAACGTTTCTGGTGGTCCTCGATGGAGCAGGACAACTGGGAATTTGTTGCTGCTTGACCTGTTCCCAGCATAAGAGCTCCCTCCAGGCCCCCGCCAGAGTTCTTCAACCGCTACCTGTTCCCCATCGAACCTGATCTCACATCTCTCTGGACTGCACATTTAATTCCTCTGCCCAATTTACCCACTGCTAAAGAAACAGCTGAACTCATGCTCCAACATGTTTTTTGCCTTTTTGGCCTCCCCAGGGACATAGTTTGACCGGGGGCCTCGATTCACCTCTCCTTTTTGGAAGGAATTACACTGCCTTTTAGGTGCCACCAACAGCCTTTCATCTGGGTTCCATCCTCAATCCAATGGCCCAACAGAATGTATGAACCAGGAGACAGAGATGGTCCTCCGGTGCATGTCTTCCCACAACTCCGCCTACTGGTCCAAACAACTGTGGGTGGAATATGCACACAACACCCTTCCCACCTCTGCTACCAGACTATCCCCCTTCCAGTGCTCCTATGGCTTCCAACCTCCGCTCTTCCCCAAACTATAGAAGGAGGCCAGCGTCCCTCTCTGTCCAGGCCTTTGTTTGCCGGTGTTGTCACACCTGGATGAGGGCCCGTTAAATACTCTGTGCACACTTTGAACCTCTGATCATTATCAGAGGAGTACCAACTGATGCTGCACCCTGACCCCTCGCTATGCCCTCATATCCTTCCTTTCATATCCTGCCACTCCCTCGTGCCTTGTTCCCATCATTCCCCATCACCAGACCTCCCCTGCCTACCTGCACACCTGTTCCCGCTTCCCTCATTAACCCAATAGTATATATATACCAGCCCACTTCCATTCATTCTCTGCCAGTTCGTCTATTGTGCTTCTGCCTTAGCATTCCAGCCTTTTACTGCCTTCCTTCATTCTGCTTGTTCAACCTCCTGCCTGCTTGTTGGACTTATGCTCCCCTGCATAACTGTTTCAATACGTCTGCCTGTTCTTCTCTGCCTGCCTGGTTTCCGACTTTTGCCTGCCCCTTACTCTTGAGTAGACATGAACTGTTACTTTTATCCTGTTAGTCTCTGAGTCATGCTTCTGGGTTCAGACCTTTAGACCTGTTACCACAGAACATTACAGTATGGAACTTTGGTCAGATAGGCATTAATACTTCTGAATCTGAATCCTAAAGCTGTAGAAACCAATTTCTGCCAGGAAAAGAAAAAACACGTGTTGTTTTAGTAGACAGGTGTGCAGGAAAATCAAGCCAAGCAAGAGAAAAAGTTGAATTTCCAGTCACGGACCTTGTCTGAAACGTTGAATCTCTGTCTGCAGGAATTCAACTTATTTTCTTCTGCCAGGAAAAGAAAAATGAAATATAGCCGCAAGCGGCAATTCTGGGGTTCAAGCCAACACAGACCGTTAGAAATTTAAAGCTTTTGATCCTGAACCTGGTCAAATGCGGCCTAGATGTGAAAAAAGCAGTGAAATCTCCCCTTTTTGCATTTTCACAAATAGAATGAATAAAATAATTTCTGATGTGTTGTGCCACACACATTCTTTTTGCCTGTGTAGCGACCCCCTAGTGGTTGATTTGAAGGAAACTTTCAGGGTATGTTTCAGATTCTTATGTTGACATATCCTGGACGTTTGGTGATGACTGGATAAATAATTTCTGATTTATAGTCTGATTTGTGTTATACCACGCCCATTTTTTGCATTTGTAGCGCCCCCTAGTGGTCAATTTGAATGACACTTTCAGGGTATATTTCAGGTACTTATGTGGAAATATCCCGTAAGTGTTGTGATGATTGGCCAAAGGGTTGTTGACTATGGACTATTAATGTGCTGAGCCACGCCCCTTTTGAAGTTCATTGGTCAATATCTTGAAAACTAAATAAGATATCAACAAGCTTTATAAAACTGCTGATAAGCTTCGTTCATTTATGATTCACCGAAAATTTGGTAGCATTCGGATCTACGGTTTAGGAGGAGATGTCAAAAATATGTTTTTCAAAAAAATCAAAATGGTCGAAAATCTAGTTAGGCAGAGTTTAGTGGTCCAAGAGGCTTTTTTGTAGAGCACATTAAGCTGGACTTGTGAGAGAAAGTCATTCGGACTTACGGTGTGAGGGGCGTTGCCTGTTCAAAATTGCATTTTTGGGCCTTAATTACAGCGCCACGATGTGGGCGATTGGGCTCATATTTCTGCGGAAGCACCTGCACATCATTTCCACTTATTGGGCCAAGTGTCGTGTTTCTAACTCATTCCAGCGCAAGGGAATTTGAGCCAAAGTGGCACACAACAAATAATAATAATAAACCGGCACAAACGTAGAAGGGGCTGCAACCTCTAATAAGACGTTAGGGATGATGCAAAGTGACTCAAAATTATGAAATATTATGAAATGTTGTCAAAAGTTATGAAATAATAATTAAAAATTTGACTTTCTAAATCAAAATTCTGATAAGTCAAAACTTTTGACATTCTCAGTCAAACTGTGTCAGACGTTTTGCTTAAAAGTCCCAGTTCTGAGACACTACATCAAATTAAAGAGAGAGATAAGTAATAATTTTGCCTTTATTTACTAATTCAAAATTATGATAGTAAGTCAAAACTTTGACAGTTTACATAAAAATATGAATCTAAGTTTTAATATCTCATAATATTGACTTACCATGATTATTTAAATTTTCGTCATTGCTAACATTTCATCTTTTTTTTTCTTTTCTTGGCGGGAATGGGCTTCCATACAAATCAAATTATACAATATGTAAGATCACATTTTTTTTAAATACTATAAAAATCTACATAACCTTAACAGAGAATATACTGATGAACTGCTGAATGTTTTCTCCCCGCTGTGATTGAAGTGTTAAAGTTCCCGGTGTGACCAGAGAGGGCAGGAGAGTTCAGCTAATCTCTCCCCGCTGCTCTGCCTCCTCTGCTGGGCTCCAGCTCCTGCTACACCCCGCTCCCCTCCGCTCCAGCTCCGGGCTTTACCTCCAGCCTCTTAAGCTCAATGGCTCCATACTCTGCCTAGGCCTCCCTACCTCCTATCTCTCTCCAGCTGTATAGACCTACAGTGAAGAGAGAGAGAGAGAGAGAGAGTGTTCGACTCTCCACACTCCTCCTCCCCCTCCTCTTCCGACCCTCTCCATCCGTCCTCCCCGGCAGACGGAGCAGACCTCCGGGAAGGCAGCGTGGATTTTAACCCTACCTGCATCTGTGTGAATGGGAATCAGCCGCACCGGGCAGGAGTGATGGAGACTCTGCCTTCATAGTTATTGGAACTTATTTCTTATCCCGAAAATAAGGGAACTAACTGCGTGTGTGTCTGTTTTGGAATTGTCTTTTCTTTTTTTCTTTTTGGGATCCAAGCCCGACCGGGGAGGGTTATTTTTGGGGAGAGGAGAGGTTGTTTTACCCCCCTCTCTCCTCCTTCTCATCATCTTCCTGACCCCCCATCCCGTGGTTTGTTTTTGTGCTTATTTAGATTTGAATTGACAGTTGGATTGTGTGGAGGATTTGCGGGCGTTTGCTCCTGTGGTTCCTCGGGCTCATCTGGACACGAGCAGGGCAGCATGGAGCTGCTGTGGGTTGGATGTATTGGTGATGTTTGGGAGGTGCTGGTGCTGAGGAAGAGGAGGACAGGAGGACTCTACCTGCTGCTGCTCTGCTGGCTGCTGGCTGCTCACACCACAGCGCACGGTGAGTGGAAAAAAGAGAAATATATGCGTAGTTTCTGCCTCCATCCCGCAGTGTGTGTGTGTGTGTGTGTGTGTGTGTGTGTGTGTGTGGTTGCCGCAGACCAAAGGGGAATGACACATTTGTTGCGTCTCCTTGTTGGCTGCTGTGTAAACCTTAACCTGGGAGGACTGTCTGACCGAGCTGAACTGGGCCTTACTGTGTGTGATCAGGTTGGAGGCTGCAGGGTCTGACCGGCTTCTACTGGGTTTGACTGGGTTTAAATGGATTTCACTGGGCTCGATCATGTGTTAGGCTGCTGCTTTGAGCAGGTTTTACTGAACTGAACTGGATTCTGCTGCTGTTTTACCTTCAATATCCAACAAAACAACAAATTCACTGGGACGGATCAGGTTTAGGCTGCTGGTCTGACTGGGTTGTTACCAGACTTGGTACTACTAGGTTTGATTTGGGTTTTGTGTGTTTCATGGGGGTTTCCTGGGTTTCACCTGATTTCTGGTAGTCATGTTGGTTTTACTGGGCCAGCGGTCTGATTATGATGAGCTGGTTTGATCAGGTTCCGTGTGTTTCATGAGGCTGTGCCAGGTTTTCACTGATTTCTATGAACCCTATCATGTGTCAGACTGCTGCTTTGAGCAGGTTTTAGTGAATCCCTCAGTTTCTGTGAGAGTGAAAGGGTTTACGGGGACAGATCAGGTTTAGGCTGCTGGGTTTGACAGTTTTTTTGTTTTGCTCTTACCAGATGTGACTGGTTTAAATGGATTTTACTGGGCTTCATTTGCTCTTTCAGGATTTTTTGCTGCCTTAAGTTGCTCCCATGAATGATGAGGTTTGGTGGGTCTGACTTGCTTTTACCAGGTTTTGCTGGACTTTACCAGGTTTGATCTTTTTTTTTAACTGTATTTGACAGGGTTTTACCATATTACACCTGCCTGATTGTTTGTTAGGCTGCTGGCAAAATGTAGTGAATCTTACCGGGTTTTGCTGCTGTTTCACCTTCAGCTTCTCTTAAAACGACTGGTTTGCTGGGACTGATCGGGTTTAGGCTGCTGACTTCGGACAGATAGAGTACTTTATTAATCCCAAAGGGAAATTTCAGTGTTACCTTCCAG
Organism: Siniperca scherzeri; assembly: GCA_027580175.1. NCBI lineage: Eukaryota > Metazoa > Chordata > Actinopteri > Centrarchiformes > Sinipercidae > Siniperca > Siniperca scherzeri. The sequence goes on from CM050852.1 coordinate 27,816,770, forward strand.
AAAACACAAAAAGAAAGAAAACGCTTAGTACAAATTACTATAAAGAGAAAAATCCTATAAAATAACAACTAGAATAAAGGAAAACTTAGGTAGGACCATAATCTTTAAGTCTATATGTATTGAATATACGCTGTACAATGATGCCCAGTAATACATTGCTCACTGTACATTATTAGTGCAAATCAGTGGGTAATGTATGCTGTGCGTGAATTTGCAGTTATTGCTCTCATAAATATTTACTCTGTGGTCTTTTTGTGTTAGAACACACAGTATTCAGAAACAAATGGCCTCGGATATCCTAAAATTTGCTACCTGTCCGTTTCACTCCCTCCATCTTGCATGTTTGTATTCATCTTATATTGTATGATGCAGGTATTTAAGTCCTTGAATACACACACACACATAACACATGTAATATATATTAACATATTATAGATCGATAGTGTTGTAAAACGGTGTAGTCCCTCATTCGTCCAGGAGTGTTCCATCGTAGAAAAGGTTTCAGTCGTAGTCGTCTGGACGCTGTTTTCAGAATCAAGACGTTTCGGCTCCCATCCGGAAGTCATTCTCAGTTGTGAAAAAATGGGACGGGAACTAGAAATTTAAGCTACTCTGTGTTACAGAGTAGTGACTGTGACTTCCGGATGGGAGCCAAAATGTCTTGATTCTGAAAACAGCGTCCAGATGACTACGACTGAAACCTTTTCTACGATAGTGTTGTAAATATAATATCTCTTCCACTGAGGAACCAGCTGATCTGAGTGGATTTTCAAAAGACTAGTTGTTCCAGTCCACTATCCCAAAGCACTGCTTAAGAATCACTTAATGTTTGTTATTTTGCTTTATGATTTTGGTTACTGAACAAACAGATCTGAGAGCTGCTGGGCTGACTCTCTCTCTATCCGAGAGTCTCCTGCTGTCAATAACTTATGTCCAAACACTTTAATTAAGCTAATTGGTGGTAGGAGAACACACACACACACACACACACTGTAGCTGCTGGATCAGCTGAGCAGTTCTCACTCAGTGTATATGTGCATGGTTTATATTTCTTCCGCAGCTGAGCTGTAAAATCCTCTGCTGAATATTTTACTCAGACCGAGCCTTTATATGTGTGGATGCTACAGTACACACACACACACACACTCCTCCTCCAGCCTCATTCATGAAACCTTCATACAAACTGATTCAGAAAATCTACTAAACAGCCGACAGAATATTTTTCACAGAAGCAGGTCCTGCTCACTTTCACAGGTGTGTTCAGGTGTTCTGTCTGTTTAACTTGAGAGCCAACAGTCTGCAGGTTAATTCACAGATGAGTTCCTCTACGTTACCTGAAGGAGAGTTAATCAGTGGGTAGTCTTTGCTTGGAATCAAAACCTGCAGGCTGTTGGTTCACCGTGGCACATGATCACCAGTGGCTAAAAGCCTGGTCGCACCAGTATTTAAAATAGTGAAATTCTGTGGCAAAATCAGTTCATTCATTTGAGTTCAAATTTGGTGAACTTTGACACGAAAACTCACGCCTTGGACAGCGCTGACCATAGAGGAGACGGAGAGCCGGACAGTCCGAACTGGACAGAGAACAGAATGGACAGAGTGCGAAACATAAACTGCAGGATGTAACACGTTATTATATATTATATGTTATATTATATATTATAGTCCAGTCTGCTACAGAGTGGTTTATTGTTGGTGAAGGGGGTGAAAATAGGGCTGTCATTTGTTTTTGCAATTAGTCTTTCAAGCATGAAAAACAACTTATTTCTGGAATTAGTTTCTATGACTACAATCTTAGGACATGTATTGCTGTGCGTGGCTGCTTGGTAATCAGTTGAGCATCATGCTGCTGCCATTGTTGGTGTTCTCGCTCTATTTGGGTCTGTTTAGTAATTGATGCATGTTGGGTTTTGTAAGGGTCTGTTTCCTTCTGAAAAGTTACACATCAGCCTTGCACTCATCGCAACCTATCAGTATCCCTCCTTCTCTGATGCTTGTATTATTTTACCTGCAGTTATAGTAACAAGGATAATAACAGCCATTTTTTTTCCATGACTGGACATAGCTGAGAACCTCATGATTTTGCATGTTAAAAGTTTAATTAGATTGAAATCATGCATGAGTCAAACAAGGCAGGATCATTTTACAACTGGAAGTGAATATGTCTTAATAAGTGCATTATTGAAATGAATGGAGATCGAATTTCAGTCTTACAACATGAGAAGTAAGGGTGTCAAGAAGAAAGTATCCTTTGTAACCTCAGAGATGTTCAGAAAGTCAGGAACAGCGGAGGATAGCAGACAAACGCAGTCTATTCTTAGTTTTTTCTGGTTTATGATCTTCTGACCGCTTCATTCAGACCAAATCAGGCGTTGCAGCGATTAGCCGCAGGTTTGGGTGGCGGTGTGTGGGGTGAGGGCGTGTTTATTTGTGCTTTAGAACATAACCGCTGTGAAGCAATCAGAAAACAACGTTTTATTTCTCTGATTCACCAGCTTTCTCACTACTGGCGCTCCCTCTCCTCATTCACTCTATAGGTCGCTTGACCACAGCTGTCTCTTTGTCTGTCTCTCTCTCTCTCTCTCTCAAACAAATGAACACAAACCAAAGGAAGCTTCTTGGTATTTCTATTTTTCAGCATAGACTGAACTATGCTGACACAGACTTCGAAGCTGGGTACACAAAATAAACTAGACTAAATCCCTAGTAACTAATTACTTTTATATGCAGTAATTGGTAAAGTAATTCAGTTACTTTTGAGAGAAGTAACTGTAACTAATTAATACATTTTAGTAACTTGCACAACACTGGTCAACTATGAGTCGGTGTTTAATTTGGCGTGTGTCTGATCCACCAACCAGCACGGATTTTAGTGAGAAATCTTAATTTTAAAACGATTTGCCTCTCATTCCTACGCTCTTCTCCCACTAAAATAGCACAGCTAAACAGGAGGTAGAGATCTGAGGTTACAAAATCCAAAATGTAAAGTTTATCTTTATTGATGCCAAATTGATGAGAAGACTGTTGACATATGACACCTTTTATCTTGTGTTTCTATAGTTATGTGTTTTTGCGGAGACGTAAGGATTGTTAATATGTCCTATTTCTTAAAGGGAGTTTGCCATAATATTTTCCCCGGAGAGCGCAGGGAGCTACTGTATGTATTTTTTTTATAGTTTTGTCACCACTACAGAAACACTAGGTAACTGCTAAAGTATGATAAGTTTGTCTGATGTTGACTGCGGTTAGTTATTAGTTTGATTAATGGTTTAGAGTCTAATAATGTATGTATTGATTACTGACGGTGGCTGATCAGGCTAATTATCAGCTACGGCAGTATGCGGTAAATGGCTTGTGTGCGTGTTTTTAAACTACTTTCCTAATCAAACATGATGTGCTTGTTGGTGTTATGACTCCTGATGAAACTTAAAAGCTCAGAATTCTCGTTGCCCTTTATCTTCCCTTTTTAACATTTGTTCACCCAGAAAAAGATAATATTTCTCTGTATAATATGACCTCCTCTTTCTGTCAGCTGCTGTGTGTCTGCAGTGCATTTAAAGATTTGGGATTTTATTCGTTTAATTTTCAGTTACATTTTCAACATACATAAATAACCATAATTATAACCATATAACATCAAACACAAGTTAAACACTACAATTTGTTAAAAAACACACATTTTATTGGGGACCCACTCAATTTTCACTACATTGAAAACCTTTCAACATCACTGCTAATCTCATCTCATCTTGTCTCACATTTTGTCTGACTTGTATTACCTTTTTCTCTTGTTGTCTTGTAAATCTCACCATCTCATCTGTTCATTTAGTCTTTTCTAATTTCTCTAATCTCATGTCGATCTAGCTAAACTCATTTTGTTTTGTTTAATCTCGTTTTACCTAATTAAATGTATCTTGTCATCTAATCTTATATTAATGCAATTTATTTAATCTTGTCTTGTTTTTTCTCACTTGAGCTCATTTTATCTAATTTCATATTCATGTTGTAGCTAATTTTAGCATTTTATTCTGTCTCTTGTCTTGTCTCATCTCATTTTGTTGTATCTTATTTAATAGTATATTGTTTTATTTCATTTTATCATTTTATCTTTATCTATCTCTTTTTGTCTCATCTCATCTTGTTGGATCTAATTTCATTATATCTTACTTGGTCCATCTCAACATATTTTGTCCATCTCATCCCATCTTTTCTACTCATATTTTGTCTCGTTTTACCTAATGTTATCTCTTCTTGTCTTGTAAATCTATTTTAATATCTGTTATACCTGTTATGTCTAGTCTGTTTGTCTCATTTTGTCTCATCCCATCTAATCTTGTCTGATCTTATTCTATTGTCTTGTAAATCTCATCTTGTCGTAGCTCCTCTTGTCTCTTCTAATCTCATTTTACAGCATTTTATTTAATCCTTTCTTGTTTTGCCTTATTGCTTCTTGTTTCATCTCCTCTCATGTTGTCATATCTCATTTTGCCTGATCTCATTTTATCTAATCGTGCCCAATTTTAACCTGTCTCATTTCTCATTTTTTCTTTTCTTACCTTGTCTGGTCTTGTCATGTCCGTCTCATCTCCTCTTGTCCTGTTACATCTAATCTCAGTTTATCTCATTTTAGTATGCCTTATTTTATTGTCTTGTTTAGTCTAGTCCATTTAATCTCTGTCTCATCTCATATCATTTTATCCTCTATTGTTTTGTTTTATCTGATTCTATTGTCCTGTAAATTTCATCTCATCTTATTTCTTTTTGTCTCAAACTAATTTGACCTAATCTTAGTTTGTTTGATCTCATTTTATTGCTTCTTATGTCATCTTTTATCATGTCTTATCTTAGTTTTGTCTTGTTCTTTCTTATCCCTTCTTGATTTGCCTAATCCATTTCATATCTTCTCCCATCTCATATTGTCTCATCTAATCTCGTTGTATCTCATTTTATCATAGCATATTTTGTCCATATGACTGCGGAATCCAATCACATTTTGTCCTGTCAATCCCATTTTATGCTGTCATCTAATTTAGTCATTTCGTCATTTTATCAAATCTTATCTCATTTTGTTTTATCTTGTTTGGTCTTGTTCTGTCTCATCTAGTCTAGTCCATTTAATCTCTGTCCCATCTCATATTGCCATCTTGTATTTTCTTGTTTTATTCTTATCCTGTTATGTGATTTTGTTTTCACCTATCTCATCCCACCTTGTCAAGTCCATCTCATATAACAGAACAGATCTCTTTAAACATAATTGCCTCCATCCAAATCATGCAGGATCCCGTCTTCTATCTATGAACATCAAACTCACACTACATTCCTGCAAAGCATTCACCACCTGAAGGTATGACATGGGGTGGCTCATTTTCCAGAACGCACTCTGTCCTTCACTCTCAGCTCCTGTGTCTAACATTCCTGTATTGATTACTAATGCCCCCCGTAAACACCGCCAGCCTATTTCTTGTACAAGTTGTTATAACCCTAAAAATTTAATAATCATAAAAAACAAACCCCAAACATGCTCCAGGCTGCCCTTTGCGAGTAAGCCCCCCTGTGACTCTGGCCAGGTATTATTTAACCCATATGTTTTCAAATCCAGAAATGGCCTGGAAATGATGCATTTAAATATCAGAAGTCTGTGTACCACCCTCAGCTGTCTCTAGTGCAATTAATAAACTAGCAGACTTACTTGCTCAGTACAGTAACTCAGAGATGCTGGTTCTAGGAGACTTTAATCTAAAATGGGTTTTCAAATGACTCAAATAGTCTAAAAGAGATGTGTGACAGTCGCAACTCAGAAATTCACATTAATCTCAATTAATCTCTGATTCTTTTACAAACCCATCAAAACTTCAAGCTATCGACTGCAGGAAAGCAACTGGGGAGGATAAACTACACCCTTATTTTTTAAAGCTATGTGCCCCAAATATTGCTGAACAAATGACATATCTCATTAACCTCTCCATTTCTACTGGGGGTATCCCTCAGGTCTGGAAATCTGCACATGTAGTCCCACTGCATAAGGGGTGTGATAAAAAGTGGTCTTTGTAACTTTCGGCCAATTTCCAAACTGTCCTGTCTCGGTAAAGTCCTGGAGTCATTAGTTAATAATCAGCTCAAATCTTTCCTCTCAAGAAATTCGATGTGATGTCCACTCCAATCTGGTTTCAGAGCCAAACACAGTACTGTCACTGCTATTACTTTGGTTATACATTATATTGTGTCTGCTGTTGACGAAGGGAAATATTGCGCTGCCCTCTTTGTTGATTTATCAAAAGCATTTGACACTGTTGATCATGCTATGCTCCTACAGAGTCTACGTCATACTGGTTTTGATTAGTCCTGTAAATGGTTTCAGCACTACCTGTCTCATAGACAGCAATGTGTGATTTTGGGAAATGATCGTTCTGTATTTCTACTACTGTCAAAGGGGGTTCCACAAGGTTCAATGTTGGGTTCTGTCTTGTTCACAATTTATATTAACAATATTACATCCTTTATAACAAATTGTAATGCCCATCTTTATGTGCTTGATACAGTTCTGTATTGTTTTGCAAAAACTGCACACTCAGCCACTGAGATACTACAACAAGCCTTTGACAAATTGCAAGATGCACTTTTTAATTTGAAATTAGTCCTGAATGCAAGCAAGACTTAATACATGCTATTTTCTAGAGCCAGAGATGTTGTGGACAATAGTTTGCATATTACCACTATGAATGGACAGCGCATTGAGAGTTTCAGAATACAAATATCTTGGGATCTGGCTGGATCAAAAAGTTACGTTTAAATTTCACATTGACACACTTGTCAGCAAGCTATGACAAAAAATTTAATATTTGTACAGAAACAGAGCTAATTTTCCAATATTCAGTAGGAAGCGGATAACTGAGGCCGTCTTCGTGTCTGTCTTGGACTAAATATCATTGAAAATAAGGGCATGCCCTCAATAATTCCTCAAGATTTAAATAAAGGTTGAATGAATGTTTATCGTCATCTCGTGTTGTTGCATGTCTTCTTGCCTCACATTTTATCGTCTCATTTCATCTCATGCAGTCACACACATGAAGCTTCCTGGGGTTTGATGACTTGCTGAAGGACCCCTCAGTGGTAGCATCTCTTCTTCCTCTGTCTCCCTTGGATTTAAACCACCAACTTTGTGCCCATGTATCAGCCTCATGCTCGTCCTGCAGAATTCTTCATGCCTTTGTGTTATTGTTCCATCAGCTTCAAAAGAAATAAATGAAAGCTCCCTGCTGATCAATAGGTCCAGAACAGCAGAGTCAGTGATACGTTATTTATCAGCTGATGAAGAGTCTGATGATCACACACAGCTGACTACTGATGGAAATAATTCCTAATCTTTCTGCTGATATCAGGGTATTGATTGATTATGAGACTGAAGACTGATCGAGTTCAGCAGCACAGAACCATCTTCCTTCTATCAATCCACCAATGGAATCAATCAGTGTGATCAGTTATTTTCTAGTGTAGCATGTCTCTCAGCAGATGATGTTCTTAGGAATTAAATGAGTGAAGAAAGTGTGGATGAAACAGTTGAACAACATCTCCAGTAGAAATATTTAGTTTAAAAATGAACATTATATTTGAAGATGTGGACAGTCCTGATGGATCCTGCAGAAAATCAAAATCTCATGCAAAATCTAAGTGCAGTTTTGTTTTCCTGTGATAATAAAATAACCTAAAACAAATATTTATGAAGATATATATTCGTGTAATAATAATCCAAAGGTTTTATTTTGTATGACTTGAAATAGTAGCACATTGTTTTTTCTCAAGATGAAAACATAAAAGGACAAACAAGTTATCACATCACAAATTTGTATTAGTACAAAATAATGATGATTTTTCTTGTCATTGTGAAATAATGACACTATCATCTCAAAACAACAGGTTTGCTGTTTTGGGATAATCCAGATTGCTAAATTATCCTCAGCGTGTCCCACCTGCTTCACTTTCTGTTTTGGGCCTTTTTTTCTGGGAGTGTCTGTCTCCTAAAGCAGAGCTCAGAGGACAAATGGCTGAACAGGAGGGATGATGGGATTACAGATAATTCAAACCCACCACAGTAACACAACACTGTCGATGGGGATGATTCACATGCATGTCATTAATTGAACAACCGCTGCTTGATTAAGAGTCTTTAACCTTCTTCCAGGTTTTCAGCTGACAGCAACAACAAAACTCTAAACACTGCAGAAAAACAACAAACAATGGAAGCAAGAGGAACTAAATTTAATCAAGAATCACATTCAAGTTAAAAACTCATAGGAGTAAAACCTTTTCATTAATAAGCAGAGCTGTACAATAAAGTCAGAGGTGATCCATTAGAGACACAACAGGCTTTTAACACCAAAGATATGTTAATTTACACCTCCATTCATCCACCCATCCACCTATCTATTAAAATGATGGTGAAAATGCCTACATATTTGTTATCAAGTCATGATTTGACTCCTCCATGTTTCCCAATCATCAAGTACCCATTAAATCCATTACAACCAGTACTGATATGCTGGCTTAATACTTACTTTGTGTTAGATTGTGGTAATTTGAGTAAATACAACTTTGTTGAGGAATAATGCGCACCATGTGAGCACAATAAGAAGTATGACACAGGGCTCCTACAAGACAAGGCCAACATTAACTAGTAATGCAGGGCTTGCCTTAGTTGATATTGTACTTTAGTGAAGCAAATTCCCAAACTAATTTGCAGTTAATCAAATTACCAAAATGTTACATGTAGTGAAGTAGGGGCTCCTCAAGGTTTCAAAAGTTAGTAACAAGTTTGAACTTGTCTTGGAACTTGCTGGTCTTGACTTGGGACTTCCGTGTCTTGACTTGGCTTGTTGATCTTGACTTGAGGCTCATTAATCTTGTCTTGGGACTTGTTGATCTTGACTTGGGACTTGTTGGTCTTGACCTTTGACTCAACTTTGGACTTGACTTCAGACTTGTTGATCTGTTTTTATTTTGGATTTGTTGGACTGTTGGACTTGGACGTAGCTACGTCGGACTCTTCATACTATGTGTAGAGCTGTGGCTCTGGACTCTCAGTATGTTCCTGTAACAGATGAAGTCTGGGAGGTTGATCGCTCGTCCAAATGAAAAAGACTCTTTGTGTGCAAACACAGTCAGGAGCGGTGGATTAATAAAGTGGACAAGTGAAAACGACGTGTTAGCTGCTGCTCAGCCTAAGTTGGTTTTTCACTCTTGCGGTGGACAGAAAGTCATTTACAAATCTCAAAATATAATTCAATCAGAAACATGTGGCGGTTTCCTGTGTGTTAGTACAGCAGAGCTTTATTTATCAGTCAGTGGTTGACCTGAAGCAAAACACAGCTGAGTGGGAATGAAAAAGGACAAATAGGATACATTTTGAAAATGCTCACATATATTTATCAACAAAACAAAATTCTCTTGCTCTCCTTAAACTAGATCAAAGTCTGTTGTTGTATATAAGGAAGAGGTATTATTTATGTACAGTGTTCACTGTCATATTTCAGGTTTGAGTAATTTCTCTGACTGAGATCAGTGTAAGTTTTGACCAGTTGTGGGTTTTAGGGGAATATAGATGCTAATGTTCTGATGGCAGAGGTAGGTGTGTGTCTTCACTCTCTCAGTGGTTTGTTCATTCAGACCATCATGAGACAAATTAAATGAGAAATAACAGAATGTCGACTGACTGGCGTTCAGATGCCCATTTGGTTTTATATTGAAGTGGGACTGCCCATCCTAGAAGAGGGATCCTTCTTCTGTGGTTCTCTCTGAGGTTTCTCTTATTTTTTTTCCTGTTAAAGGTTTTTTTCCTAGAGTTTTTCCTTTATCTGAATCGAGGGTCTAAGGATCGAGAATGTTCTGATGTTGTACAGACTGCAAAACCATTATCCCAAGGTATTGCTGTGCAATCATTAAATTTTTTTTCAATTGGTTAGACACAATTCCTGGAACAACTCACAATTTTCTTAAATCTCCACACTCAACGGTACAAACATCTAACTTCTGGGTCCAACTCAAACTTTTCCCTCAGACAACACACACAAGCTGTCAACAACACAGACTACATGATTGTTTGTTACACACTGGAGGGGTTAATTCAAAACACTGCTATCAAAATGTTTAGAATAGGTTTTCAGAGAAATATTTCAGAACTTTGTAAAACCACAGCACTGTCTATCCAGGTAATCCCTTCAGGAACACCCTGGCAGGAGAAATTCAAAACAGTACTATAAGAAATACCTCTTACATTATTGGATAAGGGAATACTTCTGTATATGCTGTTTTGGTCAGAAACCTGACCTTTGCAATGCCACACTGGCAAAACATGTAAGGAATAGTCCATGCACAGTAAAATACCCAATTTCCAAAAGCTTTATTTCCAAATTCAGCAAATGAACAGGTTACTCAGCATCAGCATTCTCAGCATCTCGTCTCGGGTCTGGGTCAAGCCATAATATCTCATCAACATCACACATTAAGTTTGCCCTTGCCAGGCGTAGGAAAAATGGAAACTCACGTTATCTCAAGTCAGAATCAGAATCAGCTTTATTGCCGAATAGGTTTACACATACGAGGAATTTGCTTTGGTATTTTGGTGCAAAACAATAAATATAGAAATATAAAGAAAGATAAAGCAAGTACAAAATGATTACATACTGGGCTTGCTCTGGTTGCTCTGGCTCCCCTTCCTGCTGAAGAATGTTATTGTGCAGATGATCTAGAAATTGAAGGAGTTGTGCTGTGTTGTATGGACCCACTTTCACATGGCGTTAGAGGACACCATGATTGCTGGTGGCTGCACATAGGGTGATGTTGCGTCCCTTCCTCATCGATGAAGATGTATTCATGTGGGTCAGCCATGGCATCCAGCTCAAAGATTCTCTACAGAAGTAAAAAAAACACACATTTTACCGTACTGTAGTATACTACTGTACTAGAATAAAATATTGTGTACTGCAGTTACTGTAACACATTACAAGAAACAAGATAGATTTATTGAACATTTTACAACACAGGGTTGTATAATGAGATTTTGTTTTGTAGTTTCCTTTATGCTACTCAAAAAATGATAAACAGTAGAACAGTGAATAAATAATAAGTTGTAGAAATGAAAACTATTTTACATGGTGGAGTGCTGAGGATGAGCTGAGGAGTCTCACAGCCTGAGGGAAGAAGCTGGTGGTATGACAGCAGATACTTCTGTATCTCTTGCCAGACAGCAGCAGGGTGAACAGGCTGTGACTGGGGGGAGGGGACGACGACTGTCCTTTAGTATCCTTTGGGCTCTGCACAGGCACCTCACCTCACTGATATCACTGATGCTTGGCAGATGGGTACCAATGATGTTCTGGGCAGTTTTAATCACCCGCTGCAGAGCCGTGCACATCCCGTGCCAGTTTGTGAAGTTTCCAGTCAGGATGCTTTCTGTTGCTCCTCTGTAAAAGTTAACAAGAACTTGGCATGGGATTTTTTCCTTTCTGAGCTTTCTTGACCAGGGTGGATATGTGAGAGGACCATGTCAGGTTCTCTGTGATGCTGATTCCCAGGAACCTAAAACTATTCACCTGATCCACCTCAGCTCCACTGATGTAGGCAGGTGTGTGTCTTTGCCTCCTTTTTCCTAAAATCAATGATCAGCTCCTTGGTTTTGCTGATGTTGAACAGTAGGTTGTTCGCTGTGCACCACCCTGTAAGATTGTTGATTTCCTCCAGATATGAATTCTCATTGTTGTTTGTAATCTGGCTGATGATGGTGGTGTCATCTGCAAACTTCACAACAGAGTTCTCTCCGGGTATACAGTGTGAACAGGAGGGGGCTGAGCACACAGCCCTGGGGGGCTCCAGTGTTCAGCACTAGAGTGAAGGAGGTGTTACTGCCAATCCAAACTGTCTGGGGTCTGTTTGTGAGTCCAACATCCAATTACAGAGTGTGGTACTCAAGCCCAGAGTGCTAAGTTTTCCAATCAGTTTCATGGGAGAGATTGTGTTGAATGCTGAGCTGAAATCAACAAACAGCATTCTGGTGTAGGTGTTGTAGTTCTCAAGGTGGGTGGAGACTGAGTAGAGGGCAGTGGAAATGGCATTCTCTGTGGATCTGTTGGTGCTGAATGCAAACTGGTGAGGGTCCAAGCTGGATCTTTATGTGCTGGAGAACCAGTTTCTCAAAGCACTTCATCAGAATGGGGGTGAGAGCCACAGGGCGGTAGTCCTTGAGACTAGACACTGCAGACCTTTTAGATACAGGGACAATGGTGGTTGTCTTGAAGCAGGTGGAAACAATCTCTTGGGACAGTGATATGTTAAAAATGTCAGTAATAACATCAACTAGCTGGTTGGCACATGTTTTTAGTACATGGCCAGGGATGTTATCAGGCCCAGCAGCTTTACTCATATTCACTCTCAGCAGGATTCTTTTCAAATCCGCTGTGGATACTGACAGTGACCGTCGTCTGGAGGCAGAGTAGACTTTACAGCAGAATTTTTGTTGGGGAGATTAAAACGAGCATAACATGTGTTTAGCTCATCTGGTAACGTGGCCTCACAAATGATGGGGGCGCTCCTGCTTTCGTAGCCTGTGATGTTTTTGATTGTCTGCCACATATCTTTGGTGTTGTTGGTCTTAAAGTCTCTCTCCAGTCTCTCCTGATGTCTCAGCTTTGCCTTCTTGATACCAGCTTTCGGTCTCGCACTGGCGGTGTTGTATGCTTCCTTGTCTCCTGACATTACTATACAGTACTGTATTGATATGTTAGAGAGATAGGGCATACTCTACATACTGTAAAAATTTTGTACAGTATAGAATTTACCTGCACATATTGGAATCGTTGCTCCTTAACTCTGCTTGAATTCCTTTCAAAAGGCACACAGTACAGCGGCTTTGTCCTTATGTGGTTCTTCTGAAGGATCCGGTCAATAGTGGAAATGCTGATACTGTCCCTTTCTTGGAAGACTACCTGGTCTTCAACTATTCTTCAACTGGTCTGAATTTCCCTCAAACAGATGGAACCAGGGCAGTCTCTTGCTCAGCTTTGAGGAGTCTCCCCCAACCTGCAATAGATGGCCGCCTCTCAGTTCTGCAATCATGAAATTAGACCATTACTGACCTATGGTCATCCATAACTGTGGTTAACAACTACACAGAGAACAAAGTGGAGATTCAGTCTATATGCACTATAATAGTACATGTATCACAGTAACAACAAGGCAGATTACGTGTTTTCCCTTCTGAAAGTACGGACAATGGATACAACCGCGTAACGGCTTAGGTTGGGTTGCTCTTGCTGTCCAGTTTCTGTCATAGTCCTCCCATGCATAAGCACATGATGAACCATGGTGGCACAATCATACACAGTGCAATGTCTAGTGAAATTAGTTTTCTGCATTTAACCCATCCTAAGTATTAGGAGCAGTGGGCAGCCACTGTGCAGTGCCCAGGGACCAACTCCAGTTCTAAGTGCTAGTCCCCAGCCAGGATTTTAACCCCTATTGCTGTGAGGCAACAGTGGTAACCACTGAGCCACTGTGTTGTCTTCCTCTTCCTTGTCCTTTTCCATGTCCTCTTCCTCTCTGTTGTCTTACAACTTCGGCATTGTTAGGATCCATTTTTTCAAACCACATGGACATGCCTCTAGGCCCTATTTATTGACCCTGCAATTCTGATCGGTATGTTAAACATTTTGAGGCTTAGTTTTTGCACCTGGAAAAGGTGTTAAGGTTGTGATGAGACGTGAGTTGATTATATTTCAGTCAGGAGAGACTTCATTATGAGTGACAAAAATATATTGACATGTGCACAATAAAGAGTATACACCCATATCAGCTGATTAGAGAAGCAGGAAGAGAGAGACAGAGAGAGAGAGAGAGAGAGAGAGAGAGAGAGAGAGAGAGAGAGAGAGAAGTGAATGAATGAGGCATAAAAATAGTCTTCCTGATTGCGCTTAATTCTGAGCATCATTAAGAGCATGTGTTTACTGAATGAACACAAGATTTATTTGGCCACTTTTGTGTAAGGTTTTGCAGAAATAGTTTTCAATATTGAAACAGGTGAAAAGTGTTTACAGTTATGGGAAATGGTTGTGTGTTTTTGGGAATGACGTACAGGTATAGGTTTTTGTGCCATAGGAACCAGTTTTTGTGTTTAAGCAACTGGGAAAAATTGTAGTAGCTGCAGTAATGATCTTTGTGTTATTTGATACACTTGTGTGCTGAGGGTTTGCAGCGGCACAAGAAACAGGTCAGAGGATACAAATATGTAAAAAAAAAAAAAAAAAAAAAAATTAGGGCTGCAACTAACGATGATTTTCATTATCAATTATTGTGCTCAGTATTTTCTCAATTATTTGTTTTATTCTATACATTTTTAAAAATTGTATTCGTCACAATTTCCCGCAGCCCAAGACCTTTATGTACATTTGCATTGACATAAAATACCAAAAAAGTAGAAAACTGTCCTATTTGAGAAGCTGGAACCAGTTTTTGCTTAAAAAATGACTCAAAAGATTAATAGATTTTCAAAATATTTGCTGATTGATTTTCTGTTGATCTACAATACAGTAGTGGTAATACATACATAGGGCATTTTTGTGTTAGGGATGTGTGTGTAACTGCCGTAGCCCCAAATTGTAGTCAAAAAAGTTTCATATTAAATCTCCTTTTAGCTCTATTTTTGGTCTCCACCAAATCCTGAGAATACTATCTGGCTCTTTAGCAGCTAAATGCTCCACTGTGTTCACCAGCTAGTTGCTAACTTTGACTGTCAGTCATTTGGTGCTGAGCAGGTAGAGTACAGAGAGTTTAGCTTCTTTGCAGAAAACAGCTGCCTTGTAATGACGAAAGAGACACTTTGAGAGCGAATGAGACTGAACCAAAACAGTAAAGTTGCGGGACAAAAAACCCAAAACAAAATAATAAGCTATAGAGGCTTAAAAACCTCCAGAAATTCTCTGGGGGTTAATCACTACAAGCAACACCTTTCACATACAAGTAGTTGTGTGATCCATTGTAAATATACAAATATTGATTATTACCACTTTAAAGAGGATTAAGAAGCCCAACAACATTTTCTCTTTCAGAAGCAGGAACCCAAAATGTAAGTAGGTTTCTCCGTTCAAAATGTACACATTGTTCCGGAGTTCCTTTAAAAGGTCCCTGCGTTCGAAAAGTGCATCAGAAACAGAGTTCATCCACATGAGTATATGTACTGATCCTGACTCTGATCCTGCATGTTCAAAGTTTCAGTCCAGAATGACACTTGACTCTAACTCTGACATGAAGAGAGAAGCTGTGATTAATCTGAGTAGCTTTGGTTTAAAATAAAAAAAGTTCCCTTTTCAGCAGTGATAAATTTGTGTTTTTAAATCAGAAACTGAGCAATGTTTTTCCAAACTGAATTTGTAGCATTTTTAGCCTGAAAGCCTTGGTGTGTGTTTTAATTTAGTCTCTGGATGTGTTTTTGTCTCTGCATTATTCAGATAGTTGGATGAAAAAATAACAACAAAAAACAGGCCTGTGAGTAATTTACAGAAAGATAATTTGCCTCGGCTCTGAACATTAGCGTTTCATTTACGTCTTGTGCTCTCAGCTGTCTATATTTAACATCAGCTGCTCTGCTCTGACATTCATACATTATTCATGTTGGGAACCTGCATTACCTGCCTTAGGAGCACTACATCTCCCTCACCTTTAAATCCTCCTCATTAATACTCCTGCAGGCTTTTACATTAATTGGTTTTTACTTATTCTATTCCTGCCTGCTGTTTTTTTATTTTGTGCTTTGCTGCTTTTTGTTGTGGGTGTTGTTGTTTTTGTGTGCAGAGAAATTGGGAGCTGATTAAAAAGTGGAGGACAAATGAAAAGGTTTTTATGCAGAGGCGTGCAGTTTTCTGGCCTCAGGATGAAAACTGTTTGTATACTTAACCGCATGATACACACACACACACACACACACACACACACACACACACACACACACACACACATACTAAACATCTCCAGGACTTTCATGCTGCAGCGTGGAGCCACAGACCAAGCCACATGAACTCAATCTATACATTTCGGCCCTCTGTCCACACTAAGCTGGTGTTTTTCTCATACAAAAACTAAACTTTTTTGAATGTATCCAGTGGATAAATCTGAGAACACTGGCCTCAGATGGTGGTTGTGATGAACAGATTTGTTGTTTCCTGACCAAAAGAAGAGATTATGCTGATTTTCTGTCATTTAGATATTTCTGTGGATGGAGATCTTGAAAATGACCTGAAAACACTAGTGAGGACGCCAGTGCTTGATTTGGGACAGCACTCACTGGTTTTGCATGGGCCAGGGAAATAAATAGATTATAAGAATAAATATACAACACCGTGGTGATATGTGCAGATTTCAGGGGCATTTACAATTTTTCACAACTGCTAACTCACATTTCAGTTCACTTTTTCAAAACTCTTCACACAGTCAGCACACACTCAAACTCAACCACCAAACCTCTGTGTATTTACACTCCATTTTGCACATGTTCACATACTATTGTAAAAACTGTACAACTTACGTTCAAAACCAAACATAGCTAAAAATAAAAATGCATAAACTCCTAATTGGGACATAGAACACTGAGCGCCCATTTTATTCTTTGGTGACCTCTATGAAACACTTTTGCCAGGTGAGGAAATGGGGCAGGTGAGGCAGAATCCAGAAGGTTTTGTAATTGTGTGGGACGATGTGGCGTTTCACCATCTCTTCCACTCACAGCAACGTTCTGTTCTTCATGGTTAGGACTCGGCCCCTTAGCTCCAATGAAGGGAAATCTTAATGCTGCAACGTACAGTGATACTTCAGGCAGTCGTGTGCTTCCAACTGTGATAGTTTGGGGAAGACCCTTTCCTGTTTCAACATGCGAAATGGTTTTCCCAGTTTGGTGTAGAAGAACTTGACTGGCCTACACAGAGCCCTGACCTCAACCAGACCTTATCACCCAACATCAGGGTTGGACCTCACTAAGGCTCTTGTGGCAAATGGGAGCAAATCCCTGCAGCAACTATCTTATACATAGCTGCATCGTTCAGGTGTCATATTTTTGGCCATGCAGTGTGAAACAGAACAGAAGTACTGTGGTGTGAACCTGTATCCAGAGGTGAGAGTCCAGGGGGTGTGGCCACACAGGTGAAGATGTGCTGCAGGATCACAGTGCAGGGCTGATGCGACTGAATTTAATATCATTTTTATTCTCCTGGAGTCCTGCTCTGCTGTAAACAAACAGGACGATCAAGCTGCTGAGGTTGGGAGATGACAAACAGAGTCTGCCATGTTTGGCTGGAATCCAGGACGGTGTGAGACACGATCACTTCCTGTGCAGCGCCGCAGCTCTCGCCAGATGAGATGAATCGCCTCAACTGCAGCAGTTTCCTCTCATAAATATTCATACGGTGAGGCATGGTGTCATGTGAGCGAGCGAGGACAACTCCAGAAATCAGTGAACCCTGAACGCTTGCCGAACACCCCCCTGCTCCCTCCCCCATCCTCCCTCTCCCCGCCAGCAGCAGCACGCCACCCAGCACCGCAGCACAGCCAGCTGGATTTATAGCCACTTATAAAGATTAGTGATGCGTCCTGCATGCAGCACACACTCACACACTCACACACTCACAGACACACACTGAAACGCAGTCTTACACACAGAACTGTAGTCAGATGAAAACCTTCTATCTCCATGATGTAAAGTCTTTGTTTTGATGATTTATTTTCTGAAGATGGGGAATTTTACCACTAAACTGGGAGATACATGGTTTTCACCTGACAGTAATGATTTATGTAAACACGCACACACACACACGTCCCTTCCTCTCCACTGCAGGCCTCAATGAGTCGGGTCAAGTTCTTCTTCTGCTGTTCTGATGGAAAACACGTGTTGTTGTTGAATAGTTGAACAAGAGAAATATTGCGTGAGAGAGTGTGTGCTGGGCCTGGGAGGATTCAGTGACGTCATCAACATAATCGATTACAGAAATACGTCAATTTGCATATCGCAGGCAAGAGAACTGAAGGGGAAAAACAAGGTGAGCAGATTATAGTCGTTTGTGAGTAAACACTAAAATTAAGTAGAATTCAAATGCTAACATGAGAAATAACCTGGTAGAAATACGGTAATATATTCATTTATTCTTTCAAATATTCTAATATTTTCTATTCACAAATATATTTTTGTTGCAGAATAATGCCCTGCAGTTCGTACTCTGTTTCTAGTTACATTTGTTTGTTTTTAAGAGAAAAGGATTGACTAAAATATTGAAATATTAATGAGGCGTGGTTTTGATATTTATTTTGGGTAAATTAATTGTTGCATTAATCAAGTAATAAAGAATAATCTTTAGAATAATCGACTAAACGAAGAAATAATCGTTAGAGTAATCAATACAACAATAATCATTAGGTGCAGCCCTAGTGTGTGCCAACAACAGAGAACGCAAGCAAGCGAGAGAGAGAGAGGGGCGAACGAGAGACGAAACTTAGTTTCATAGTGATGACATTCTCTAAAGCACTTTGCTGCATCATCCCCCCTCTCTCCCCCTGCCTTTCCTGTCTTTCTCTACTGTCTCTGTCACAAATAATAAAGTGGCAACACCAAAAATGTACCATTAATTATCTTAAAAAAATTCAATAAAATATAGACTGAATCATCTTAAGGGGAAGTTCTTTTTCAACTCTGAGTAGTGACTGCTTCCTCTCAGGCTGCATATGGCCCGAACAATTAAAGGAATAGTTTGACATTTTGGGAAATGCGCTTAATTGCGCTTTTGCTGAGAGTTAGATGAGAAGATCAGTATCACTATCATCTCTGTAATATTAAGCTACAGCCAGCAGCCTCTTAGCTTAGCTTAGCTTAGCATAAAGACTGGAAAGAGGGGAAAACAGATAGCCTGGCTCTGCCCAAAGGTAACAATAATAATAATACTAATGATAAAACTTTATTTATAGAGCACTTATCAAAACAAAGTACAAAGTGCTTCGCAACAAGAGGAATAAAATACCAGTGAATGATAAAATATAAAGAAATATAATACACAAAAGCACTTTGCAGATCACACAGCTTAGACAGTGTTTTCCTCCTGAATATAACCCATATATATTTTCTGCTTCTATATATTAGTCAGCTTTGTGCTTTGACAACTTTTCTTTACCAGGAGGGTAAATTACATTGTACTTGTGTACCAGCTGTCACTTTGTCAATGAAGGTATAAAAAAGGATCTTTAGTTAGTGGCATAGTCTTTTACTAAAGCTGTGAACCCAGCAGTTTGTCTCCTCTGTCATCCTACCCCAGAGAAATAAAGGTTGGGTACGTGACATCACTATGTCAGTCAGCCCGACCCTGTCAGTCTTTATCGTGACCCAGGAAGTGTCAGAGAGGTCGTGACCTTCAGAGAACTGGTCGCTGTGTTTAAAACGGGAACATCTTCACTGACCTGGAAAACACTCAGTTTGTTTCAACACAACCAAACTACAGAGAAATGTCACATCGGCTTAACCAGCTACAGTCACACAGACACTCACACAGAGTAACAGAGGTGCGACGCCTGCAGCCACATCAGTAGGTTTCCTGTGTGTATTGTTCAGTTATGATGTGAACTCGCTGCCTGCAGCAGCAACGTCAAACTGCATCGGCCGCAGGATGACAGGCTGCCGACATCCCGGAATGGTCATATAATGGCTGGACTGCTATAGTTTAAAAAGTTATCAAATCAACTAATCTAAACTCTGCTGTCGTGGAACATCATCTGCAATAAATCAGCTCTGGGTTTTATTCAGCATCTTTTCATTCAGAAAACAAAGTAAACACAAAACTCCATTTATTATCTTTTTTTCAATGCATTTCATTAGCGGAATAAAGTAGTGAAAAGAAAAAAAATAAAGAAACAAAGAAGAAAACAAAATAAGTTTTTTTAATAAAATTAAAAGAAAGTAAAACTTTTATTTAAAAGTGTCCAAACAAGTTGAAGGCACACTGCTTCGTCAGCAGAAAATGAACAAGCCCTTATTATTATCAAGGCTACAGTATCAAAACAACTAAATCTTTTATAGTTATACTGATGTATTTTTTAACTATTTTAACTAGAACAGAAAACATGTAAATACACACGTCATTCATATGCTTCAGCGCTGTGGGCACTAAAGAGCTTCTGAAATGTTCTTTAACCATCACTCAGCACAGCTAAGGATGGCAATGTGCTGACTTTGGTCCAGACTGAAATGCTCAACAAAGATTGGATGGATTGCCATGAAGTTTGGTAAAGACGTTCATGCTAGCATGGCTGGAGACTCTTAGTCTTGCTGAGCTATTAAAAACACCAAAGAGAAGGTGGCTTTCAAACTGACGTCTTCTTTGAATTCTCTTCCTGTTTCTTTTCATAAACTTCTATTCAAGACTTGTGTATTTTTCTGTGTAATGAACACTGCACCGTCTAGGGGACACTAGCAAGGCTTTAGACTGTTAGTCTGGTTCCTTTGATCTGGATGTAGTTGTGTAATTTAAACGTAGCTGGGTTGTTGTTGTGCTCTGACAGCAGCTGGCCGCTCTCCTCCTTAAGTTTTGGCTCTGAATCAGACATTTTAAATGTCTGGATTGGTTTTAATTGCAGCTCCTATAGCGAGCTGAACGCCTCCCTCTGCAACCCTCATTATATTCAACAAACTACCTTCATCTCTACAAGTCACTTAATTTTCCACCCAGACTTCAAATCACATTTGTTAAGCTTTTCTCCTCAGGTAGGACACAGAAACCTGCCAGTGAAGTCAGGAAACTCCTCATGTTTTCATTGAAAGTCTACTAATCAAACAGTCAAATCCCATTAAAAACTAAATTACACAAAGATTTCAGTCAGTTTAAATATGGGCAACTGAAATTCAAGGAATCAAACCGCTGAATGTTTCACTATTTACAGTCATTTTAGATGGATTTGAACCTGTAACTGTGGCAGAGGGATGCTCAGAGTGCATCCCTCTGCTCGGACTTCGACACGCTGTCATCTCTCAGGCTGTAGTTTCCCCTCTGGCAGCTGATTGGCTGCTGTCCAGGCTCTGTTTCAGCCGGCAGTTCCTTTCATGTTTCTGTTTGAGAGATATTCACAGCAGGTGACAGAGACGCTGCCAGAGCTGATTTCTGCTTTTAAATATGAATTATTAAGAGGGACCTGTCAATCATTTGCCCACGAGTCAGCGAATGTTGGTTAAACAGTCTGTTAATCCGCCCAACTCTGTGGTCCACAGCGATATCTCAACAAGAACAGGCCCGCTTTTCTACACGTGACGAAATGAGGTGTCGGTTTATGTCACCACAATGTGTCCCAGCTGAAGATCATTTTCTTATTCTAAAACGTCCTCATGTGTTTGCGTGAAGTTTACTTGACTACGTGTTCCACGTTGGATTCAGCAAACCCTCTGAACTGCACAAACTTGTTGTAAATTGTTGTTTTCAACTTCACAGGAGTAGGTATGTGTTTATGAGATTTGATCATTAGCATAATGGATGGCCCCAAATTGCTACATAAGCCTACCTTTTCTGCTCCGTTTATGGGCAAGGTTCAGACAAGTTTTACTGTCAGAACTCAGCAGATGGAAGCAGAAAAAATTCAGAAATGTCAGTGGTCGTATTAGAGGACCCGAAAAAAAGAGAAAATATTGCCTTCAAACATACAGACGTCAGTGCCATGTCCTCATAGAGCCATACCATAACATAAAGAAAGAAAGAATGATCTGACTCGTATGGTTTGAACGTAATGATGTACACTTCTTGAAACACAGAATTTGCTATTCATCCAACTCTTTCAGG
Organism: Siniperca scherzeri; assembly: GCA_027580175.1. NCBI lineage: Eukaryota > Metazoa > Chordata > Actinopteri > Centrarchiformes > Sinipercidae > Siniperca > Siniperca scherzeri. Next base: position 27,838,606 of record CM050852.1, read on the forward strand.
TTATGTCTTGGAGAGTTGTTATCTCATTGGTTGTTCATAGAAAAGTAATGAGATACGAGGTCAAAGCTGAAACTGAAAGAATTTTCACCTCAGCGGCAAGATCTTCATAGGAAAACGATGGATCACACCGGCACAATGCCATTCTGCGATTCTGCTGTCGTCTGGCCAACAGCATCTAGGCCTGTGCCTGATTAACATTAAAGGTATAGACCACCCAATAATCTAAATTTGTCAGCTGTTTTCTTACTTTGAAAATAGTCTAATAGAAAAAATAAATCAACATTCCACATTGTAGATCCTGTACTGGCCCTAATACCAAAATAAATGGATATGATAGGACTCAGTCTATAGGCTCAAAAGCCTAAGCTAGAGTGACTCCTGTCTTTTCCATTAATTCAGAAGGGAGAAATAGATGGCTCCTGTGGAAAAGATCGTGTAGACCCTCTAACCCCCCCCATCAGTGCTGGTCACTCGTTGACATACACCAGCTGTCAACATCGAAGTGAAACATGCGCTCTCTCTCTAAATGCACTTTAACGCTCTGTGCTCCTAACAGTTTTTTTCTGTATTTGTATGTTTTTAGTTGTATCGTTTTTAAGGGATTTATATATATATATATATATTATCTTACTTTTTGCATGAAGTAAGCACACAAGTTTAATTTTAATATTAATTTAGAATTTAGGCTATTAAAAAGTATTAAAATATTTTTCTTTTTGATGCACTAATATTTTGGTGAAACACAAGTTCAGCAATGCTATATTAACATTTCGGCACTGAATCAAAGAGGTGAGGGAGGAACACACCTTTCCTGACACTTGCGGCCCCCACTTTACCTTTACCCCGCCCCTCATGGCCCCTCGCGGCCCCTCGCGGCCCCGGAGTTTCAGCTGCTGACAGTCAGCAGGAGCACGAGGCCGCCGCAGCGACGACGGATGGCTGATGGCCGAAGAAGGGAGAACAAATGAAAACTAAGTAAGTACATGAAACTGTTTTAGGAATTATTAATTTGACTGTACACTTTGATTTAGTGAAGAGCTGGCTGGAGTCTCTCAACTAAATGGTAGAGCTGCTGCATGAAGCAGCAAATCAGCTTTAGGCTAATCTAACATCTTTCAGTATGAATTAATATATTACTGATTGTTACTTGTTACTTACTGGTTTCTGGTTCTTTGATCGGGTTGTAGTTATGTGTGGTCACCGTTACACATGTCTGACTGTAGTGGACTGGACTCCACACTTACCATCTGCTAGGGCTGGGCTGCAGTGAATATGATTGCATAAGTGAGCACGTCATCACAGCCACCTACGAAAGAAGAAATGCAGTCTGCTGTTAGGTGAACACAACGCGTGCACATGTTAACCAGTTAGTTAAACCGGGACATAACACCGGCGAGAGCAGAGGGGGCTTTCGTGTAACATCGAAGCTGCTGAGCTAGCATTGCAGTATGAAATTCCACAAAATGAAAATGATTCCAGGTTGCGGGTGCACAATGAGAAAAACTCGATTTTCCACGCTCATTAAAAACAGTTGGCACTTGAAACGTGATCCAATCATTTGAGCAAGTTCAGTATAGGCCCACATTAAAAGTAACGAAGTAATGTAAGGGAGTGAAAGACCAATAAGGGCCTTATAATTAAATAAAACCCAGTATATCACGCCTTACAGAAAGAGAACCTTATTATACAGCTCACAGTGATGAGTATTGTAATTATCACCTGTAGTAAATCTTAGTGCAGAGTGGTGAACAGTATCCAGGGGCTTTAGAGTCGCGGCTGAAGCATGCATGAATAAAATGTCACCATAATCCAAGACTGATAAAAAAAAGTTGCCTCAATAAACTGCCTTCTACAATGTAGAGGAAAACATGTTTTATTCCTAAACAAGAAACCAGTTTTTTTCCTTAATGTGCTCACCAGGTTAGTCACATGGTATTTAAAAGTTACCTTCTCGGATATCCAAATTCCAAGAGCGTGGTACTCAGTGACTCTTTCAATATTTGTACCATTCTTAGTATAGATGATGAAATTTTCATAATCAATATTTTTGGCTCTGGTGAAGAACATGAATTTTGGTTTTTCTGCGTTAAGAACTAATTTATGGTTAATGAGTGCAACTTGAAAAATCAGCGACGCAGCACTGAAGAGATTTAGCAACAACATGTACAGCATTGGCACCACAGTATAAGAATGTTAGATCAAGATGGATGTTACACCCAGTTACAGAAGAGGCAATATCATTTAAATAAAAAGTGAACAGAACCGGCCCCAGAAGTGAGCCTTTTGCAATTTCCACAAATACTGATTTAACATTTCCAATAGCCACACGTTGCGGTCTGTCCATCCAGGTAACTCACATTTATATGCAATATCATCAAATCCGTTACTACTACGTTTTTTTAAAAGCAATGTATGATCAATTGCATCGAATGCCTGTTTCTTTCTATCCAAAGCTGAGATAATGTCATGTAAAACAAGAGTGGTGGCAGTAACAGTGCTGTGTTTTTCTCTAAAACCCGACTGGTGAACATAATAGAATGTGCTGAGAGGAATATTTTAAGCTGTTTATTAACTAGAGATTCTATTATTTTTGCTAGGTATGATAAAAATAGAAATCGGCCTATAGTTGTTAAGGTCGGCTGTTCCACCGCCTTTATGTAAAGGAGTTACATAAGCAGCCTTCCAGACCTTAGGGACTGTGTTAGTTAAAACTGAAAGGTTAAAAACCATAGAACTTATGTAACTGACTACAACTGGAGAAGCGAGCTTTAAGAAATAGAGATTAGTTTATCCTTGCCAACTGAATTATTCAACTAGCTAGCAATGCATTGGTCACATCACCAGAAGAAAACAGCTGTAGAGTAAAACAAGGCCTTGGCATTACCTGGATAACAGGGTTAATTGTAGGCAGAGGGGGTACTGTATAGGTCTCATGAAACAGGTTACCTGCCGATGTTTATTTAATGCTACGCAGATCTCTTCATAATAATAATAATAATAATGATAATAAAACTTTATTTATAGAGCACTTATCAAAACAAAGTACAAAGTGCTTCACAACAAGAGAAATAAAACACCACAGTGAATGATGAAATATAAAGAAATAAAATACACAAAAGCAATAAAATAAACAGCCAGTTCAGGTAAAATCAGGATCTGCTTTCCGATAAAAATGTGTTTTGAGAAGAGACTTAAATGAACCACTGACTCAGACAACCTAATTTCTTTGGGCAAGTTCTTCCCGAGCCTCGGGGCCCTGATGGCAAAAGCTCTGTCCCCCTTAGTTTTCATCCTGAACAGACAGAAGACCCCTGCCCGAAGATCTCAAGCTACATGAGGGTTCATTAGGGATTACAAGGTCTAAAATATAGTCTGGAGCCAGGCCATGAAGAACCTTAAAAGTAATCAACAAGATCTTAAAATCAATCCTAAAACAAACAGGGAGCCAGTGGAAAGAGGCTAAAACAGGTGTGACGTGGTTGTACTTATTGGTCCTGGTTTAAAGCCTAGCAGCTGAGTTTTGTACAGTCTGCAGTTGTGTCAGAGTTTTCTGATTAAGACAAGTGAACAGACTGTTACAATTATTGAGGCATGAGGAGATAAGCATGTGCAACAGTTTCTGCATCACGAAGATTTAAAATAGATTTTTGCAATGTTTCTGAGGTGATAAAAACATGATTGGACAAGCTTAGTGATATGTTGCTCAAAACATAAATTGCTATCAAACAGGACACCAAGATTTCGTGCAACAGGTTTGATATGTTGTGACAGGTTACCAGTGGATGGCAGTATTTGTTTAGTGATGTGTTGGGGCCCAATAACAATGATTTCAGTTTTATTTGAGTTGAGCTGAAGAAAATTTATCAACATCCAATTTTTTATGTCAGACAGGCAGTCCTGCAGAGAACGCAGCATACTAAGGTCAGTGGGCTTGACAGGGAGGTACAACTGTGTGTCATCCGCATAACAATGAAAAGAAATCAAATGTTTGCGGATGATATCACCCAAAGGAAGCATGTATAAGGAGAACAGTACTGGTCCCAGTATTGGTCCTCTATCTGCATGTTATAAGTAAAGCACATTAGTTTTAATATGCTTAAACATTTATCACGGTAATGATGGTATTGCAAAATCCATGTCGTGGCAGAATGTGACACCGGTGATGCTGATGAAACCGGTATACCGCCCACACCTAGCTCTAAATAGCACTTTTATCATCTGAGAAAGACACTGTGTCTATACATGGCCCAATAAGATACATAATTTACTGATTGCTTTTTAGCAATTTTAAGAAAACTTAAGACATTTAAGGATTAATGATGTACAGTGCCTTCTTTCTCAGTGCTAGTAACTGATAGTGTAGTGGCTAAGATTTCTGCTGTCCCCCCTGAGAGACTGGGGTTTGATTCCTGGTCTAAGATGTACCTAATGATGTGCAAGTAATTTTGGATAAAAGCATCTGCCAAATGTACAAATGTAAGTGTATAATAAAATACACTGTACTGATGCACTGTACTGTTAGAATGATTTAGATTATGTTTTTAAGTCTTGTTATAGATGGCTTTCATTCAAACAGTGAAGGTGTGTTGGCACTTAGCTGTCTGTCTGTCTGTCTGTCTTATTGATATACTCATTCATTATTTTAACAGGACCCTCAAGATCTAAGGAAAGACAGCGACTTGAGTTTGACAGTGGTGACCCTAAAACAGGTATTTCACACACTAAATGCAGTGGAATATGTATTAGTTTAACTTAATTTTGTGAAAAATGTTTTCAATACATTGTTTAAAAATCGTTTGCTTTAATTTTATATATGTAGTTAGTTTGTATGACTGTCATTCTCATTGACGATACACCACCAGTCTTCATACTGGAGGAAATAAATATACAGATAACTGTTACAAAGCAGCTAATAATTATTGTTGCCAGTTAGCTGTCAGTTTATTTTATTGATAAACTCATATACTTTAACAAGACCCCCAACAGAAGAGAAGACGTGAAACTGTTGAGTCTGACAGTGGTCACCTTAAAACAAGTATCTCACACACTAAATGCACTCCTTGCTGGTTACTTGTTTTTACAAAAAGGGTTGAATTAAAAGAATAATGTGCTAGCGTTCTAATATTCTACCCTGTCTTGTTTATGGCTTATTAGTCTTTAATTCTTTATTACAGCCCAGTTTAATCTGTCACTCATTCACTTGTGTAATGAGGGCTTGTACATTCTAGCCACATTTAGACAATGAGAGTAGAGAGTCTCAGTGAGAGGTGTTAAATAACTGCAAAGGCTGTTTTAAATAAATGTTTTGTAAAAATATGAGTTTAACTTGTCTCTCCCTTTTGTACAGTAGGTCTAGGTTTTTTCCTACCAGATGAGTTTTGGAAGAAAACATTGTTACTGGTAGTTTAAATCATCAGATTCAATAAAAAGTCAATGTTTTGTCTCCTCTTTTGTAAAGCTGTTCTGGTGTTTGTCATAGATCAATCAATCGATCAATTGACAAACCAGTATTAAATTTTAAAATTATTTTATTTGCAACATGTGTTAAACCATACTAAGTAAGAGCAGGAATAAAAAAAGATAAAAGTTAAATCATCTTGCTCAACTATTGGCTTAAATGTGGACGATAGTGTGTTGTGTAAATGGATTGTATGGTGTTAAGAGTAACAGTGTGCTGAGGTGGAGATAAAGTTGTTGTGTGTGAAGTAAATGTGTTGGTTCAACATTAAAGATGCAACATGACTGTTTAGGTGGAGCAGCAAGCATGTTTTCTTAAAGAGGCCAGGTAAATTATCCATCATGTTTATCAGCTGTAATCATATGTTTGCCCAACAATTATATTTTAGAATCAGAATCTGATATGTTTTTGAAGAAAAATCTGACATCTGGCAGTCTAGATTATTAGATTAAGTGTTTATCTAATCTAATATTTAGGTTTAAATCCAACATTAGTTAGATTAAATGCTTGTCATGAATTGTGAAGTGCCTAACAGTGGCGTTGATTATATGCCAATAGACATAACATGACTGGTACCCAGGGGGCCCAAAATTCAGGTTTAAAATGTATGCGTGCGTTTTTGATGTTTCAAGTCATTTTCGTATTCACATAAATTTATAGTGAATTTAGCAGTTAAACTCATGTCTCTAGATCCTTCACAAAGGGTGGATCCCATCAGCCTGCTGCCAGTCAGTGGTCCTCACAGTGTGATAAAAACAGGTATGTGTGTGTGTTGAAAAGGTTTGTCCTCATCTCCATGATAATCAACACTCATCGCCCCATCTGTCCGACACACTTAGTGACTTCATACCGTGCTGTTAGTCACACACAGTCAGGGGTCGTGGCAGATGTAGTGGGATATAAAAAGAAGAGGAGGTCATTGTTGGCTTTTTGACACACACACACACACACACACACACACACAGCAGATGGGCTCTTCTTAAAACAAAGACTGCTGCTGCATTGACTAATAAACTGACGATTCCTCTCAGAGAAGGTAGTGAGTTTATTTCCACATATCTGAATGCAGATGTTTGAATTGAAATGAAATGTTGCTAAACATGGCAGCTGGCCTTTAATGGAGTTGAATCATCTGAATGCAGAATTGGAGGTTGGCTCTCTCTGTCAGTCAGAAGAAACCTGCTCTCTTTATTTACATTTATAAAGTATTTCTAGAAAACAGGACGTCTTACATCTCGTGCAGTTTAGGAAAACTCACTGCTCTAATCGATGTCAGGATTTCTTTGTCTGGAGGCTCCCAAATTGAAAACAGAGCTTGTGGAAGAGGCCCTTAAATGTTTAGTTCCACTCACATGAAATTAATTGCAGCAGGATTTAAAACTGGATCACCTGATTTGTTTGGCAAAATGTTTCCTTTTTAATCAACTGACTACAGTGCACCTGTTCCTGCAATAGTTAGATATGATTGATATTTATATTCAAATGTATTTACTGTTGGGTTGATGCCTCCCTTGAGTTTTATCTTTTTATCATTTTTATTGTTGCAAGTAATGATAATGTATATTATTGATTAATCTGCTGACTAAAAATGAATAATGCTCTTCCCAGTTTTCCACACACCCACACACACTCCCACAAGATGACGTCTTCAGATGTCTTGTTTTGTCTGACCAAGAGTCCAAAACCAAAAGATATTCAGTTTTCTATCATTGAAGGCAAAGAAAAGCGTCAAATTCTCACATTTGAGAAACTGCAACCAACATTTGGTTTTTGATTTGATGAATTATCAAAGTGATTGAATTAATTTACTGTTGAGTGACCAGTTGATTTTGAATCTTTTATTAGCAGTTTTGTTTGTTAAATGTTTGTCTTAATGCTTGTTTGTAACATTGCTTTTATTGTCCTGTATTAGGAATGTGGCATCAGTTGATATCGAAATATATATATCATAATAGAAATGAAGTTTAAGATTCCCTACAGGTAGATTTAGCACCTAAAATATGACCAAGAATTGTGTGAGATTCCATTTTGACATGGAAAGTGTTCCAACAAGAAAACGTTTCCTCAAAGGGAGTGTTCGCCTTATCTTAAAAACAGTATATCGAAGTTTCTCATTTTCTTCTTGAGGCAATTTTCCATTGATGATGTATTGCATTGATGATAAGTTGTTTATCATTTGTATTGCCCAGCCCTGTTCTGTATACACAGGGACACAACAGAATGAACAAACCACCCCGTAGAAATAAAGGTTCTTTTCTCTCATTTTCATATTTCAACCAGCAATCACCTCAGAGGAAACTTTAGTTTTTGGATAAAAGTGCTGATTTTAGAAAAGAAGAGATTACACTGTAAGAACGATGAGACGACAAATTCCACACATTTAATACAATTTTGATAAAATTCTTAATGATATTATTCTTCGTCAGATATAGATTTTTATTAAAATATGAATCCAACAGTTATAATGACAACACAGATTTGACTGGTCTGACCGGTTGCATCTGCTGATACTGTAACCAGCTCTGCACTGTAGCTGCGAAAGCTAACGTTAGCTTCACAGACTAACAGGAGGAGCTGCTTCATTGGCCTGAATCCTCAGTCTCAATTCAGAGTGTTTAAGGTGTTAAGGAAATAAAGTTGAGAAAAGATGAAATGAACGTTTACCACAGCATCTCCACCACCTGCTGCTGTTTGATTATCAGCTGACAGACATTTGACGTTGTTATTAAATGGGTTTCCACACACTTGCTGCTATGTAACCAGCGGCACAATCTTCAACCTGAGCAGAGGACTGACCAGCCCAGAGAAACTGAAAGACCAGTGTAGGTGTGGAGGCCTTTACTGAGACACTAAAACCCTCCATTTAGATCATCAGAGGACACTAAAAAGGCACAAGACCCCAGCTCTGATTTAATACTTTTTATTGGCTTCAGAAGTAGCGTAATTTGTACATTTTCACTGAAAGGATAAAGCTCATTAGCCAAAATGAAGTCTTTTCTGCAAAAAACAGTCCACACTGAGGAGCATCAGTCTGCAGCTCTCTGCCCCCGTGGATTAGTCGAACTTTAATAAGTTCCAGTTCTGCTTCATTATCTGAAAACAACAGAGCAAACAGTCTGTTAACCAGACTCTCTGTTTTATGTCACACACAACAACTTTATCTCCTATGAAGAAACACGATCCTGTCTGAATTATACCCACAGACCTTCAACAGAAACAGAATGTTAATGTAATAAATGTTAACCTCTTCTCATGCTCAGCGTGAAACAGGGCAGTAGACAGTACGCACAGGAACATTATTTAGACTGGGATGCACAGACACATCGGTACTTCTATACTTGTGAGGGCCCTCATTGACATAATACATCACCTGCCCCTGGGCCTAATTTGAACCTAATTCTGACCTGTGTCCTAAAACCAGGTTTTAACCCTCAAACAGCCATTTGAAGAGGTGAGAACTGGACAAATGTCCTCAAACTCAAACTGATCCTAACAACGATAGAAGTACAATAACACACACACACACACACACACACACACACACACAGCAGAAGGAGGCAGCTGGACAATCGACATCTGTTCAGTCTTTTATAAACACTGACATCCCTCCAACACCACTGCTGTCACTGTGTGTGTGTGTGTGTATGAAGGATTAACTGTTGACTTGACTTTGTTTGCCTATGTTTGTGGACAGGGGATTAGTTGCTCACTAGACTCATGTGTATGCATGCATGAGTGTGTGTGTGAGTGTGTGTGTTACAACAATAGGGGTGGGGTGGCAGCTCTCTAAAAATGTCCTTAAACCGTGTTGAACCTCCATAAGACTTTAATCTCATGTAAATTATAATTTAATTAGTGAATTTCAATAAGAAAGCTTCTGAAATACAGTGTGTGTGTGTGTGTGTGTGTGTGCGGCTGTAAGCTGCTGACTTTACTGTGTGTGTAGGATTAATTTCTTACTCTGTGCATGAGCAGCATTATTATGAGTCACAGCCAGTGTGTGTGTGTTTCATGTTCTTATATCCTGGTGGGGACTTAAACCTGGAGACTTGTGTCACTGTGGGGACAAAAATTGAGGACCCCATGGGTAGAGACGGCTTTTTGAGGGTTAAGACTTGGTTTTAGGGTACAGGTTACAATTAGGTTAGGGTAAGGGTTAAGATTAGGCACTTAAGGTAATGGTTAAGGTTAGGGTAAGGTGTTAGGGAAAGCATTATGTCAATGACTGTCCCCCACGGGGGATAGTGAAACAAGTGTGTGTGTGTGTGTGTGTGTGTGTGTGTTTGAGGAGCTCCAGGGACAGTGGGGGTGTGGGGGTTCTGGACTAAGCAAATCAGAGTATAACACACTATAATACAGGTCAGATAAATTAAGTACGAAGTGGATATAAGTATAAAATTAAAATAAGTGTAAAGTACAAATGTTATACTTTACTATATTATACAGTTTTCTTCTGTCCAGTAAATCAAAAGTGTGTGTTTGTATTGGTAGAGCTCCGGGGACAGCAAGGGGGGCCTCAAGCCTACAAAGTCTAGCAGGGCACCAGGTTCCTGGGCATGCTGAGCGAGTAGGCTCCTTGAACCCTCTGGAAGTTCTCTAACATCTGCTCACTATACTATACTAACAAAGTGTACAATTATACAGTTTTGTTCTGTCCAATAAATCAAAACTAGATAATCCTATTTAGCTTTGAAAGAGATAATCTCCAGAGGACAGTGGAGTGTAAAAAAATGTAACTAAGAGGAGGGCTTGTTAGCGTGTGTGTGTGTTTTGGTTTGTGTTTGTGTAGGTGGAGCTCCAGGGACAGCAGGGGGCCCTATGTGCTCACAAAGCCCATCAGTACAGCGGGTTCCTGGGCACACTGAGTGCGCCGTCCCCCGGAACCCTCTGGAGGTTCTCTGACCATCTGTACCAACCGCACTGACAGACAAAACTTCTAAAATCACAGTACAATGGCTACACATATTAGTGAAAAAAGCATCTAGCTGTAAATACTTGTAATTGTTTTTAATTATCTACGTATTGACTACAATTAATCAGCAATTATAATGCTGTACTTCCTTTACCATAATACATCTTCCAAATAACACTGACTTCATTTGTGTGACGTATTAAATAGATGTTTTTTACTTCTAACGTTTCTAGAGTAGAGCTTTAATTGGATGCAAATATCCGTTTTGCCTGCTTTTATCGATTTTAAACAAAGTTCTTTTAATCTGTGACCTACAAACTGTTGGATTTCATCCCCTCAGTCTTTGAAGAAAGTTACAGTTAGTGTAATTTGGTTTCCTTTTTCTTCTGATTAATAATGGAAAAAGTCAAATCTCAGGGAATGTTGCTTCAGTAAGTAGTTTTTCTTTAGGAGAGAAACCCTCCAGAGGACAGTGGAGTGGTGAAACAGTGAGTAGGAAAAAGACTAGACCATGTGCGTGTGTGTGTGTGTGTGTGTGTGTGTGTGTGTGTGTGTGTGTGTGTGTGTGTGTGTGTGACAGAAGCCTTAGGCTACAGCAGCTTGTTTGTTTCATTCATTCTGTTGGTTTAATAGTCGATCCTGTAGAGCGATGGAGCAAGACGGAGGAAGGCAGAATAGTAAAATCGAAAAAAAGACACTTTCTATACTTTACTGTTGAAATCCACTTGTATATCTCCTCTGTGGAGGAGGAAGACACTTAAAGGAAGTGTCTTAAACTAAGAAACATCACAAAGCAGTTTGCAGTTTCTTTGGCTGTTTTGAAACTTTTTCCACAGTGAAAACTACTGAATTACTTTCGAAGTCTAATTTTACTGACATACACTGATTCAGTGCTAGTATATTGATTAAAGCAGCCTCTTACAAAAAGCAATGATTTCAAATGATTTCCATTTTCATCTGATTCAGTGTTCAGATCAAAAATGTCACTTAATGCAGGTGTAAGAGGAACACACGCGCTAGACTATTCCATATGGAGAAGCCCTGATTGAATGCTGTGTGTGGCTGCAGCTATTGATTATTTTAGTAATCGAGTATTCTACCGATTATTCCATCAATTAATCGAGTAATCAGACAACAAATACTTTTGCTTTATCAAAGAGCAATAGAGAATATGCAAAAGAGAAAACAAAGACAGGTTACGTCTAATTCTAACTAATTCTTTTCCTTTTTAGAAAAATCAACATTTTTATTGCTTAAATTGCATACAATAATATTATCTGTCAAAACTATTTAAGTGTCTTTTTTTTTTAAAAAAGAAAACATGCTCTGACATGCAAAAACAAATAGCTTTTGCTTTAAAAAAGGTGTATATACTGAAGTTTCAGGCATAACGTAAGCCTTTACTGTCTTCTTTGTGGCATTTGTAGGAGGCGAAAATGAGCGGACAGGAACTGTGACTGTGCTAATAATAAATAACATGAATGAAGCTCAGGCTTTCACAAACTGACTGCAGCATTTTATTTTCTGTGGTTAATATCTTGAACAAAATCTAGCTAACTTAGGGACTTCATAACTAGCCACCACATTGATTTACATATAGCCATATAGCTATTTTCTCTCTTCCTCCTCTTTGTAATCTGCTCTGTCAAATCACATCAGACGCTCTGAATGTCTCTGATCACACAGTGTCGTTGTGCCACAGTAATGATCATCTGTGTGAAACACAGTGCACTGTATATAGTTATATGGATTAAATGAAGCTTTGATGCAAGAATTGATGATTTTTAGTAATCGAGTTACGTGAGTTACTCGGGGAATCGTGCGTATCAGGTGTTCAGCCTCTCTTTTGTTTTCTTAATCCATTCACTCTCTCCTGTGGAAACGCAGACAACAATGGGCAGAAGGAACCTTTGAATTCCTTGAAAAGTAGCTCCTGGGAATAAAAGTTCCAGGTACTTTGGTTGGAAACGCAGCTTAATATAACCCTGTCCCTGACAATTTGTCACGAGGTAACTAGCCAGCTATAGTTTGTTAGCACAGTCAGTAACGTAGCAGACTGAAATGTAAGTAGGAAGCCTTGTTGTGATCTGCTCCCGTTTGCCCTGTTAAAGTTACTGCATTACGCTGTTATTTCAAACTCAACACTTCCTGTTTCCTTTTCAAATTAAAAGCCCTCATTTCTTAACAAGGCTTTTATTGTGAAACATTTGCAGGAATGTGTTGTGGTAAGCTCACTGTTTTGCAACTCCGCTCTCATTCCTGGGCTCTCATTATGTTTCACTCGGGAGCGGCAGAGTCACGTGCGACAGTCTAGTGGTAAAATTTGGTATACCGGTTCGCTCCAGGCTTTGGCTTAATATCAAACCGGTTTGAACATTTTTACATCTGTGCAACCCTACTCTCTCCGCAAGAAAGGCCTTTAATGAGGAATGAATTAATTGTGGTCTGAGCTATAGGAAGGGATCTCTTCAGCCAGGAGGAATGATTACAGCGAGCAATTACTCTTCACTCATTATTTTCAGACTTCAGCCACCACACAGAGTCCTGCCACCTTCAGAAGTTTTCTGAGGACTCTGCTGTGGTGGGATGTATCAGCGGTGGTGATGAGACTGAGTTCAGGGCTGTGGTGGGGAACTTTGTCTCATGGTGTGAGCAGAACCATCTGCAGCTCAATGCCACAAAGTCTAAGGAGCTGGTTGTGGATCTACGAAGGGCCAAGGCACCAATGACCCCGGTTTCCATCCAGGGGGTCAGTGTGGACATCTATTTTCTGAGGAGGCTGAGGTCCTTCAACATCTGCCGGACAATGCTGAAGATGTTTTATGAGTCTGTGGTGGCCAGTGCTATCCTGTATGCTGTTGCATGCTGGGGCAGCAGGTTGAGGGTAGCGGACGCCAACAGACTCAGCAAACTGATCCGTGAGGCCAGTGACATTGTGGGGGTGGAGCTGGACTCTCTGGCGGTGGTGTCAGAGAGGAGGATGCTGGGTAAACTACACGCCATCTTGGACAGTGTCTCCCACCCGCTCCATGACGTGCTGGTCAAGCAAAGGAGCACCTTCAGAGGAAGACTCATCCCCAAAAGCACCACAGAGCGCCACAGGAAGTCATTCCTGCCTGTATAAAATGGACATTGATCATTAACATCAGCGCAATATTTGAAATAATTGTGCAATATTCTCTGTTTAATACTCCTGTACAATATACTGTTTTCAGTTTAATTTATTGATATTTATTCATACTTCTATTACTACTGTGCAATATCCACCGTCTCATTATAATCTTAATAAGCTACACTTAACTTGACAGTACTCGTTATTGCACTATTACTTATTACTGATATTATTACATTGTGTTATACCGTACATACTTATCAACCTCTAAATGCAAAACAGTGGTGTATGAAGAAAACAAATCTGAACCTGTAATTTAATACCAATGAAACCCTTAACAAAAAACCTTTCCCCCAATGACCTGAGGCAAAAATTTACTTTACAGAAGTAGTGACCACATTCTTGTTGAGTTGAGTTTGATGAAAATGGAAATTCTATTACTAACCAGTTGATCGGCAGTCCCGCCAGCATCCCCTAGAGGCTGCAGTGTTCATTACAGCCACATTATGAAACAAACAACATGGTGATGATGCTATTTTAAGCAGTAGTGGAGCAAAAAATATAAAGGTCATGGTGTTATCACTAGTTGTTGAGGGTTGGACAGACTAACGTCACTAAATGACCACAAGGGTGACAGTTAATGAAGCAGCTGAGCTTCAGAAAAGCGCCAACAGGAGGAACAGGATGTGTTTAGCTGAGGCTAGCACAACGATTTGTCTAACTCAGCCTCATACCTTCAGCTGAACCACAGGATGTATCAATACAGACTGAGAACTCTGGATTTTGTCCTTCATCTTTTACAGCTTAATTTTTGTGTTCCTCACTTTATTGAGAAGTTGTTCATCCTTCTTGCAGGCCGAGCTGAAATATTCAGAGTTTTATAATCATATTATCCGACCATGAACAGAGTTCATTTAACCTCTGAGTCAACAGCTCTACTTAGAATTCAAACAGAGGTTTAATTTATCACCTGGGATGGCCTGCAGAATTAAAGGTATGTAGGCTAGCACTCATTTATTCAGATTTACCTTGAACAGAGCTGCAGAGAGAGAGAGAGAGAACAAGTGTAGTTAAGTCAGTAAAGCTGCTGGTAGAAAAAAGCCCCAGAAGTGTAAGAGTGAAAAGCAGAACAGAAAACATAAAGCTTCTGCCGGCTGAAGGGTTTTATTTCTCTCCCAAGGAACAGTAGAAACAATGTTTTCACTGTTTCCACTCAATAAAACACTAAAAGCTTCAGCAAGGACAAACCAGAAGTGAATAATCAATCACAGTGCTTTGTTTACCATCCATACACATTATTCTAATTCAACGGTGAGAACAATCAGGGGGAAAAGGTGAAGAGTCATAAAGACAGAGAAGGACATGGAGAGGCTGTCTGCTTTTACTTTGATTTTCTCTCTGCCTGTTGATTTTTTTTAAGTAGGTAAAGGTGTCCCGAAACAGCATTATAACAAAGTACTGTGGTGCTGCACAGATGCCTACAAATCTTGTTCTCCAGATGTAAGAAAACATGTTTGTTTGTGAATTTCATTGGTTTTTCAGGTATTTAGTCATAAACCAAAGTATTAGACAAATTGAAATTTTGCCCTGATTATGAAAAGTCAGAGGATCACCAAAGTTATCACAATTCATCCTGGGGGAACGTGAATGTCTGAACCACATTTCATGGCAATCCAACCAATATTTGTTGAAACACTTCACTAAAAAAACACAAATTGGAACCTCATGGTGGTGCTAGTGGAAAAGTCGGGATCACCAACGTCAGTAGAATTCATCCTCTGAGGAACATTGATATCTGAAAAGAACATTCATGGCAATCCACCCAATAGAGATATTTCAGTCTGGACTGAAAGTGGGGGACCAACATTGCCAGCATTACAAAGAGTAATAATTTACCTTGATGACCAGTCAACAGTTTTACAGACATCTCTTTTATAATGTAGGCATAAGGGGAAACTCTATTCCTCCACCTTCACAGTGCATTTGAAGAGATGCAGATGTGAACGAAGGAGGACTGTCAGCTTCTCTGAAGGACACTGAGCTGAAGTCACAGAGGAGATGCTAATATTTGTGCAGATGCTAATGGTGATTCTGCTGTCGACACTAATGCTAATGTACAGTATGACATGAAAGTCAGGACGTCTGCTGGTTCACACGCGTACCAACACACGCACACACACAGGTACGTAACACACAGAGACAATGTGAACATCAATCAGACTCGATGTGACAAGGAAGAACGTCCTGGAATGTAAATTAAGTCAGCAGAGGAAGACAAAAGAAAATGGGTGGAGTTGATTATGCCTTTTGTCTGTTAGTTTCAAGGGCAAACACAAGCAACTATCTATCTATCTATTTATTTTTAACACATCTTTTTAAAGCTGCATTAATCAATTTTTGGCCACCAGGGGGCTGAAATACAGCAAATCAAGCTTACAGATACACATCCCTGGTACAGCCTTTTATAGTTGTGACAAATATATTAGCACCCAGCTGCCTATTTACACATCCAGCACACACAGAGCGGCATTATTATCCCATTGGACTCATGTTGTCCCCCTGATGAATGTAAGTTCAATATTCACTTTCTTTTAGCTCTGGATTGTAACATATCTTTAGTTAAATGTTAATAGTAAATGTTAGTAAATGCTCCACTACAGTATGTTCACTGGCTAGTTGCTGACTTTTTCTGTCTGCTGTTTGTTGCTGAGAAGATAGCGTACAGATGAGTCGATGTCTGTTCGTGTGCAGCATGCATGTTTATCACAGTGTTGTCCAGTTTCAGTGGTGCTAATGCAGATTATTGCAGGTGGTGCAGATTGCTGCACCACCTCCCAGAACATTCTGACAGTGACTGTCTGTTAAAGTTATTGGTTCAAATCGCAGAAGTGAGAGGGGAAAACCCTCTCCTCCCTCTTTAGTCTACACCACTTGAGAAAGAATAGAAAAGAATAGAATAGGGCTACTCAAATGCAAGTCCTCCAAGATTCACAAACCAAATTTCCACAATGTCACAGGTCAAGGAACGTTGAATGAAGTGAGTGATATTTAATGGTCCAGTGTGAAGGACATAGTGGCATCTAGTGGTGAGGTTGCAGATTGCAACCAAATGAATACCACTCCCCTCACCCCTCAATTTCCAAGCATGTAGGAGAACCTACGGTGTCCTTCAGGTGACGTAAAAACATGAAAAACCCTATCTAGAGCCAGTGTTTTGGTTTGTCCATTCTGGGCTACTGTAGAAACTTGGCGGTGCAACGTGGCGGGCTCCATGGAAGGGGACCCGCTCCCTCTGTAGATATAAAGGGCTAATTCTAAGGTAATGAAAACACAATGATTCTTATTTTCAGGTGATTATACACTAATGAAAACATAGTTATTAATACTTTATTCCATTTCTGCAAATAGATTCCCCTAAATCCTACACACAAGTTTTAAAAACTCCAGAGCTACAGTCTCTTAGCATTGCCGATTGTGTTCCTCTGACCTGTGGAGTTCCTCAAGGCTCAATCCTGGAACCTCTCTTATTCTACCTCTACATGCCTCCTTTAGGGCACATTGTCCATCATTTTGGCTCAATTGGCTCATTCTCACTTGAACTTTCAGAAACACGACCAGCCAGTAATTCAGACCTGTTATTTTCAGTTAAGAAACTTTGCCAAAGTACACCCTTCTTATCTTTCCAACAGCTAGAACAAATTGTTCATTATTTTGTCTCCTCATCGTGACTATTGAAATCCATAAAGTTTGCTCCATTATGAGTTTTTCACCACATTGTTGAAAATAAGGTTGAAACGATTAATCGATTAATGAATTAGTTGATTGTCAGAAAAAATATTATTATAATCAGAATTACAGTTTTTATAATTGGTCATTTGAGTAAGTAATTTTTCAAGCAAGAAAGCCACAAAATCTCTAGTCTTAGCCTTTTAGTTGTGAGGATTTGCTAATTTATTTAGTTTTTGTTTGTTTTATGTGAATTTGTAAAGGGAATATGTTTGGGTTTTGGACTGTTGGTCAAAAAACTAGCAGTTTGACGACATTACCTTAGGCTTTAGTAATTTGTAATGGCCATTTTTCACTATTTTCTGAAATTTGATAGACCAAATGATTAATCGAAAAAACAATCGTCAGATTAATCGAACATTTTCATTGATTTTAGAATTATTCTTTTGGAGGCTTTATATGGCGATTTCAGCTGGAAAGGTTTTATGGTTCTTACCTATGAGCTCTGGGGACAGGTTGGTTCAAAATGGGCATGCTTGGGCATCCAAAATGAAAGTGATTCCTTGGATACTGGCTGGGTTGCTTTTTCAACCTGATTGCCTACTTCCAACAACAAGCTTGCTAACTGCACCTACTAGCAGCTGAAAGGTAATAGGTGAGGTGACACGATAGCGGTGTGTCCCTCACAAGCAGTCAGATTGCATTAAAATTTTGTTACGGATTTTGTTCCAGATGACACAGATTTCAGTCTGGAGTCCATCTGTTGAGTATGAGAAGAACAGAAGATCCAAGTGTGAAAGCGGATAAATGGAAAAGACCAGTCAGCCAGAGGGAACATTGATATTCAGAACACACAGACACACACACACACTGGTTCTGTAGCTCATTCTCTCTCTCCGCACATCAGTGGCAGCAACGAATGAAGATTGAATACCCTGAGAGAGAGAGTAAGTGGGTGAGAGAGAGAGTGATGAAATCGAGATAGGTGTGTGTGTGTGTGTGTGTGTCTGTGTTAATAGTTTTGTGAGACGTGTCTCGGCTGCTTCAGTCATCAGCTCAAACCTCTGACTGTAAAGTGTGTTCTGATTGGATAAAGTTGTAAATAAATAAATAAACAAACAGTGCGTCTGTAATCAGAGCTTCTGATTCCTCTCTGCTGCTCTGCTTAATTATGCGTGTTTATGTAAATGCAGAGTGTTGATGAGATGGTAATGGATATCACAGATTGACTTTAATGAATTCTAGAGAGACTGAGAATTAAACCAGCCTGTCTATTAAAGGGCTCAGAGGTGAAGGAACCCAACCAGCAACCCCACCCACACCCCTTTCTTCTCTGGCGGCCATGTTGAAGGTTCAGCTCTGAGGGAAGCTGTTGGTGTTTGTCTTTTTCAGCAGAGTTTACTAATCAATTGATGATTAATATTTCATCGGCAATTCATCTGATGGATATGCGTTTATATAATGGCAGATTGTTTGGCTAGCTAATCAGAGCAGAGGGAACTGAGTTAAAGTTTCTGTAAATGAGATTCTGAACATTAATGTAGCAGAGGGGGCACAATGCAAATTCCACCTAGAATTTTAAAATAATGATAATGTAATGGTAGTGGTAATATTAATTTTAATAAAGTAATAATAATAGGAATGATAGTGATAGGAATAATAATGATAATAATATGACTAATAATAACAATTGTAATAGCAGTTGTTGAGCAGGAACACGGGGGCAGCAGGTGGCCCACAATCACAGATCCAGACTCTGCAGCTCTGGAGGCAGAAATACCTGCTGAAAGCGACAGAAGGAGAAAGGAGAGAAACGAGAAAGCACAAATCTACGGGAGAGAGAACATGTCGAGTTAGTAACATGCAGTAGTGGGATAAAAATGCATACAGATGGAGAGGGAGAGAAGGAGAGAGGAAAGAGGTGCATCATGGGAAGTCTCCCGGCAGTCTAGGCCTATAGCAGCATAACTATGGGATGGTTCAGGACTCACCCAAGCCAGCCCTAACTATCAAAGAGGAAAGTCTTAAGCCTACTCTGAAATGTGGAGATGGTGTCTGCCTCCCGAACCCAAACTGGGACCTGATTCCACAGGAGAGCAGCTTGATAACTGAAGGCTATGGCTCCCATTCTACTTTTGGAGACTCTAGGAACCACAAGTAACCCTGCATTCTGGGAGCACAGTGTTCTAGTTGGATAATAAGGTATTATGAGCTCTTTAAGATATGATGGTGCCAGACCATTAAGAGCTTTGTAAGTGAGGAGGAGGATTTTAAATTCTATTCTGAATTTTACAGGGAGCTAGTGCAGAGAGGCTAATATTGGAGAAATATGATCTCTTTTCCTAGTTCTTGTCAGTACACGTGTACTCTGGATCAACTGGAGACCCTTAAGGGACTTATTTGGGCAGCCTGATAATAAGGAATTGCAATAGTACAGCCTAGAAGTAACAAATGCATGGACTAGTTTTTCGGCATCATTTTGAGACAGGATGTGCCTGATTTTTGCAATGTTATGTAGGTGAAAGAAGGCCGTCCTTGAAGTTTGTTTCATGTGGGAGTTAATGGATAAATCCTGATCAAAGATAATTCAGAGGTTGCTTACGGTGCTGCTGGAGGCCAGGGCAATGCCATCTAGAGCAACTATATCTTTAGATAATGTGTCTCAGAGGTGTTTGGGACCAATGAAAGTTTATGGAGTGTTTCCTAATAATATTGCCATATAATAAAGGAAGTATATATAAGGTGAATAGAATCGGTCCAAGCACAGAACCTTGTGGAACTCTGTGACTAACTTTGGCATGCACGGAGGACTCACCGTTAACATGAACTAACTGAGATCGATCTGATGTGGATTTAAACCAGCTTAGTGTGGTTCCTTTAATGTCAATTAAATCTTCAGCACTAAGATCTAACAAGACAAGTACAGAGACCATTGGACAAAGTCCATTGTCCGATGCAATTAAAAGGTAATTTATCATTTTCACCAGTGCTGTCTCTGTCCTATGATGCACTCTAAATCCTGACTGAAAATCCTCAAATAAACTATTGTTATTTAGAAAGCCACACAACTGATTGGCGACTGCTTTCTCAAGGATCTTAGAGAGAAAGGGAAGGTTAGATATAGGTCTGTAGTTGGCTGAAACCTCTGGATCAAGAGTGGGCTTTTTAAGACGAGGTTTAATTACAGCTACTTTAAAGGACTGTGGTACATAGCCTGTTAATAAAGACAGACTGATCATATCCAGGAAAGAAGTGCTAACTAAGGGTAAAACGGCTTTAAGCAGCCTTGTTGGAATGGGGTCTAAGAGGTTGATGTCTTAGATTAATTAATCGTCGAAGTTAGTTGAAGAAGGTCGATAGGAGAAAAGCAGTCAAAATATATATCAGGTTTTACAGTTGTTTCTAAGGTTCCTGTGTTTGAAGATAAATTGGTACCGGTTGAGGGCAGGACATGATGATTTCTTTCTCTAATAAATAAAATTTTATCATTAAAGAAGTTCATGAAGTTGTTACTACTGAGGGCTATAGGAATACATGGCTCAATAGAGCTATGACTCTCTGTCAGCCTGGCTACAGTAGTGAAAAGAAACCTGGGATTGTTTTTATTTTCCTCTATTAATGATTAGTAGGCTGCTCTGGCAATAGGGAGGGCTTACCTATATGTTTTAAGACTATCTTGCCAGACTAAACAGGAGTTTAAGAGTCAGAAACCTCAAGCAGAACCAGATTCAGGGTGGACGATAATAATGTAATGGTAGTGGTAGTATTAATATTAATAAAATAATAATAGTAATAATAAAAGGGATGTTTCAGAAAGATTTGGGAGATGTTTCAGGAAGATTGATTGGATATTTACAGGATTTTTAAAAAGGATATTTCAGTGAGAATTCACGATGATTCAGGGAGATTTCAGGATCATATTTGTAATTCAGAGAAATCTGGGGATGTTTCTGGAAGATTTAAGCAATGTTTCACAAAGATGATGTTTCAGAGAGATTTCAAGATATTTTAGGAAGTTTTAAGGTGGATATCCAGGAGTTTTAAAGGATCTTTCAGGGAGCTTTAAAGGACATTTCCAGGAGATTTAAGGTTGATGATGATTGAGGCTGGTGTTTTAGGAAGAAGTGAGAAATGTTTTAAAACTTTTTCAGTAAAATGGAATTTTTCAGGGAGATTGCACAATGTTTCTGTGAGGATTGAGGACATTCCTGGGAGAAATAAATAAAATCAACTAACAACTGATTCTATTCAGAGAACATTGAGGTTACATTGAGGTAAATTATGTGTTAATTTTTGTAGGTTTATATACATATACTTTATATACTATATATAAATATAGTATGTCTTTGGGAGTAAATGCTGTGTGTGTGTTTGTGTGAGATGAGGGGTTGTGCAGATTGACAGAGGAATTAGAGGCTGTCTGCACACATAGAGGACAGACTGATTACAATCAATAATCTATCAACCACTGCCTGACAAGATGTATTAATCAGAGAGAGAGAGAGAGAGAGAGAGAGAAGCACGTAAATACACAAAGATGAACACGCACTCACACAAACACACACACAGCTGAGTGCTGAGGTGTCAGACAGCAGTTTCTGTTTCAAAGTTAGTTAATAAGTTGACTTGTCAGTTCAAACAGTCTGCAGCTCAGGGAACATCTTTAAATGCCTCTCATTGATATATATATATATATATATAATATATTTTGGCTTTAAAGAGTTGTTACATAAAATAAAAAAGTCAGTAATCTTAAAATATCATAGTAAATGTAACTGCTGCTGCAAAGACAACTGCAAGGACCACTCCACCAATAAAGTGGATGTGATCTTGATCAGATCCACTTTATTGGTGGAGACTATTGCCAGACTAAACGGGATTCTTCCAGGTTGTTGGAACACCATTTCCTTTCAAGTTTTCGTGATGTTTGCTTTAATTTGTGGATTTGGGGGTTATACCATGGAGCTAACCTTCTTTGTTTTATTATCTTCTTTTTTAGAGGAGCGATAGAATCGAGTGTCATTCGCAGTGAGCCTGCAGCAATATCAACTAGATGGTCAATTTGGGAGGGGCTGCAATTTGCATAGGAGTCCTCTGTTATATTGAGACATAACATTGAATTAAATGCAGATGGGATCGCTTCCTTGAATCTAGCCACAGCGATATCAGATAGACATCTAGAGTAAGAGTTTTTGCCTAATGGCGTGTAGTCCAGTAATAGCAGTTCAAAAGTTATTAAATAATGGTCCGATAAAGAAGGATTCTGTGGAAAGACTATTAAATGTTCAATTTCAATGCCATATACCAGAACAAGGTCAAGGGTGTGGTTAAAGTGAGTGGCTTCATGTACACTCTGACAAAAGCCAATCGAATCTAATAATGAGATAAACGCAGTACTAAGGCTATCATTTTCAACACCCACATGAATATTGAAATCACCTACAATAATTACTTTATCTGTTTTAAGGACTAAACTTGATTAAAAACTCTGAATATATATATAATATATAATATATATAATAAGTACACTATAACAAATAGAATTGGCTGTCGTGTTTTCCAGGTTGGGTGTGAAAGACTTTCGAATGAGTTATAATTTAGTTTAGGTTTAGGGTTGATTAATAGGCTTGAGTCGAAGATGCTGCAACTCCACCTCCTCGGCCGTTGCCTCGAGGAATGTGAGCATTAATATGACTGGGCGGAGTGGATTCATTTAGGCTAACATATTCTTCATGACCCAGCCAGGTTTCAGTAAGACAGAATAAGTCAATATGATACTCTGATATTAAATCGTTCACCAGTACAGCTTTAGATGACAGAGATCTGATGTTTAGGAGTTCACATTTAATTCTCCTATTTTGTTGTGCTATTTCAGCGTTTTTGTTTAGGTTTGTATGTACAGCTCCTCTTCTGTTAAAGATTTTATTAATTTAAGTGGTCGGGGGCAGACACCGTCACTAAGGAGTTTTGGGTGGGTAACTGCTCTGGAAGCGCAGAGAAGCGTGTAGGACTGCCTCCTGGTCTCAACTCTGAGTTGTCGTGGTTTTCGTCCACTAATAAACTCAGTCAGATTTCTGGATATGAGAGCTGCTACATCCAAAGTGGGATGAATGCCGTCTCTCCTAATCAGACCAGGTCTTCCCCCAAAAGTCTGCCAATTATCTACAAATGAATGGGTTGAAGTAGTGTAATGTTGAATCATTTTCCCAGATTAAAATGATTGGAAGTTCATTCTTGAGCTCTCAGAACAGTGTACTGCATGTAAACTGCCATTAATCCCTTGCCTTGTTGATGGACAATGTTTCCCAGTCGAGTTTTTAATGTTAATATTGTTCCTGCTGTTTACAATCCCCCAGATGCAAATTAAAAAAATGCACTACAGGAACTGAATTAACTCTGTCAACAAACACTAAACAGTATAATCGGATTCATCATATCAAATGAAAATATTCATTTTAGACACATTTCCCCCACATTTAGCTTGACAGGCAGTATTTGGCGTTTCCAGTAGAACTCTGACAAAAAGCATTCAGGGTTCTTGTGTTCAGGTTTTTTTTATAAAGGAGCATTTCTCTGTTTTTGTGCATTTCAGCCCATCTCTGCATTGTTCATTTTCTCCCCGTGTGTTTTTCTTCTTCTAGTAGAACACAACAGACAAGAAAGAAAGAAGCATGTGGTGCACGTTTCTGCGGAGAGGTGTATTCATTTTGATGTTTATTAACAATATTATCTTAATGATTTATAAAGTAACAAAACAAAGCAAAGTGAATGCACAGCAACCAGACACACACTGCCTAATCACACACACACGGAGAAACATATGGTTGGTGTGTAGTGTGTGTGTGTGTGTGTGTGAAGGTCATTAGTTCCTGTCCGGTCTCTGCAGGCTCTGAGCCTCGTTGGCACGACACGTTGCCAGATCTGACCAAATTACCCACAACACCACAGCCACTGCCAACACACACAGCCCCAGTGTGTGTGTCCCGCTCACCATACGGTGCGTGTATGGACAGACTCCACTCAGCCTGTCAACACTGAGGGGAACTAATAATAAAAAAACTAGTGACAGTTTGTGCTGCGGCAGATTTGAACTGGCTGCCTGTGGTGATAGAAGCTCAGTGTTAATGTGTTTCTGTACAAAGAGTCAGACATTCAGTCTCCATGGCAAATCAGACACCCTCTAAATCTAAATTAAACCAAAGTAACAATAATGTCAAATGTAAGAACAAGATATCACTTTATTCTTCATGACCGAGTCAGATAAAATGAAGATGAGGTAATAATATGTACCAAAATAAGGTAAGAAATAAGACAAGAAACATTACAAAGTAACATTAAAACTGACTTTGACATGAGAAAAAGATATTTATAATATATATATATATATACACACACACACACACATATGTGTGTATATGTATATATATATGTGAGTGTGTTTATATATTTATGTATATATATATATATATAAGCAAACATAACAAAATGATAAAATATAGAATAAGACAAACAGTACCAACAAACTGTTCTTGTTCTTTATTTTGGCGGGATATCTCCTTCTGGAGCGGGTCCAGCTCTTCCTGTGGCGTCTCAGTCCTCGTCCAGCACGCCCGGCCGGCCCCTCCATATGCTGACAGGACGCTCTGAGCGTGCTTGTTAGGCCGCCGTGCCAAAAACCAAAACTCCAAGGTCAGAAGACGGCCCATTAGGAAGGAGAGGCTTAATGAGCGGAGAGGGCCTTAACGAAGGAGACGATGTTAACGAGTCCAACGAGCTGCAGCTTTAAACTCTGCCGAGCTCGTTTGGAAAGAGACGCCAGGAAGACGACAATGACTGATCGTTCGGTTTCTCGCTAATTTTATATATATATGTAATAGCTCAAATGTCACGTCCACAATTGTTTATAATAAATAATAATCCAAAAGATTTTTTTTAAAGAAGCACTTTAACAAAACTGAGCTTACACTGCTTTTCACACTGTTAAAGCGTAGTTACTGCAAAAGAAATATAGCATGAAATAGATTTTTAATTTTAATTAAAAATAAGTATACTAATACTAATAAGTATAAAATCACTTTGTCTGAGGAGGACGTATGATTCAAATATGAAGAAAGTATAACAAATAATGTTTTATTGATTAACGTTTCATTTTATTATCAGTTCAGAGTCTATCATCAGTCCTTTATAAAATGTAAAGTAAAATATAAAATATTACAAAATAAAATAAATGCATCCATCCATTTTGTAAAGCACTGTAATGCTGCTCAGATTGTTGGGAATTAAAATGATTATACAATATGATCTCTGAGGATATACTTGATTTGAACAACTTGCACGTGTTTAATCTGTTTAAGATGCCTCTTTTTTAACTGCGTTTTCGGTTTAATGATGCGACAACTCTCTGGTTAAGGTTTGGTTAGCTTCAGGCACAAAAACCACTTGGTTAGCTTTAGGGAAACATTGAGGTTTGGGTTAAAATGACGCCTTCGCCGTCATGGTTACAGTAATAATCCCGTGGTCAAGGTCTGGGCCGCTACGGGGCTTTGACTGGGGGTTTCCCTGGGAGGACAGTCAGATGTAAATCATTTCGTGACAGCACCAGAATGTCTTCCTTAAGAAGTTTTGGTTTTGCAAACATTTTGTAAACATAAATTAACAATGTGACACTCAAGGTGGCTACTATATATACTATGCTATATGTAACATCTATATACTATATATATATATGTTGTCATTTTCACAGCAGTCATTTGGACTTGTCATTGTAGGAGAAGCACAGGTGTCATTCATTTTATTATTCTCACCTGTGCTTTCAGAATGTCTTTGGTGTCCTTATTGTTGAGTCTTATGCTAACCTTACTTCTCGTCCTGATACACTGCCCTCATTTATAGCCTTCATTTCTGAAGACGTGCTCAACCAATGCTCCGGAGAACCCAGGCGGCGCAGGCGAGCCATTAGCACGAGCACGCGTACATCGGTGCTCTGAGAATGGCTGTGTTTGAAGTTGTGTTTTGTATTAATGTGAAGACAAAGCAACACTGGACTTTCAGTGTTAAATCTGCTCTCAGATCAGCTTCTTCAGTATTTAAACACCAGCAGCTTTTGTTAATCAAACTTTTACCACACAGACACACTGCGCTGCTGCTCGGTCTGCTACAGTTATCTTCACCCTCTTCATCCCTCTTTTCCTCTTCCTCCTCCAGCTTCTCCTCCACATAGATGACAGTTTATCGTCCACCTCATCATCCACATCCTTCTCTCTCCTCCGCCTCCTTCACCTCTTCCTCCTCCTTCTTCTTATCAAATCCTCCCATCCTTCTCCTCTGCTTTTCCTTCTCTTCCCCATCCCTCCTCCTCCACATCATCATCCAGAGACAGTAGAAGACGCTATCTTCCCCCTCCTCCACTTACTCATTTTCCTCTAGTTTCTCCTCTTCCTCTCTCCTCTTTTTCTCTCTTCTCCTCCTCATCCTCCTCCTCGTTCCTCCTCCTCTTCCTCCTCCTCGGCCTTGCAGTGAAATAAAAGATTATGGGCAGACGGGCCATTATTTTCAGTGATGGCAGCCATACATCACTGAGACTGCACCAGAGAGAGAGGGGACGAGAGACATAGACAGTGAGAAGTAGAGAGCGAGAGGTGGGTGGATCGAGTGAAACAGAGTGAAGCTGAGGACGAGCCGAGAGCCTCTCTCCCTCTGTTCTTTCCCCTCTTCCTCTTCACTCTGCTTTGTTCTCTCTCTCGCTCGCTCTGAAGCGCTCTGTGTGAAATGAATGGCTGCTGCACTGACCGTGGATCAGACACTGTGTTTGTGCTGAAACATAAAACACATCTGTCGAAACTCAATAATAGTGTGATTTATTAATTGTTTATTGCAGTTAACTGATCGTAAAGCAGCAGAACGAAGACAGACGTCATCGGGGCGTAATGTGATCATGTGATTTTTACAACATTTATTTGCCAGGGACCATGCACAGAGGGGGATTTATCATTATATCATTTGGGGGCGGCTTCCTGAAGTCTTGTCATCTCAGTGAGGTCGCCAGGTTTGGTACCATTGTGTCTGTACAGAGACCAAAACCAAAACCTGTGCTCACCAGCTGTATCTGGACACATGTGCTGTATCTGCAGATGATCACAAAATGTTGTTTATAATTTCTTTTTGTTTAAAAAAAGAGAGAGATGAAACATGTTGATTAGTGAGGTTTAAAATATGCCTCCAGGCATAGGGCAGAGCCTGGCTAGCTGTTTCCCCCTGCTTCCAGTTTTTATGCTAAGCTAGGCTAACCGCGTCCTGACTCTAGCTCCGTAAAGTTTAAGGCTGGCGATATTGTATATTTCTGTCCACAAAGCTCGTGAACAGACCAAAACCAACAATGTGTTAGACCGTCTCTCAGTACTTTCTGACTTCCCCACCCTGTCTGTGGCTCTCAGCTGGTTTCTCCTGAAGATCTTGAAGAAACTGGTCCTGAATATATAGTTTCATTTTTTTTAAAGGGCTCAGTTAATTCCTAAAACAGCTGCTCACTTTAGTTTTTAGCAAACGTTACTCAAACAGGAGGAACTGGTGCATTTGTTGGGGACTACTTTCAGCGGTGGATTAATGCACATTTGGTGCTCTAGTGAGTGTTTGGGCCAGCAGAACCAGAGGTGTAGTGCTATTTGTTTAAGTACCAGAGCACACCTTTGAAAGAGGCACAACTTAACCATGCGTGTGCATGCATGCATGGTTGAGTGTAAGTATGTTCCTTCGGGGGCAAGACGTTTGAGGCGATACCATGGATATAGTAGGTTGTAGTTAGCAGCATTAAGCAATAACTTACTACTAAAGCTCAGAGTGTTAATGTGTGTGTTAAATACTAATGAGCACAAGGAGTTTGTGTTTTGAATGAAGCTGCATTAGAAACATCCATTCTGAGGAGAAGCTGCAGTGCATGCGGAGGTCAAGCTCATCTAAAGCGCTATGAAAACGGAGCTAAGCAAGCTTTCATTCCCTGCAGGCGTTGTGATGCAGCACAAGCTGGCCAAGGACTGTCTTTGCAAATGCATCACGAAGATGCGAACGATCAATGGAAGGACGTTTTGCTGCCTTTTCATCTTAACGTTAGGTAGCTATAGACACTGCTACTTTTAAGGTGGAATGTTTTTTTGCATGTTACTCAATGCATGAGTTGAAGTTGAATCAGTCAACACACCTTAAATGTCAATATGACAACTTTGACCATTCCATTTGTTTCTATTGGCTCTCTTGCATGACATACGCTTCAGTGATGACTGGATCTTCAAGCACTTAAAAAAATGGATTTGAATTTCAACCGGAGTATGCAAACTGCCAATCTTCTATTTCCTCACTTCCATTCCGGTGTGCTGCAGCAGCACTACACCTGTGAGCAGGACGGTGTGTGTGGGGCTGAGTCAGAATAAACTACGGTGTGTGTGTTCGTGGTGATAGTAGATGCATTCAGTGGTGGTTTTTGGTCTTTTCATGAGTGTTGTTGACCATAAGAGAAACACAGAATAGCACCAGGCTTGAAACACACTGTCTAACACTCAGGCATGAGAGATTGATATCAATCTTCTCATCTCTCTCGAAGAAAGAAAGCAGAAAAGTGTTTCCCAAAATATTGACTACAACTCAAGTAAATTTTCGAATGCTGCACTTTAACTTGTAATGGAGTCTTTTTATATTGTAGTATTGTTAAAGGTTCAGTATATGAGATTCTGAACATTAATGCATTCGCTATGTAAAGACATGGTGGAGCGATGGCGTCCTGAGCAGAGGTTTATACGGGTGCGTGTGAAGCTGCTGGCTGTGAGCAGAGCGATATAACGGCTGGTTCTTTTCTCATCCGGCGCGCTGAATTAAGGCTTCATTTCGACCAAACCGGAGTTGGTGATTGTTGGAACAGTGGAAAGACGGATTTGGTGAGTTTTATTTTGTTTCTGTCCAGTTTGAAGAAATGAGTTTAAGGATGATCTGCAAGGTAAAATGACTGTTTTTCTCAATGGAGTCTGGTGGGCCGTAGTGCCCCTTTGTTTTGGTCTGAGATGCTGCTGCTCTAGTGCGACATCTAGTGGCAGAGAATGTCGCTGACAGCGCCTTTAAATATAGCACCTGAACACTTCTCTCAACATTGAGATCAGCATGTTGCTGCACTCTCTCTGCCTCTCTTTAAATGCAGTTTTCTTTTCTTTTATTAGTGTCATTATATTTGACACTTTCATGAGAGTTAGTACCAAGTGAGTCAAGGCGGCATACAGGGAAGCTAGTTTCAGGGGAGCAACAAAAAAGGAGGATACCTTTAGGAGTTTTCCACTGAGTGCTTATTTTCCATCATGTTTGCTCTTCTGGAATACTCACTCGGATGACTCTGCTTGATTGTTTGATGCTGTGTAGAACTGCGCTTTACCTTGAGGCGCGAACACCAGAGATTCAGCGATCTTTGCACCAAGTGTGTTCAAGGGAATATTTGCTAAGAATCTGCTTCCCTTTTTTGGTGCTAAATAGTAAGATGGAAGATAAGCAGCATGTTTGGACTAATGCAGTATGGATTTTAAAGTTCCTCTTTAGGGGCAAAAAGATGGGAGGAGGAAATGGAAATGAATAAAAAACCGGAGGCCATCTTGCGACGGGATCACAGCAGCCAGTCACCGTCACCATGTTGACGTTCCGACCCGAGTACTCAGCAGTCATTACTACATTATTACATCAGTTCTCAGTTCTCATGGGTCGGACCACACCCATCTTCCATCTCTGCCTTCATTTTGATCTCAACTACACACCTGTAACGTTTCGTGACTGCATCTTGCACGGTTGCGACCCTGTCGTGTTCTGAATTAGCAGTATTATCATTATATATTGTCATTAAAGTTAAAAGATGCATTATAAAGTTACTTTATAGTTTTTGTGTAATTGCTGGATGCTCTACCACTAAGCCAGTTAGCAGTGTGACTGTGAGCATCATAGATTCAGCGATGCGTCACCACGTCCATCGAGTGTCTGTCCACAGTTAAAGCCATCGCTGCTCGCTGAGTGTTCCAGCAGCAGTCTGTTAGGAATGACAGAAACAGGATACTTGGTTACATTCAAAATGCAAGTTTGCATATCAAAATACTATGTTATGTAGATAGTAACAGTAATATTAGTATAATATAATATTATATTATGTTAGCATGTTGATATTAGCATTTAGCTCAAAGCACTGCTTCACAAAGCTGCTAGCATGGCTGTATAGTCTTTGTCTTATTTAATCCACACTGACTTAATGATATTTATTAAACTCCAATTCACAGATATATTTTACAGCTGAAAGGTTTTTATGCCTAGCTTATGTTTCCTCTGTCTTTCCTCCTCAGCTTTCTGTGTATGTGTGTGTGTGTGTAGGGGAACATTACTGCTGTTTGGACCAGAACTCTCCAAAAACAGATTTTAATCTCAATACACCATCATATTTATATGAACCTAGTTCTGACAGTTCAACGTTTAATCATCATCTCATCTTCCAGATCAGATTTTTCTAAAATAATCCAATGTAAAATTACATTTCTATAAAAAAAAGTGGATATCAGTGACAGGCAGGAAGTGAGGACGATGTCAGGAGGGTTGTGTGTCAGTCTGAAGGCCGACTCAAACTGTGGATATTAATGCATCCTCCTCCTCAGTCAGTCAGAGCTCGTCATTAACAACACTGACAGCTCTGTTCTTGGACGCAAAGACAGGTAGAGTCAAACTGAGAGCTGATTAACTTCCTGCCGCTGCTGTGAGCTTTTCTCTTTACTTTGTCAAAACCCGAAACCTAAGAAGAGAAGCAGAACGTGTGCTGCAGAGACTGAAAAAGCCCACGAGGGACTTTAAAAACATATTTAAAATCAAAGTCAAACGTAGTCAACATATTTAGATCTCAGCGGTTTTTGAAGGTGGCTGGTGTCTGATCAGTGATGTGACAGCGTTATTATTCTGAGACAAGCTCACGGGGAGCTGTGGAGGCAGACTACGCAAGGCTGATTAATATTTACCCCTCTGAACCTGCGGAGGGACGTTTGAGAACAGTCACACGGTCTGGGTTTTATTTTACACTTTTCGCTGCAACGCTGCAGCTGCACCGCACAGAGGAAGTGTTTTCAGCTGTGTGCAGACGGTTGACAGATGCACTGGAATAAGCGCAGTCAGATCAGAAAGTGGCTAAATTCATTCTCGCGCTGTCGCCAAATATGTGGTGCTGGAAGTCTGGTGATGTCGAAGGCATAACTTTCACTGGGGGTGGGGGGACAACAGGGCGGACACTGAGGCCATTCAGAAGCTGAGGGAGACATTACACAAATTACATACAGTATGGTGAGTTTTAGATGCTGAATATGTGATCACAACAGTTTGAAATTTAAAGATAAAAGGCAAAAATGCTCCCTTGCATGGTTGGTTTTGAAGGCTGAGTCAAATTTTTTACTATTTTACTCAATTTAAAATGTGAGGTTTTTTTTAAAGCTGCTCTTATCAATATTTTTATATTAACAATGGATCAAATGACTGTGTTTAATGTGAAAGGTGTCGCACGTAGTGAACCCACAGATAATTATCACAGTTCTCGTAGCAGCCATGTGTTGAGCTAGGGAATATAATAAAATAGCTTTTTGTAAGATGACGAGTGTTGACGCACACCAGCCTGCGATGATCCCACCACTGTGTGTTGCACTTTACTGTCCAGCTGCCATTTCCCAGATGAAAGAAGCTCTGAAATGATAAGAATGTCGATACACTCATCAGTTATTACCGTACGCTCACAGCAATGAGCTTCACGAGCAGCCTCGTTTTTGTCATTCTTATTGCCCTCGGTTTCGCTTCTCAGGCTTCATAGAGGTTGTCCTACCCTCTGACTGGTGGAAGTTGTTGTCACTGTATGTAGCAAGGGAGGAAGACGCTACTCACAGCTGAGGATAGAAAAAAACACTACCACCTCATGCCTGTTCTGCATGTATCTTGGGTTAAAAAAAGCATTTAATCTGCATTATTTACAGGTGACTATGATATTGTTTACTTCCTGGTAACTTGGGGGAAATAATTTGTACAAACTGGTAAATAACCTGTAGACAGGACCATGAATTAATATCTACAGTAATCTAACATCAGTAATCTAATGACCTTGTGATCTCTTATCACAGAGAACTGACTTGAGGCTGGTAACTACCCAGAATTCAATGTGGTTCGTGCTGTATGGCTCCTCCTCTCAGTAACAGAGAACAAACATTAACATCACATAGTTGTTTACATGTTTGTATCCTGCTCTGAATCACCGTGTCCTTGTCATGCTGTTCCAAAATCTATTGTGTGTGTGTGTGTGTGTTTTCCCTGGGCTCAGAGACAGGAATGCCTGTACTGTAGTTGTGTTTGATGTGTTTTTCAGACTCTGGTGAATCTCTGATGTCAGTGTTCTAAATGCATACTGGAAACATATTTACATTTACTATTTAAATTTGAATCCTTTTTTCTAATTCTTTGACCTTGAATCCTTGAATCGATAAACTGCTTTTCACTTCCGCCACGTATCAGGGAAAAGACGATGCAATCACTAATAAGATCACTTTCCAGTTGACAGTTGATGATCAGCAAATGGATTCAGTGGTAGTTTAGTTTATTTCCTGCTAAAATCACACGTCTACTGTCATAATATCCTGGTCCATTAAACTCTCACACCACCGACAAACCGCACCAGAGTCTGATTGGAAGTGGACTGAGACCCTCCTGTCCAGGTGGTCTGGGTCCGGATGGATGGTACATACCAGAGCTTTCTCACCAGCTTAAACAAACTGAACGAAGAGGGCAAACGCGCTAAAGTTCATTTGAACGGCACCAATACAGGTTAGAGGTGACAACACTCTTTCACTTCAGCAAACACAATTTTTCATGTTCGTGTTGGGAAGCCAGTGAGGGTGGCAAGATGCCGGCAGCAGTGAACTTCCAAGGTGTTACATCCTCCTGTCCAATCCGCCCTTCTGTTTCCCGTCATTATTCAGTCTGGAAGGGGGGGTATTTTGTTTCACGCTCAGTATCATCACTCATGTCATATCGTTTCACTTTTACTGTTCATCTTAGCTCAAAGTCTACATGCTGAGGCTGCCACCTCCGTGTCTGTTGCTGTTGTGTTGTGTTCAGTGTTGAACTGTTGACTCAGTGACTGTGAGCTCAGCACTGACAGGTTGGTGGTGTTACCGTCCCATCTGTTTGGCCCTGGGGCCCCTCCACCGTGCAGGTCACCTCTGCATTAATCTGACTAATTAGCCTAATGAGCCTGTTTCTTGGTGGGCCGACAAATGAGTGCGACCTGAGCCAGACGGCTTTGCTTCGCAGGAACAGAAAACACAGATTTCCTGGCAGCTTCTGACCTACATACTGCTCAAACACACACACTCGCACAGACTGCTTATTTACTGCGAAAGACAGCGTGAACGCATACAGACACACATAACAAATGTGATGACACACTGACTTTGATGTCAAATGAACGCTGTAGTTAATATAATCCATCACACACAGTCACGTCTAAATACACACAAACAGAAATAACTAGGTGTGGATAACTGAAGCAACTCAGAGCAGGAAATCAGTCCTGACTGGTCCAAACTGTGGACTGAGTGATGTACATTTGATTCTACTGTTTGTGAAGTAAAAGCATTTTATCTGCTAACTCAACCTGGAAAGCCATCCTGTCAGGAGTTCTCAGCTGGAGGCCTTGTAGGATTTACAATATCCCCCACGTTCTTCAATAGCGGGCTCCTAAAGTGACGGAGTTCAACAAGTGTTTTCTTACCTGGTGCACACCAGGCAGTGTTTCAAGGACAAAAAAATACAAAATTACGCATGGAAAGCTATCTTGTGTGCGCAAGAAACTGTCTGATAGAACCAATTTCCAGATTTGGCAAAACACCATTAAGCTTTTCTAGTAAGAAGTGATGGCAGCAAATTCAGATATACACGTCTTCTTTAGAAAGTAAGAAAATATCACCAATGTATGTAATAAGATAAAGTAATTACTTTATCTGCTTTAAGGACTAAACTTGATAAAAACTCTGAGAATTCAGATAAAATTCAGAATAAGGACCAGGAGCGCGGTACACTATAACAAATAGAATTGGCTGTCGTGTTTTCCAGGTCGGGTGTGAAAGACTTTCGAATGAGTTCTAATTTAGTTTCGGTTTAGGGTTGATTAATAGGCTTGAGTCGAAGATGCTGCAGCTCCACCTCCTCTTGAGGAATGTGAGCATTAATATGACTGGGCGGAGTGGATTCATTTAGGCTAACATATTCTTCATGACCCAGCCAGGTTTCAGTAAGACAGAATAAGTCAATATGATACTCTGATATTAATTCGTTCACCAGTACAGCTTTAGATGACAGAGATCTGATGTTTTAGACATAATGTTTACACATGAATTCTCCTATTTTGTTGTGCTGTTTCAGCGTTTTTGTCTCCCTCACTAATTCACTGTCGTTTGATTAAAATGATTTCCATGTTAACAGAACACAGAGTCCTTGTTCCAGAGGTCACATTGCTTCATCATTGTTATCATCAGTAGTTACACTGAGACATCGTCGGGACATCATTATCACAGCAGTGTCCGTGAGCCTTTAACGTGCTGCACACTCACTGCAGACATTTAAATCAACTGATTCCACATCCTGTTTGACCTTCCCAACTAGCTGGTTAGCTGCTAACAGCTAGCAGCAGTGAGTGTTGGAAAACAATATGTAGTCATATCATATCTGTAATTATGAAATGCTTTCATTTATCTTGTCTTTTACCCGCTGTGTGGGAGACAGTTTGAATGAGGATCCCGCAGATATTTAGTTTTTTCTTTCGGAGACTGTGTGGATTTGTCGAGCAGTATAAACGGTGTTATGAGAGCAAGCAGATAAATGGAAGCAGTATCAGGTTAACTGCCTCCTTCAGGGTTGGCGATCTCTTTTGTTACTGAACAGTGGATTTACTGTTCCCTCTTCACTTTGTCATCATTTAAAACCACGCTAAGCGCCACACTGCTGCTTCATCCTGATTGGCTGTAAATGTCTGGCTGGTATATCGTAATGGTCCCAATATAAGATGAGCATCGCTTTCCAACATGTGAAAAAAGATTGAAAACACACAGTGAACATTTTGCAGATACATCAATTAAAAGCGTTTCTTTATGTTGATAAAAATGTAATTGTGTTTCTTTTGTTGCAACATATTTGCTGTTGCAAATTAGTAGAATATAAATGTAATTTTTAGGAGACAGAGCTGGATGCTGTGTGTGTGTGTGTCAGCAGCAGAGAGTGAACACACACACACACACACACACACACACACACACACACTTACACACTCCAGGGACAGGATAAAGCTTGAAGGATGATCTCACTTTTATAAAACTCCAGAGAGATTCAGCTACAGTGTGTGTGTGTGTGTGTGAGATTGTTAGATAGTGGGGCCCTCACATTGCTGACAGCTACTGCTCGGCCTACCCATAATCCCCTGCAGGACTGTGGCCAGCGTTGGTGTGTTGACCCCTGAACGTTGCTGCAGGGTGTGTGTGTGCGTGTGTGTGTGTGTGTATTAATATTCAGTCTGAACTA
Organism: Siniperca scherzeri; assembly: GCA_027580175.1. NCBI lineage: Eukaryota > Metazoa > Chordata > Actinopteri > Centrarchiformes > Sinipercidae > Siniperca > Siniperca scherzeri. Next base: position 27,874,417 of record CM050852.1, read on the forward strand.
AATGTATTTTATTTCTTATTACTTCTTATATTATTATATTATTGTTTTATTATTTATTTTGGTTACTGTTATCTAATGTATTAATTCCAGTAAAAAGCTCGTCATGGATTATTGTTTACTGTATATATTAACAAAACTCCCAAAAAGGTCAATGAAATTTAAAAAAGGTACAACAGAAATGAAAGTTGTAAGAATATTAAACAAAACATTTACTTATTTAAAAAAAACGAATTGGTGAGTAAAAAGAAGGAAAGAACAATGAAAAGGGAAGGAAGGGAAGAAAATAACAAAGAAAGGAATTACTGAGCAATTGGAGGATGGAAGGAAAAGGGGAGGAAAAGAGGTGAAAAGAGGGAAGGACAGACAGAAGGGGAGGAAAGACGGAAGGGGAGGAAAGACGGAAGGGGAGGAAAGACGGAAGGGAAGGAAAGACGGAAGGGAAGGAAAGACGGAAGGGAAGGAAAGACGGAAGGGGAGGAAAGACAGAAGGGGAGGAAAGACAGAAGGGAAGGAAAGACGGAAGGGAAGGAAAGACGGAAGGGAAGGAAAGATGTAAGAAAGGAAGGTCGGACGCAGGGAAGGATGGAGTGAAAGAAGGAAGGAGGGAATCTCTCCATTGTTCCCCATGGCAACGCCCCTCCTCCATCTTCATGCTCCACTGACTGATTGACAGCCACCAACCCCAACACACACACACACACACACACACACACACAGATTGTAGTGAGCAGTTAGAACCGATTGAAGTATGATTCTGGTATTAAAGGAATAAGAAATAAAGTCTGGATGTTTCCAGAATTATTCAGATACATCCAGCGGTGGCAAAGTTAATGTTCCTGCTTTCAGTCAAGTTCAGACTATTTTTCATTTACTACAACACCCTACATTAATCACAAAGGCCTTACATGTTCCTGGGATTTACTATCTATATAGTCTATATATCTATATTCCATGTAAGATAAATTACACTTTTATACAATTGCTACCTCACATGTCTCTGGACCGAGTTCACTTTTAAAGCTCTTTAGCAACGTGCAGCTCAGCACAGCAGTTCATCTCACGTCCAAAACGCACTAATGCAACCAAAACACCCTGAACACGTCTCAGGATCAACTCGTGGACGTGAACACTGACAACATTCGTCTGCCAACACTAATTATGTAATGACCATAAAAATCACTAACAACAGGAAGCATTACACTATGTGTCACTATTGTCTTTGCAAAAGTATCTTTATTTATTTATTTATTCATCAGAAACTATTTGCCACAGGAATGAATCGGAGATGTTGCAATATGCTTCAATAGGCTTTATTGTTTGTGCCGTTCTTGCAGAGTTATTCCAAGTGCACTACATGAACTAAAGTAATCCCAGTAATGCAACGCAAAACTCTACATATTCACTAAGCATACATGTATAGGAGAGCTACAGAAATACAACAGTGCTGGTCAGCCGTGTCTTCTCTTCCACGTCACACCTTCTGTCCTCTCCTGTGGTCCACCTGGGAAAGATCTCTTTGATGTCTGATCCCTCCTGACAATCTTCTGCAGATGTGTCCAGATATCCAGCATTCATTGTGTCCAACAGGGACATCTGATCATGTGACTTGTGGTCATAAACTGTCCACCTTTAACAGTTTTACAATAGTATGTTGTACATGTGCAAAATGGAGTGTAAATACACAGTGGTTTGGTGGTGGTTGAGTTTGAGTGAGAAAAGAGTTCAGGAAATTTGAAAGATGTGGTCACTGAATGCATTTTGTGTAAAAGCCATGAAAAGTTTAGTCCCTTTGACTTCTGCTGTGCTGACTGTGTGAAGAGTTTTGAAAAAGTGAACTCCTATAAAGAAATGTGAGTTAGCAATTGTAAAAAACTGGCCAATCATCATGATCCACATTAAATCCAGTTTTCTGCTCCGCTCTGTTCATTTGCAGCGGTTGGCTGAAGAGTACTGCTGATGCTTTGCCCCTTCCTGCAGGTGCTTCACAAGAAAATCATTGTAATGTGAAGGCAGTGGTAGACCTTTGCTGTGAAAGTGGAAGTGTACACAGTGAATTTCGCAGTCAGCTAACATTACCAAAGATTTAGTCCATATAGTTTCTAATGGTACATTTAAACAGTTTCTGCACTTTTTATCAGGAGCTTGTTTTGACATTTTCCATGAACGCAATTCATGTTATCGCATGATTAACAAAGCATGATGAAGGAGAATAATTCAGAGAACAAGGGCTGATGCTACATCTAATTAACACTGAAGTTTTAGCAGCTGAAGTTAAAAAAAACACAACCGGAGGAAGTACGCTGTTTAGCGGTTCAGTTTTGGTCAGGAAAAAAGATGCTGCCATAATGCCCTGGGCCTGTTCCCAGTTGACCCATTCAGAATCCCACATCACACTGACAGGCAAAGGCAATTTTGAGGTCAGCCAAACTATTGGAGCTCTGCTTGTGCTGGTTGTTGCGCTGCCACCAAAATAAAGCCCTTAGTATCCACCAAGCTTTGAACATGTGTGGACCACAACATGGTGGATCAGACTGGATGATAGTCTAAAGTCAGGTGTTGTGTCATTAACACTGCAACACTTACTACAAGTTTGAATACAGGTTGCACTTTGAAATCACACATGACTGGCCTTACCAACATGGTAATATGAATGATACAAATCCTCGTAGATCATTTAACAATATAGAATGGCAATGACAAGGAGGGGCGCTCCGGTTATATAGCCTACCTCTCCAAGCGAGACTACTGTCATGAATGATGGGCCTGGTTACAGCCTTCCAAAGACTGTATTCCACCTGACCTGCACGCTCAAAAGTCACTACGAGTCACACCACAGGAACAGAAGCAGCAACTGCGTTCACGATCGGAGCTCGCAAACTGTTAACCTATATGCTTTCAAAACACGTCCAAACGTTTGCGCACAGAATCAGTTAGGAGTTTCTGCTCTGAAGTTTCAGTGACTAAAATAGGCAAATACATTACAATGAAGTTACACTGCACGGCAGCAGCTTTGAATAAACAGTCACGCTGTCTGTTACCGCCTACTCCAAAACTTGTGCGAGGTTCGTGGTGATGAAGGATCAGCGCATACAGCCTATGTCCAAAATAAAGATGTTGGCATGTATGAGAGCGAAGTCAGTCTCTTCTGGGTCATTGTGCTGCCAAAGGCCATGGTATGTATTTAATTTAAAGGCATATTAGGCCTATGTATCTTTTCAACAATTTTATATAGCGTCCTTCAATCTGTGGAACATATTAATAATTTATTTTTTTGCAAAGAAATAAGTTTGAATCAAATTGTAATTTTCCCTGTCTGGCTGCCCCACACCCAAGAGTAAAATAAAAGAAATTACAAACTGGGCAGTACATTAGGTAACCAGTGTTCCTGGCTCCAAAAGGCACTGCTAACTGAATAATACATTTTTTTATCTTGCATTTTTATGTTGTGGTTGGGTTCAGGGGTCCTGACCGTAACAGTCATACCCGAAAACCTGAATTTTTATGCAGTTGTGCTCCTCTGCTCAGTTTGTTTGACAGTCAAAGTGATTTCAATGCAATAAGAAACTGAACTGAAGAAGAGTCATTTCAAAATTGGCCGTAATTGTGACTTATCTTGTGTTGGATTCTAGACCAATTTTCATCTATGTGTTGGCACTGACATTATTTCCTAAGTGATTATTGTTACTTTCAAAATGTATTAAATTGCATAGATTTATACTACAGCCTTGAACATTTTCTTGGGGGGGGGGGGGCGCGACTGACGGCGTCAGTATTTCTAAAATTCTGGCTACAACCCTGTGTTCGATTCCTCGTTAGCAATGTCTGCTTTCCTCCAGACGCTGCTTTCCACCCCTCGTCTGTTTTTTTTCTGGATGGTGAACTCCTTCTTCACCCCAGGTCGGCATGCTGTTGACCTTTGACCTTGAATTGGACCCCTTTAATTTCCTTTTTACACACACACACATACACACTTAGGCTTTGTTTGGGGGTCACACTGTTGACCTGCACCCGCCAGTTGCTCCCTGTTTGTTTCCTGGTTTAATAAACAACAACCACACACACACACACACACACACACACACATGCAGAGCTATTGTGTGTGTCAGGGGGGAGGAGGGTTTGAAGGCGATGACTGATGATGGTGAAGAAAGAGGCTCCCTCTGTCTGTTAACACCCATAAACTACCAATCTGTCAGGCTCAGTGTGTGTGTGTGTGTGTGTGTGTGTGTGTGTGTGTGTGTGTGAGACATATTGGCTGGCCGCTGCTCCGTCTCAAGGGACGGCAGTTGGAAAGCCTGTGGCTTCTGTCTTTATTGGTCACGGATGTCACACACACACACACACACAGGCGTGCTGTGTGTTGTGGAGGCGTTGCGGTGTCCTCGCAGCAGCAGATGTGTCCGAGCGTTGATGAGTCTTCAGCGTTTGTCAGAAGCAACAAAAGCCCTCGTTTACAGTCAAATAAACAGTCTGATAAAGAATAAACATTAAAAACACATCAGCAGATTGTGTTGAATGACATGGACACTCAGACTGGAGTGTCAAGATATCAACATACACAAAAGTTTTCCCTCTGCTTTTGGTGGTTTTGGTGACAAGTGACAATGACAACAGTGATGTTGGCGTTAACCCGTGAACTTGTGTTTACATGTACTGTATATATTGTATGGATCGCCATTTTTATTCATTGTTGTATTGAATATGTACTACTGTCCCCCCTCTGGGACATTAAAGCTTTACTCTCTCGCTCTACTCTCTGTCTCCAGGTCAACCCCTTTTGGGGTTTTTGGGGTTAGGTGTGCTGTGGTAAACCAGAGTGCGGTTGGTCAGAGCCAATATGTTTATGCTGACAACGTGTGCAGCTTGCTAAATGTAAAATGAAAAGCCAATATTTATGCACTGATGTTGCAGCCTTGCTAAAAAGTGAATTCTCCAAAATAAAAAAATATATGTTGCTCAAGCTTTAAATATAACACGCACATATAGACAGAGTCTGACAGTATGTGTCAAGATTTGACAGAAAATGTGATAAGGTGTCAGTCGATAGAAATCTGTCTGCACAACCCCCATCTTGTCTCTCTCTCTCACACACACACACACACACACACACACACATACACGCACATCAGTATCAGAGAGGTCTCAGTGTTTATACTTTCAGATCAGGAGGATGACAGGAGAGGTTTCCCCTGAGAGAGAGAGAGAGACTGAAAGATAAAGAACTGATTCAGGGAAGTAGCAAAGAAAGAAAAGGATGGGAGTGGAGGAGGACAGAAAGAGAACGCAGTGATGTCTCTGTTGCGCCCCCTGTTGGTTGATTTGAAAATGTAGGGTCTTTCAGTATGGTGAATTTCACATGGTTGGACATCTGTGCCGTACAGTTTGGAATTATCTGCACTATAAAGGCTTACGTGGTGAATTCAGTATAATGTATATTCCCACAGCACTAATTCCATCAGTACAACACAGTCATGTCATACTCACCACGCTGCTGCTATTAGTTTCTCTTTCTAACACAAATACTGTACAATACTTGATAGTTTCCTCTAAGAACGTCTTTTGATATAGTTTTTTTATTTACATTGTCATTTGAATATTTTGGTGTATATATTGCTACTATAATTATTTTGATGATTTTGTAAAGTCACAGGTTTGGACCCAAAAAGCAGGACTCGAGAACCAAGTAGATAGGGACAGAAGATAGCCTTTACTGAGAGGAATCAGGAAGCCAGACAGGCAAATAAAGGCAAACTCAACTAGGCAGGGGGCAGGCGAAAAGGCAGAAGTCCGAGGTACATGCAGAAGATCATGCACATGGGTAACAGGCAGGCAGATGAAGTGGCTGGAATGCTTAGTGAGGAACACATACAGTTACAATGAAAATTATTCAACCCCCTTAACCTGCAAGACATTCTAGTGATGTGAATAAAACTGAATAACAGCATGTCAACTGAGGCCTTGGTAAACAGTCAAAGAACGTTTAATAATATCTACACATGAGCGATTTTTGAGAACATAATGTTGAGCTTACTAATAGCACTAAAGATAAATAAAATGTTCTCCCTTAAGGCCCATAAGCAAAATTATGCAACCCCAAATTCAATATTTTGTCGTGCATCATTTGACCTTTATGACCTCCAATAAACGTTTCTGGTAGTTTCTCTCAAGCTTCTAACACCTCTCTCTTGGACTTTTAGCCCATTCCTCATGTGCAAAAGCTTCCAGCTCACTAACATTCTTTCTTTAAATCACACAAAAGATTTTCAATGGGATTCAAATCCGGGACTGAGCTGGCCACTCAATGACATTCCAGGAACCATTCCTGAACCAAGCTTTGGTTGACTTAGACATATGCTTGGGATAATTGTCATGCTGGAAAATCCAATGATTACCAAGCTTCAATTTACACACTGACGGCATCACATTCTTCTTCAAAATTGCCTGATATTTCAAAGAATCCATGATGCCAGTCACATGGTCAAGTTTACAAGTTCCTGCAGCAGCAAAACACCCGCACAACATCCATGACGGACCCACCTCCATGCGGGCATGTTGGGATGTTGTTCTTCATGTCATAGGCCTTGCCCTTCTTACACCACAAATCCCACTGATCCACGGGTTCAAACAGGTCCAGTTTAGTCTCATCACTTCATAAAACAGACTCACAGAACTCTACAGGTCTATCCACCCTTTTCTTGAATATTCAAGTCGACTTTTTATGTTCTTTTTAATGAAGAATGGAGTGTGGCGAGGTTTCCAGGCATGGTTTCCTTGCTTGTTTAGTGTTCTTCTTCTAGTCTGTACTGATATACATTTTTTTGTTCCTGCCTTCATCAGGTCCTCCTGCAAGTCTTTGGCAGTAATACAGGGTTTTTCTCAGCTTTTGTTTTCAAACGTCTGAGTCCCCTTGGAGAAATTTTGCTCTTTTTTTCCACGTCCAGGAAGGTTTGCTGCTGTACCATGAGTTTTAAACTTGCACATGATGCTGCCAACCGTGTGTCTTGGAATTGGAAGTGTCTTGGAAATCTTCTTGTAACTGTTGCCTTTTTGGTGTAATGAAATAATTTCAGTTCCTTTGTTTTTACAGTGTTTGTTACTCAGCTTGAACGCCAGCATAGGCAGGATTTATATCTGTATCACAGCTGAAGCAAATTCAGTGTTGTTATAGAGTTCCCAAAAGCTTAATTATGTTTTGAAACAATTTGGTTGCCTTACATACTTGTAAGTGATTAAAAAATAGCAATAGGGGATAGGGAATGTGGAACAGGTGAGCAGGTGGATGTAGGGAGACTGGGACCAGTGGGAAAGTCTGAGGGCATCTGATGGACAGGTAGAGAATGGCAATGACTGCAAAGCTTCAAAGAAATGCAGGGGCCTGGGAAAGTGGGAATGTGGCTGAAGGGAGGGAAGGAGAGGCAGAACGTGCAGAACAGGACGGAGGCAGCTGCTGGTGATTTAGAAAGCAAGATCCAGCCTATTCCGATCTAAGCTTTATTCTGATCTTGTTTTCAGATTTGAATCCCCCTTTTCCCAGTTGATTATCATCTTGTGTTATTCCATTTAGGTATTATTTTATTGCTTGGATTATTTCCCAGATATTTTGTATATATATATCTATTTTTTTTTTACATAATTTCTTGATATATTTCAAAATGTATTTGCTGCTTTTGAGATCGCTCTTCATGATATCCATATGTACACAGTGTAGTTTGTACATGACTGATACTGTTTTAAGTCTGGTTTGAAGGTGCATACTGATTCTGTTGTTGTAGTTACACCCATGGGAGGGACTAAGAATATTTAATGACACGGTGTAGTCCCTCATTCGTCCAGGAGTGTTCCATCGTAGAAAAGGTTTCAGTCGTAGTCATCTGGACACTGTTTTTCAGAATCAAGACGTTTCGGCTCCCATCCGGAAGTCATTCTCAATTGTGGAAATGGTCTGAAAACTCAGAAATTTAAGAGGGACTACCGTCTTATTTTGAAGAATTTTGGGCAGAAAACCTTGGCTCTGGTTCAGGAACTCGAAAACACAGCCAGGAAATTAGCAAACCACAGGAACCATCTCCGTTTCAATCTAAGATGCAGGCAGAGCCAGATTATTCCCAAGAGTTTACAGATTAGACCATCAGTAAAAGGACACAGAGCAGAGAAGATTTGGAGAAGAAACCTGACCCAGATGCTTAGTGAAAGGATCAGGGAAAACAACTCAAGAATAGACAATTTGAAGAACAGAACAGAATTTTTGCAGAAGAAGTTAACAAGCATGGTCCCAGAAGAAATCCTCAAAAGAGTGATGGATTTTACAGCGATAGCACAGGGTGCACAACATAGGAAGAGCAAGGAACGGCAAATTAAGAAATTTAACATCCTTTTGAATAAGAAGAATCTAGGAAAGGACTGGCACAACAGGAGAGCAGGGACTGAACAAAGGGAGACGTGTGTTAACAGAAACAGTTGGATCAAAAACTTATCAGACTGCATCCTGACACAGGCAGAAAAAGATGTGCTCTCCAAAGGGCTCAACTTTTCAGTTACGTCCAACCACATCCCTACAGTGGACTACATCACAGCCACAGAAACAGCCATTAGGAAGAACAAGATGACAGAAGCAGAGGCTGCAGACCTGAGGCTACGTGTCACAGCAACGCTTAAGAGTGCCAAGCTGCCTCCTTCTAACATTACATCCGAAGAGAGGAGGGCACTCTCAGCACTGCAGAAGGATCACAGCATAAACATTCTACCAGCAGACAAGGGTCGCTGCACTGTGATTCTAAACACAGCCAATTATGAAACCAAGGTCAACAACCTTCTTGAAGACACAACCACATATCAAAAACTTAAAAGAGATCCAACCAATGGCTACAAGAAGAAGGTTATAGACTGTCTACAGAAGCTTGAAAAGGAGGAGGTGATAGACAGGCCTCTGTACTACAGACTATACCCTGGGGAAGCCATTCCATGCATCTATGGCCTTCCCAAAATTCACAAAGAGAATGTTTCACTCAGACCCATCGTGTGTAGCACAGATTCCATCACATACAACGTAGCCAAACATTTGACTAGACAGAAAATTTGTGGACAAAGTGAAACATCTCCAGTTGGACCCAGATGACGTAATGGTTTCGTATGATGTTGTGTCCTTGTTCACCTGCATTCCGACCTCAGAAGCAGTGACAGCGGTGAGGAGAAGACTGCAGGAGGACTCCACCTTGCAGGAAAGAACCAAGCTTACACCTGAACACGTCTGCAAACTATTAGACATCTGTCTTAACACAACCTACTTCCAATTCCGGGGACACTTCTACAGACAGATTCACGGCTGTGCCATGGGCTCTCCGGTCTCTCCCATCGTGGCCAACCTGTACATGGAACAGTTTGAGAAGAAGGCATTGTCCTCGTTCCCGGGCACACCACCAAGTCATTGGTACCGCTACGTGGATGACACCTTTGTGAAGATCAAGAAACAAGACTTGGAAGCGTTCTCAGAGCATATCAATACTGTGGACCCCAACATCAAGTTCACACAAGAGGATGCCAAAGAGAACCGCCTGGCCTTTCTTGATGGTTCTACACTCAGAGGAGAGGACGGAAAGCTCCAGATAGAAGTGTACAGGAAACCAACACATACAGATCAATACTTGCTCTTTGACTCACACCATCCACTACAGCACAAGCTGGGTGTAATCCGGACATTACAACATAGAGCCCAAGAAGTACCCACTGGCCCAGAGGGTAAGAAGAAAGAGGAAAGGCATGTCCAGAATGCAAAGCATGGAAACAAAGAAGGTCAGTTTCAGGTGAAACTAGGCAGGGTAAACAGCAGACACTCAGGGAGACTCTTCCCTGAGGGCAGGGCTTAAGCAACACAGATTAGCTTAAATTTCTGAGTTCTCAGACCATTTCCACAATTGAGAATGACTTCCGGATGGGAGCCGAAACGTCTTGATTCTGAAAACAGTGTCCAGATGACTACGACTGAAACCTTTTCTACAACTATTTAATGACACTCACCTTAGTCTGTTTGATTCCTCTGGATCTGACGAAGAGCCAATTTGGGCTCGATACATTGTCCCCTTTTCTAATGTAATAAAATAGAAATTTTAAAGAGAGTAAACAACATTTTACCCAAGTCTCAGCACCTGGACAAGAAAGATGTGCATGTGTTTTGCACAGTGATTGTTCACATTAATAGCCTTCCAAGAAGGATATGCCCTTTGAGCTGTTGTAAGGCTTTTAACGTGAAACATCTGTGCGGGAAGAGTTGCATGTCATTGATGGTAGCTTAACAGTAATTAAAATATGGTCAACTGAAAGTGACTGGAATGAATTACTAAATGTAATTTTTAAAAACAGTATTATTAAAGGTACATTATACTGAATTTATCAAGACAATGGCAAACACGGAGGAAGTGATGAGTTTGCATTAACAGCAAATTAAAAGTTTCTCATTAAGAAACTGTTTGATTCAATATATTTATAAAACAGAGGATAAAACAGATTAGGAATAAAGGCCTGGTTCTCTTTATGGGTAAAGAGCATTTCCAGTTGTGTAGCTAATGTGTAGTTTAATAGAGTCTAAGTCAAACATCCCCCCAAGGACAATATTTAATCACTTAGCCAGAATTACAGTTTTTCCTTCATGAATTGTACTGTAATCACAGAGTGAAGTTCACTGTCGGTGTATTTGAATGTAGGAAAAATGATGAAAAACCCAGAGGCTGCTTTTCTTTTCTTCATCTGAATCCTGAAAAGAAAAACACACACTTCATTTTTCAGTCTGAGCTGAGCTTTCACCTCATTTCTTTATTTTAACACAAAGAGCAGAAAACATCTTCAGTACAGGCAGGTTTTCTTTTTTCAGTGAGATATGATTTACTGACTGTTACTCAGCAGTCGGTCAGACATGAAAACCTACTGACAGTCTGTTGAGTTTAAATCCAACACAGCTGTTCATGAAGGACACAAACCTGCATCATTTATTTCTACAGCTGAGGTTTCTGCTGACCTCAGGCCTCACATCATTAAACACACACACACACATCTGTAGAAACACAAATACATGCACACACAGGCTTAAAACTAAAATCACACACACTTTACTTGCAGACACATGAACACACACACACTCTTTAGTTTTTTCCCCCTACTGTATAACTGATCCTGAACTCTCTGGCTTCTCAGTCATCTACTGCCCCTGAGTGAATTGCACTATAACATAACTGTGTGGAACTGTTGTGCTGTGTGTATTTATATGTTGTTGGATATTTGATGTGAACTGTGTCCTTGTTTTTGTGTCGGTGTAGTGATGTTTATGGAACCATACTGTTATGAATAGAAATAGAAAAAATTCCTAGCCTGGTTCCAGACCTCTGAACTGCAGCCTACATAATTAGCGACAGAAAAATTGTGACGAATGTGGACAAGATCGACGTAGCTGTACAAGTTGTTGTTGTGTTCACTTAGTTAAGTGTCTGCTGGTTGAAATATGACACAATCATATAACAATATCACAAAATCATACTTTTGTCAACATGTTACTTTTCGAAACATGAAAAGTCAAAACTAGTTGCAACATGTTTCTCAGTCTAGTTCTTTCATTGAAATAGTGTAGATTTGACTCAGACCAGCCTGTCTTCAATTTAATCCATCCTTAATGGTGGCACCCTCCCCCTTAACAAAAAAAAAATCTAATAGACAGGAAACAATTAAAAGCTAACAGCCACTGGCTAATAGCTATATCTGGCGAGTTCAACCCTGTCTCCTAAAAATATAAATAAATATTCATATACAGCTAGCATTAGCAAATGTAGTAGGTTTAACTGTGGTCTGTGTTCTATAGTGGACAAGGAGCATTTTATTGAAAGGCAAAGAAAATTGCATCAGCATAGCTTCGCTGCAATTGTAGGGAAACACAGGACATAAACCACAGTCTCTAGTGTCAAAGCCTTGAACTTGGTATGTCACCCTGACTTCCTCCTGTGTGAAATAAGGATGTCACACTTCCTGGACTGGAAGAAACATTGACATACAAAATAATCCAGCAGCAGCTATGTTTGTTCCAATACGTATTTGGAAAAGTTTTGTTAAATTTGGTAGGCTGTAAATGGATTTTTTAGGAAACAGGGTTGGGAGAGTTTCATGTCCATGTGTTGAAATGCTCGTCACCTGATATTATCTATGCTGCAGAAACCCTGGATGCCACTGTGGCGCTCTATAACACACATTCAAACACACTGCACTGATTAAACAAGCAGCTGAATGTTAATGTGATGAGTTTGAAGAGCTTCATGGACTTTTATTTCAGCCCGTCCTCATTCCCAGGGCGTCAAATACCGACGTTTTGTCACACCCCTCAGCGTTGTATACAGACACACATGGTACCCTGTAGCGTTTGTATGGGACGTATGGGACGCACAGGGCTGCCAGAAAGCCTTGAGGAAGTCAGGTGACGTAGTATAACGAGCGACATAGAGACCGAGAAAGTCCACCTGTGGAGGCGGTGGAGTGGATGGATGGGCCAAACAACACAGGCTTTCACCTAGCAGACCGAGGTTCGTGTCCTAGTGAAACCAAAAGGTAACGTTGAGTTATTAAAAGTTTTAAGTTACGTTACAATGCAAGTCACGTCACGTGACTTCCTACTAAGTAGTTTTGTTGCCTAAACCAAAGATACTCTATAACAGAAGATAATGCATTACAAGCAGCGCCAATGGTATGAAATGGTATACACTTCCTGTCTCTGAAGTGGGCGTGGTTGCCTCTCCCCAGTTAAATAATAAAAACAATAGTAGTAGTATTATTAAGTAAAGAAACACAAGTTTTATTTCAGTTTTAAGTTTTAATTCATGGTGTCACGTATAAGTCCCTTTTAAATTTCTGTTTATTGTTGGAAAGCGACGTCGGCCGCACTGCAGTGAAGCCAGAGCGACGGATAGAGAAGAGATGTTGCCAGATCTCACGAGAGTGTTGCTGAGACAGAGACAGGTCTCGAACAAAGTTCATTTTCTCCTGATTTGTCCGTCTGAAAAATGCCATTTTATTGTCAGAATGTTTGGAAGATATGTGGCTCGTGAAAATGGGTCCGATATTTACTTTGGTGACTATGGGGTGAAAACATTGGTTCTCTGCACTCACGTTCACTTCTCCCATTGGATTGAATAGACTCAGGAGCTGCCGCCAGTCTCCTAAAGAGGCGGGGCAGTGGTGAAACCCATGTGACACAGATACAGGAAATGACTCTCAAGTGAGCCGTCTCCTTTCTAAACCGTCTCTGCCTAAACCTAACCAACACGAAGGCGTCTCCTACACATGCTAAAGGGTACCATGTGTGTCTGTAGACAATGCCAAGGGGCGTGGCAAAACGTCTGTATTTGACGCCCTGGGAATGAGAACGGGTTGTCTATTTAGAGTTTAAAAACACTCAACAGCGAAGTGTAAGCTTTGCTCCGCTTGCATGTGCCATGACGACCACTGTCCTCAGAAACCAAGAGTCATTTCACCACGAGAGGGAGAGAGAGACCGAGAGAGAGAGGGATGAATTTACATAAATCATTCAGGCAAGAGAGCCAGACAACAAGCACTCATTTACATTTCCCTTTGTGTGTGTGTGTGTGTGTCTGTATGTGTGTGTAAATAAGGTCAAATCTCAACATTTTACATTTATTCTCATTAAATCCAAACCGGTCAATGCATGCAAACAGTGAACTAGGTGAAATCAATATGCAAACAAACACTTGCAGCACTTACACATATGTAAATTCAGACACACATACAAACACAAACACACACACACACACACACACACACACACACACACACACACAGCACTGATTAGAAGGAGACTTAGATTCCTGATCAATATTATTGATCCTAGTTGGCCTTGTGATGCAGAAGGTCGACACTGTGAGGTAATCAGGGTTATAGCTGCACATTGGGTGAGAGGTAGGAAAGCTCTGTGTGAATGAAAGAACAGATGATGAGAAGGTAGATAAATAAAGGAGGGAAAGAAAGCAAACCCTGGAAGGGAAGGGAGGAGGTATAACAACCCTGTAGTTGTTATAGCTGTAGGCTTTTTAGTTGGTCTAGCCCTAGGCCTTGTCATTGTCTTGTAGTTGTCCTTGCTTTAAGCTTTGTAGTTCTAGCTGTGGGCCATCTGGTAAAATGGTAAATGACTGCATTTATATAGCACTTTTATCCACAGCGCTTTACAATTTGCCTCTCACAATATTTGTCTCTGAGATGTAGTGAAGTGGCATAAAACGGAAATCCTCAAGTAAGTACAAGTACCTTGAATTTGCACTTAAGTACAATACTTAAGTAAATGTACTTAGTTGATCTTTTTTTACAAAGATAAACAAATCAGTCATGAAGCGTTTTGAACAGAATTGTTTTAAATAAAAAAGATAACAGCAAAGACAATGCAAAATCGACAATTTATTTTCTCTCTCCATAAGAATTAGGTCATCATGACAAACATTTAGGCTACAAGAATTGTAACAGGGACAATACTGGGAGGAAGATTTAATTTCTCCTTTGAACAAGAGCAGATTTCAACCTGTACTTTTTCGTGGTTTGACAACTACTCTGGAGGATCTCTGATACAAACCAATGCAGCAATCTCTTGACAAAGATGCAGGAAAATAACACTAACACCAGACAGAAGGACACAAAGGAGCAAGCTGCTCAATACACCATGTACTGTAGATGAATGTGCTTCCTAACACATCAGGAGGTCCAAACACAGCACAGGGAAAAGTACAAAACTATAAAAATTAATGAAGTTGGGATGGCGTACACTGTACCATCCCATCTACTTGCAAAGATTCAAAGAGGGGAAACCCAACAAACAGCATTCTGCAGTGGGAGAATAAAACAATGTTTGTGCGGCTCTACGGCGGGAGTGAAGATGGTAGGACCATGGCCCCTGGGCTCAGCCAAACTAATACCACACAGTTCAGTCTCATTTCATTATCACAATACAACAACACATAAAAAATTACATTTTACTCAGAATTAGTAGAGCTGAAAACAGCGTCCTAACATTCGTTCTGGCACTCCTTGGTCAAGTCTTTTTCGAATGCAAGCTGTACGATTCTGGCCTTACTTTCATGAAGCATACTGTGTCTGCGGTCGGTGAACACACTTTTGAGAGTGGACAATGAGTTTTCACAAGTAGCGGTCGAAGCACCAAATACCAAGGCCAGTGACTGGAGGAATCGATGTGCAACACAGTACTTTGATTCTACCATTTTGAGTCCTATTAAATCCAGGATAGGTTTCACCTTTGTCACATCAAGGAAACTTTTATCCTTCCCATTGTGTTCACTGAAGCAAACATCCATCTCTCCCTGCACCGCATCAATGGCACTGAAATAGAATCTCTTCATCTCTGTCTTGTCGCTGGTGTCGTTGTGTCCCACGCTCTCCTCAGCAATGTACTCCACAAGGTTCCTGTTCATGGTACGTCTCCTTTTGCTGGGTTGTAGTGTTGCGTTGTTGTTGGTGGCTGTATTCCAGAGTTATTAACAGTAAATACAGTGTCACACCTCAGCTCACAGTTTCACTCCAGTAAGTAGGTCTATGTCCTCGGCCTGTAACTGCTTGTTTGGTGAGTCAAGAAGCAATAATATCTTGTGCACTGCATGTCCAATGAACACAAAGCTTGGTTCCTTTATGTGTTGAAGAAGCCCAATTGCCTCCACTCTCACCTCTGATCTGTAGACCCGAGTGCTGTTTATCTCTGACTCTACTGCAGAGATATCCTCCAAGTTTTTAAGGATCACTGTGACCGTAGCCAGATGACTGGTCCAGCGCTGACATGACTGAAGCACCATCATAACCCTGACTCAGTATTTTTGTAGCGCTCAATCCAACTGTTGTTAGTTCCTGTAAATTTTTTTAGTTCCGGCTTTGGCAGTGGCCATGGGAAGTAAACACTCTGTCACCTCCTTACTGTCTTCGGATATAAGGCAAATTACAATAGAAATGTTCTCACACCCAGTGGGATCACAAGTCCCGTTGACTTTGATTGTGAACCAATTTCTGCCTGTATCACTTACAGTGGCATCCGTAACTACACAATCAGTTCATTTTGTATGTCATGACTGGTATAAGTTGCATTGCGAGGAATGGTTTTTACGACTTTGGCTAGCTGCTTGTCTTTTCGCTGCCCCCCTCTGACATACTATCAAATGCATCCAGCTTACCTCTCGAAGCCAACTTGTTTGTTGGCAGAAATGCCAAAATATCCACAATGGAGCAGAAGTAGCATCAATTTTTACCCAGTTGTGTTCATCAATGTGGAAATCTCAGTGTCAGTAATGCTACGTTTCTCTCGCTTCCTCCAGATGGCCTCACATGTCAGATGCTCTTTAGAAGTAGCCTTTGTTGGATCCAGTTGCATGCTTCCAATTGTAATATCCCTTTTTGGTGAAAGTTGAATCAACATTGGCACATGCTGAACGAAATTTCCTACAAGGGAAACAGAAAGCTGCATCTTCCTTTACTGAGTACTCCAACCACTCACTCCCATGATGCTAGTTACTAACAAATGATTATATTATAAATGCAGCTTGGATATTTGTCCCGTTTCACCTGATTTGGCTTTTCACAACCGAGATCCTCAGGTGGAGTAGTTGGTGGTGGTGGAGGCTCCGGTCCAAATGTTGAACTTGCCCCCCAATGCCCACCGCCTTGTAGTCATGCTACACTGACCTTTTCCACCAGACTCTGCAGGTTTGTGGCAGTGGCAGTGTGCAGCTCCGTCTGAGCTGCACACTGCTGACCTTCCAACTCTGAAAATGGTTTCCAGCTGAAATCGACATTTTCTCACCAACATGGAACCAATTTCTGTTTCTTCCTGCTCAGTTTTCTCAGCCAAACATCTGCTACATAAACTCAACCTCAACTGTGGAAGAAAATCCTTTCAAAGAACCATACTGGTGGTTTAAGTTAATGAAATACAAATCACTTACGTATATTTAAGATTACAGCTGATCATTTTTCAAAAAATAGCATAAATGTGCACTTTAATTTTTTGCATTTAAAAAATTTAAGTTTATATATATCATAATTATTATTTGACCTTAAAAAAGCAAACAAAGGATGCAAAAAAATTTGTAAACAAAAACCAGGAAAAGGAAGATGATAGCAGAGGAATGGAAAGAAGATTAACGGAAAACTGAAGACTGAGGGAGAAAGAGGGAATTAGTGGCTTTAAAATAAAAACCCAGAACATCACCACTCCTCCAGTCACCCTCACTGATATTTCTTTTCATCCGGATCTTCCCTTTCATCCTGCAGATTTTAGCTGCTGTGTTTTATTTCTCGACTCTCAGGGTTTTCAGGAAGTGAATCTGTGATCAAAGACCAATAGAATTGTTCTGACACCGTTTTCACTTCACACTGCAGATTTTATCCCTGATATGATCCCACTGTGAGCACACCAAATCTGTCTCTGAATACTGTTACTCTCTCTATGATCACATTACACCCAGACTAATCGGCCAGCTTGTATTGATTATGGATGATTATCAGCTTTGTCACAATCACTTAGCAGGTAACCCCTGCAACTTTATACAGATATTGTTCAAGTCATTTTTCAGACACGGTTTTTCACAGAAGGAACACATAGGAAGACTTTCAGTGGAAGGTCCACTTTCGCTGTGTTGAAACTGTTAAAGGGGAGGGTAAAAGCTACAGAAACCAACTAGCTGAGGCTAGCTGGTTCGATGGTTAGCATTAGGTTATGTGTTTTCAAACTAAATAGTTTGATGCCGTGTTCATGTTCTCGTTAACGAGGTGCTACAAATTAGTAACACAATAATAATAGCCATTTGGCAATTTATCTTGTTCCTGTTAGAAAAGGTTGAGGTAAGCCACTTGGATTTGATTCTGTCATAACTAACACATAACACACTTGTCCAAATAGTCACAAAAGAAAACAAAAGAAGAAAACCATTAACTGTGTTCATGTTTAACCAACACGTCCTCATATCTAAACGACAGAACAGGTCGTTTGCCAATGACTGCCAAAACAATGACGAAAAAACTAAAGATGACTGTTGGCGAGTACCAGCGACAAGCGTACTGGATCTTCGTCGTCATGGTAACGATAATAAACACGTGGTTAATGTTGTGAAATGGTCGCAGTTTGGTTAGGTTTAGGCACCAAAACTACTTGTTTAGGTTTAGGAAAAGCTCATGGTTTGGGTTAAAATAAGTAAATCACGTGGCATGATGTAAGTGGGTGATGTAACTTAACTTACGTATGTAAGTTAAAATAGCCTAAGTCAGCACTGACTTTTGGTTTCACACGGGACACGAACAGCGGTCTCCTGGGTGAAAGTCCTGTGTTTGACACATTATGCTTGCAAAGATAACCTATAAAGCCGTATTTTTGGGAGGACGGTCTGTGTTGGTCAGAGGCTGAGGTTAGACAACTGCGTTCAAACTGTGATGCTAGCTGGGTAGCTTTAGACGTGTACAGGGTAATAGGGCAGAAGCAAGCGTAGCTTAACTCTATTTAGACTGTTAGCATGGGGCTAGTTGGTTATCTTTAACTGTGTTCATGGATATCAGATGTTGAGGCTAGCCATTTAGCTGTAGCTGTATAGAGTGTTAGCAGAGGCTGATGTTAGCCAGTTAGCTTTTAACTGTGTTGAAAATAAGTTAGCTTTAGCTTTATTCAAACTGGCTAACTAGTAAGCATTAACTATGTTCAAACTGTTAACAGAACCAGTTAGCTTTAACTCTGCTGTAACTCCTGAGGCTAGTGAGACAGTTTTGTGTCTGTTACCGTTCATACTGTATGCAACAGAGTCTGAAGTTGGCCGCTGTACCTTAAACATACCTGCCAACATTTAGGTTTCAAAATACAGAAGGTTTTTTTGGCGGCGGTGTGTGGATTGTGTGGTGTGTTTCATAGATGATCTGGCAACTTGGGTGACATCAGACAAACATCCAAAACTTGGATCCATGTATTCATAATAAAGTTTCAGGGCCATGCAAATTATGGGAGTTTCCTGGGAGAAACACCAGAACGGGAGGGCGCCGGGAGATGGCCTTGAAATACGGGAGATACCCGGGAAAAACAGGAGTGTTGGCAGCTATGACCTTAAATGATCAGTTTGGATCTAATCACTGTAATGACCATGAAAATCAATTGGAACAGAATTATGTGAAATCATTATTATATATATATATAATTATATATTCTACAAAAAGTGATGACCCCATTTTTCGCAACATTGCTACAAATCAGAGTATGGTGAATTCATAAACTCATTGATTTAATCTGATGGTTAATATATAAAGAGACAGATGCAGTGGACCTAGTGCAGAATGTGTGTGTGTGTGTGTGTGTGTGTGTGTGTTCCAGTGACATGTATGACAGCTATTCCCCTTTCACTTTGACACAAAGCTACCTTGTGTGTGTGTGTGTGTGTGTGTGTGTGTGTGTGTGTGTGTGTGTGTGTGTGTTATGACAGCTACTCCCTCCTCACATCTTTGACAGTAAGCTACCTTGTTATTGTCATTCACTGATTGTGTGTGTGTCTGTATAATTGGCCTGCTGTTGACCGGTTGGTAATTGTGTCTGACAGCAGTAAAGGTCTCCGTTAACAACGCTTATTGGGGTTTTAACCTGCAAACACACACACACACACACACACACGGAGTGAATATGATCCTATTTGTCTCAGGGGATAGAGTGTCACTGTTGTCTCTCGAAGCGTTTTGACAAGGACCAAATGGAAAACACACATACACATCAGTGTGTGTTTGAAACTAATCCCTTTCTTTTCCTTTCATTCAGTCTTTATCCTTTTCTTCTGTTTTCATTCTTTGCCCAGTTGTCTGTCATTTTCTTCTCTGTCACACCTCTGTTTGTTTCTTCCTCCCTTTTCTCTGTTTTAACAATAAATATCTATGGAGTACTGAACATGACATAAAGTTACAGAAATTAATAATTAAATCTATAAAACAATCAAACAAGAAGAAGAAAAAACAATTCATAATAAGTACAAAGATACAGATTAAAATGTCTAAAAACTGTATAACATTATTGATACATTTATAAATGTGTAAGAATAATTCATCTTTTTGTTGGTTGATCTTTATTAAACCTCAGAATATTTATATTACTTCAGCACGATTTATACTGTATAAGTGCTGTCACGTGAACCCCACGTGGAGCTGTATAAATAAGAAATGTAAATGATCTTTATTATTGTTCCAAAGCATTCAAACATCTGCTGTCGTTAATTTAATTTACACACTAAAACAAACGAGCTGCGATTGATGATGGTGACACACACACACAGGAAAGCAGGAAACAGCAGGCTGAATGAGACTCAGCTAATTAAGACCAATTGGTGTTAATATCAGTGTGTGTGTGTGTGTGTGTGTGTGGTGAGACGCAACAAATTACAGTTCAAACTACTTTGTTTTTTTGTATATTTTACATTCTCGTGATATGACATCTCATTAACCAATCACAGAGAGAGAACATTATTTGTTTATTGTTTCTTATGTGCTTCCTGTTCTTCCTGAAATGATGCAGCCTTACAGCCAGAGATATATTCTGGGCTGGTAGGCCTGCGACACAGCTCTAGCGCACTCCCAGACGCCCACAGGTTCTAATAGGTGTGCTGTTGTGCTCATCGATGGCTGTTTGTAGGCTGGAGTAGGAACGGGAACATCGGGTTTCTATTCCAGACACAGAAATGAGTTTGAACGGCATGACAAATGTTAACTGCTCCTAGGAATCATCGGATGGACGGACAGATATGTCAGTCACCGCTGATTGGTTTGTGTGTGTTTGTTGAGCTCAGCTGTGAGATTGTCAGAGGGATTATGGGAGTTATAGTTCAATGAAACACAAAGGGTGGATGACAGGTGAGACTTGTTAATGAAGGCTTAATGCTAAACGCGCGCACACACACACACACACACACACACACACACACTGGTGCTGTCCAGCTGGTGTCAGACCTCACTGCAGATGGGACCTTACAAACTCTGTGTGTGTGTGTGTCTGTGTGTGTGTCTGTGTGTGTGTGTGTGTGTGTGTGTGTGTGTGTGTGTGTGTGTGTGTGTGTGTGTCTGTGTGTGTGTGTGTGTGTCTGTGTGTGTGTGTGTGTGTGTGTGTGTGTGTGTGTGTGTGTGTGTGTGTGTGTGTGTGTGTGTGTGTGTGTCTGTGTGTGTCTGTGTGTGTCTGTGTCTGTGTGTGTCTGTGTGTGTGTCTGTGTGTGTCTGTGTCTGTGTGTGTCTGTGTGTGTGTGTGTCTGTGTGTGTGTGTGTGTGTGTTTATGTGTGTGTCTGTGTGTGTGTGTGTGTCTGTGTGTGTGTGTCTGTGTCTGTGTCTGTGTGTGTCTGTGTGTGTGTGTGTGTGTGTGTCTGTGTGTGTCTGTGTGTGTGTCTGTGTGTGTGTCTGTGTGTGTCTGTGTGTGTCTGTCTGTGTCTGTGTGTGTGTGTGTGTGTGTGTGTGTCTGTGTGTGTGTCTGTGTGTGTGTGTGTGTGTGTGTCTGTGTGTGTGTGTGTGTGTCTGTGTCTGTGTGTGTCTGTGTGTGTGTGTGTGTGTGTGTGTGTCTGTGTGTGTGTCTGTGTCTGTGTCTGTGTGTGTGTGTGTGTGTGTGTGTGTGTGTGTGTGTGTGTGTGTGTGTGTGTGTGTGTGTGTGTGTGTCTGTGTCTGTGTCGGTGTGTGTGTCTGTGTGTGTGTGTGTCTGTGTGTGTGTCTGTGTCTGTGTCTGTGTCGGTGTGTGTGTCTGTGTGTGTGTCTGTGTCTGTGTGTGTGTGTGTGTGTGTGTGTGTGTGTGTGTGTGTGTGTGTGTGTCTGTGTGTGTGTCTGTGTGTGTGTGTCACAGGGGTGTATAATTGGCCAGCGGCCTGCTGCTGGCTGGTTGGTAAATGTATCTGCCAGCAGGGATGTAGTTTGGGTTTACGCTGAACTTAGAGGGGAGTGGCCTATCAACTACATTACTCTCATACACTTGACTTGAGTTCGACTCAATGCATTTTCACTGACAGTGAAAGAGATGTTTGGTTTACTCACTTCATCCGACAGATAAAAGTAGCCTGTGGAAGTTATTTATGCTCAAAGCGCCAGTCTGAAATTGTCACAAAATTGCATTAATGCACCACTTCTGTCCGACCTCCACAGTGTGGATGAGAAAGTGCTGTGGAGCTTGCATTATTTTCTAGCTTAAATCATTAAACTTGCAGTACATTATTTCTTGCATTGTAATCACATGGAAGACATTATTTCAACCGTGGAACGTCGGAAACAAGCACAGTACCTAGCTGCTGTAGCAAGATGGCACACCGCAGACAGACTTTGAGGCCAGGCCAGCTTTACGGCTCACCGCGGGCCCTGTGTGGGCAGGCTGCTTGGTCTTTAGTGGTGAATTAAAGTGAAAGTGATTTCGTGGAACACAGACTTGTGGATTTTTGCTTTCTTTTTTTCACTTGGTAGTTTTTTGTCGGAGCAGCTGATGACAGCACATACCAGTCAGTTTGGTTTTGGTGATTTGAAGTTTTTTTTTAATTTACAGCCTTTATTTAAACAGCATTACAAAGATTATGTAACAGGTTCTACAGGATTCCTTGCACATATTTCTTAGCATACAACCTGGATTAGTCTATAACAGAGGTTTTCAAAGAGGGAGGCGGCCTCTCCAGGGGGGCTCCAAACAGTTTCAGGGGAGGCTCAGTGAATGGAAGTGAAAAAATATTAAATTAGTTATCAAAAGGAGATCTCATAGAATAGCCTAAATGTGTGTGATTTGGTTAAAGAGATACAGTAGTTTTGGGGAATTTTACTTTCCCAGACTCAGAAACTAACAAATGCCTCAGGACAGACCTTTTTTATGTTTTTGGTGTAGTCTGAAAGTCCAAAACTAAGCAACTAAACCATTGTTTTTAAACACTCACATTTTTATCACTACACCTTAACTAGGATTGTGAGAAATACTACATTACTGTAATCATGGCTTCTGCTCAGTTACACTACAGGCCGCCACACTGTCTC
This sequence comes from Siniperca scherzeri, assembly GCA_027580175.1. Lineage (NCBI taxonomy): Eukaryota > Metazoa > Chordata > Actinopteri > Centrarchiformes > Sinipercidae > Siniperca > Siniperca scherzeri. The sequence goes on from CM050852.1 coordinate 27,897,446, forward strand.
TGCTAAGCAGCCGCCGCCCCACAATAAACCACTAGAACAGCTACATGTCCCGTCTGATGTTTTACTTGTAGGACTCATGTTTTAGTGCCTCTGATTATTATCAGTGACGTGAAAAGTTCAGTTTGCAGTCGGGCCATTTTGAGACAAGACAGGTTCAAGTTTATAGTGTTGTTGTGTGTGCACAATGATGCAGCGGGAAAATAAAGTGTAATGCTTCGACTAGCCTGAGGTTTGAATTGGAAGCTCTGATGATCTGAATCATTGGCGTTTGGCTGGCAGCCCTTATTAACTCCCATTGTACTTTCAAACTCTTCTTTCCTGCTGGCTGCACTCCTTCTCAAGTTTAATTTACACAAGTACTAGTGCTTGACCTTCCAGATACACATTGACATATTTCTTGGTATCAGCTTTGAAGACTAAAGCCCAACTAATTAGATTCATGATTCCAGGATTCATCAATGAATTCAGGGTGATGTTTGGTCATGCTGCTGAATATTTCTTAGATTGTTTTAGTAACATGTCAGTAGTTGATGTTGCTGTCTGACAGTTTGCATGGTGTCTCTGTGACAGATTGGGGTTTTAGTTTTTTTGGACGATCATCCCTCCTTTTCCCCCTCATAGTTTCTGCTCCTTCCTGTTTCCTCCTTTCCGTCAAGAAGCTTCTCTGCTGGCAGGCATCAGCCGGCAGAGTTTAAACAAGCACAGTTTTTGGACGCTGCCCAGAGTCTTAATGCAGTCTGCTTTTCAGACACTAACCCATGTTGTCAGCCACTGTGAGAGTGTGTGTGTTCAGATGGTCTCGGCTGTTGTCCACCTTGCTGTCACTGACTCTTGTCAGTTAAGCTCCTGGATGGCTCTATATCCTTCTACCTCTATTATAAAATTGGGTCTCAGACTTTCCCAACCAGTGTGGGGTCGACTCACTTGAGGTCACAGCAAATTTTGGACTAGAAGAGTGTCTGCTATACAGATCTTCACAGGGCCACTCTGTTCCTAGGAAATAAATGGCTGTATTTATCGAAAGCACTATACAATCTTTGACTCTCAATCACCCAGTCTCTCTCTCTCTCTCTCTCACACACGCACACACACGGCAGCAAGCTACTATGCCGGGTGCTGGCCTGACCATCGGGAGCATTTGGGAATTTGGGGTTCAGTGCCCAAGCACACTTCTACATGAGGTGGGGATCGAACCACCTGTGATTAGTGGATGACCCGCTCGATCTCCTTAGCCACAGCCGCCTAGTAATGGAGACCTGACCCTCGACAGGAGTCACTGTTATGGACCAGGTCTGGCTGTGCTGAGTGCCTTTTGGATCTGGACTGGTTGGGTTTGGGTAGGTTTTCCATGGGTCCATTTCGGTTTGGCCCTAAAAATACTGCATGTCCTGGAAAAGACTTAAATTCAGCAATCTCTAGTTTGCTGAATTTAAGAACTTAAAAATGGTTTACTGGTTACTGTCTTCATTATCCATTTCTGTGTTTTTTTACTTTTTGGTGAGTGGTTCAACTAATTTTAGAAACTGGATCCAGAGAATTATCTGCCATTTGATTAAGAAATTATTTAAACGTTTAATAATTAAGATTGTTGCTGTCAATGAACTGACTAATTGTTTCAGCTCAAAGTGCTTTACAATAAAGAAATTACATGCACCAAGTCCTTCACATGAAAATAGACATAGAATGAACATAAAAACGGGGTTAGAATGCCATAATTAATGGAAAATAAGATGGAAAATAAAACTAAAAATAAAGATTAGAAATGTAGACAGAAGCAGGCAGAGAGGATCAGTTCAATGATTTAATTAAAGGCTTACAGAACCATGAGGCAGGCAACACCGGAGAAGGCAGTCCAAACAGGCAAACATATTCAAAGTCCAAAAAAACATCAGGCAAGGTTCAAAAACAGGCAGGTAACAGATTACAGCGGCTAGCGAGCACAGGCACATGGCAATGTAAAAAAAGTGGCAGGGAATGAGTGGAAAAGGGCTGGTTAAATCAGAATCAGATTCAGAATCAGAAATCCTTTATTGATCCCCGAGGGGAAACTCTTTTTAGCAGCTCAGTGTCACGTCAGTGCACACAGGGATAGAAGTACTAAGCAAAAAATATAACACACTATAATACAGGTCAGATAAATTAAGTACCAAGTGGGTATAAGTATAAAATTAAAACAAGTGTGAAGTACAAAGTGAATTTACCGGTTGATGATAATAATACGGTAAAGTAATAGTGCATAGTAATAGTGAACTGTTAAGTTAAGTGTAGCTTATTAAGATGATTATGAGATGGTGGATATTGCACAGCAGTAATAGAAGTATGAATAAATATCAATAAATAGGGAATATTAAACTGAAAACAGAGGATATTGCACAATTATTTCAAGTATGGCAGAGATGTTAATGATCCAATGTCCAGTTTAATGACTTAGTGTCATACAGACTAACCCTTAGAGGGAGGAGTTAAAGAGTTTGATGGCCACAGGCAGGAATGACTTCCTGTGGCGCTCTGTGGTGCATTTTGGGGTGATGAGTCTTCCGCTGAAGGTACTCCTTTGTTTGACCAGCACGTCATGGAGCGGGTGGGAGACACTGTCCAAGATAGCATGTAGTTTGGCCAGCATCCTCCTCTCTGACACCACCGCCAGAGAGTCCAGCTCCACCCCCACAATGTCACTGGCCTCACGGATCAGTTTGTTGAGTCTGATAGCGTCCGCTACCTCAACCTGCTGCCCCAGCATGCAACAGCATTCAGGATAGCACTGGCCTTACGGAGCAGTTTGTTGAGTCTGATAGCGTCCGCTACCCTCAACCTGCTGCCAATATCTGCAGGGCTGATGAGGAAAGTGGGATCAGGTGAGCGGGTGGGCGGGGGAAGGTCAGGTGACTGGGACCGGGGGGAAGGAGGTAACTGCAGGACAAGAGGGAGTGGCTGGAGTCAGAGGAAAAGTGAGAGGGCATGTGGTGGACAGGTAGCGAATGGTTAGGTTTGGGGAAGTGGGAATGTGGCTGGAGAGAGAGCCCTTTTCCACCAAATTAGCTCTGGTTCCTGAACCAGTTCTGTTCAAGATTCTTGGAACCTTGGTGCTACCTAGCGAACCAGCTCACGTTTCCACCAGTTTTGAGCGGAACCATTATAATCAAGGATGCGTCATCAACAGAGGCCGTTGCACAATGCACACCTGTAGACGACGACCTGTAGAATATGACATGCCCACTTTGGTTCCCAAGGACAACCTGCTATTTTTTGGTTCCAGCTGGGAACCGACTTGTCGGGTCTGAACCAATTTAGATTTGGTTGAAATGCTCTGAACGGTTCCATGTTGGTGGAAAAGGCCTGTGCAGAATGTGACAATTTTACGGGTCCTTAATTTCCTAATGATTTCCTTGAAAGTTTCCTGAAAAGAACTGCAGTATGTAGTCACGCATTTTTAAATCTGGCATGAATAATAGGGAAAATAGGAATTTTCTAGAAAGCTCAATTTAAACCCAAGTAAATATGAATTTATAATTAATTTATAATTGGAATTGTTCTCTCTATGTTGAATTGTATGTAGACAAATTTCCCATTTTCAATTCAATTTTATTTATACAGCACCAATTCATTACAGAAGTTATCTCGTTGCACTTTTCCTATAGAGCAGGTCTAGACCGAACTCTTTATAATATTATTTACAGAGACCCAACAAATCCCACCATGAGCAAGCACTTTTCAGCTAACCTGCTGTGCTCTGACTAAAAGACTGTCTAGGTTGAATTAATTATTGTACAATTGTACAAATTGTGTGTAATTTCCCACAAATCAGTACCAAAATACATCATCCTTTCCAGGAAACTTCCTAGAAGTTGTTGGGAAATGATTCTGAAATAATGGACCATTAAAATAAAGCGACAGTGTTCAAAAATATGGAAGTGAGGACCAGCTTCATGGTACAGATGAAATATGAAGAAAAAATGACTAACAGGCATTGAAAAGAGAGAAGAAGAGAGCAGAGTGAGTGCAGACAGAGAGTGATAGCATCAAACTGCAGGACAAGGACAAGGACACACTGATGAACTGACTGTGTGTGTGTGTGTGTGAGAGAGAGAGAGAGACTGGTGGGAGTGAGTACAGATAGAGCTGTCAAGATGGTGATTTACTGATAGAGGGGGGGGGGACTGCTGAAGGGGAATCAATAAGAAGGAAACCGTGAAGGAAAAGAAACCGAGCAAAAGAAGAAATGGAGAGAAGGTGGACAGAGGGAGAAGGAAGGGTAGGGAAGGAAAGGGGGATAGTAAGGAATGAGGAAACAAATATAAGATGGGAGAAAAGGAAGCTGGAAATAAAGAAGGAAAGAAGGAGAAATAAGGGAGGACAGGAAGGTATCCTGATTTCACAGATTCAGCTTCAGAGTCTCACGGTGCTTCGCTGCTTTAGCTACAGCTGAGGACACTGCGGTCCGCTCTCTGGAAACAACCAGGGGTAGCTTATATGCACGCTTTAGGCTGATTCCACTATTTTGAGACAACGTACATTTAAATTTGTATACTTTTATCCAAAAATAAATCAAATCAAATCAAATCAAGGCTTCAGTATTTCTCCACCAGAATTCAGTTCCGGGTAACGTGGAGATCTGAAACAGCATTTAGACCTTCATGTTGGGAAATAAAATGCTAGCATTTTCACTTATGGATCCGTCATTTAAAAAAAAATTATTTATTTGTTTTGATTGCCGTGTTTTTAAAGAGCAATACATGTTTCTGCTAGTTCCCTCGCCTTCTGTATATATGAAAATGCAACAGAGCAGTGGGGGGTCCATGCGGGGCAAGCGACTGTGTGACAGGCTCATTTATGCCCCCATTGTAACATGTCGGTCTCATGTCTCAATAAGCACTCTGGTCACTTTTACGTTCAAGTCACGACAGCAATCTTTCCAGGTCAGACCCGTACCATTTCCACGACGACACGAGTCTGCAGTGAAGGCTGTCACATTAACGTAAAGGCTGCAGCAGCACGAGGTACAACATGTAGAGAGAGAGATACATTCTGTAGTGCATGCATTATCTTCATCGTGTCTTCTGTTGAATTAACCGCGAACCACGGTGAAAGAGTCACTTGGATTCTTCTCACGTCGATCAGTCTATAACGAGTAAAATCAACAGCTTCTGCTCGTTTCGTCCTGTAGGTGGCGCATTGAAGTAAACATGTGATTAACAAAATGACACATTGTTATTTTCGATCTGAGAGTTTTTTCTGTTTTATTTTAGCATTTTGAGTTACCGCTCTTGTTTATTTATGGGTAGATCATATTTCATCCTCCATATGTCAAGAGGTACAAAATTGGTCTGTAATTTCCCAATAATTTCCTAGGAAGTTTCCTAGAAAGAATTATTTAATCTCACACTAATTATAGGGACAGTAGCAACAAAGTTATGAATGTTTTAGTTTAATACGTTGTGTAGAGTTTATAATTTCCAGAGGGAACTTGTATAACTGAACACCTAACTAAATAGATTAAATATGAAAATGTTAATAATTCAAAGAAACTCGAGACTATTAGTTCTGTTCCTGGTTCTGTGTTTGTCCTATTATTAGAGAAAAAAAAACAAAGCTATGTTGAAAGGAAAAATCCAGTCATTAGTGAGAAATGACTTTTATGTTGAGTGTTGAATGTTTTCCAGACCCACAGAGGGTTCAGTTTTTATACCTGATGTGTGTCTGATCAGAGTTTTCCTGCAGGAGAAACTGAAGCTGTGAGGCTTTAAAAGGAACGTCACTAGAATCCAAAACAAAGAAAGAACATCTGCTGCGCTTCAAAGTCGACTTTTGCCGTAATGACGTGACTTCAGGTTGTTCTGAGTCTCTGTTCAGTCTTTCCAGGAAACACACAGACGCTGAACGGCGGCTTTGACCGAACAAACTGCCTCTCTGATCAGGATGAAAGACTTTTTAGCAGCGTCGACATCAAAGACGAGAGAAGAGACGCCGCCGGCGCTCGCCGTTGTCAGAGCCTTTCGCAAGATTAAACAAAATATAAAAACATAAAAACAGAGAATACAACAGGTTGTGGCTTGAGTTATCCTGCAGAGCAAAGCACTGCAGGTCGGAGGTCAAACTCAGTCGTGTTCTCTGCTGTGAAGAGACACATCTGCCAAAACTAATGACAAATATGAATAAATACATCAACCGAAACACGAATAAATGAATAAACAGATACAAGCATGAGAAAATAAACACGACCTGTAGTCCTTCTTCACCTGCTGCCAGAGAACAGCATTATGGGTTGTGGGTTTGATTCCACCTGCGGTTCAACACCTCGAGCCAGGCAGCAGTGGTTGTGGGTTTGACCCCCCTGTAAAACCGTTTGATTGTCTCAGTGTGAAAAGTTCTGGTTCATGTTGGAAAAGATGAGCACACACAACCAGAATCTGGTCACAGAAATATTGGAATCATGAAGATAAATCTGCAGGAGCCAAACATTTTAATGCTAATGATCACAATGTTATTCAGCTTTGCTTCATCGATGTTCAGTTTATGTAGATGCAAAATATATTTCTACCTAGATTTCTCAGTTCTGACTGCTGAGGTAGCTAATTTTACATCTGACCAAGAAAGACACGTGTGTTAAAAAAACAAAAAAAAGTGCACAAATAGAGGAAATACCAAACCCAGAGATACATTTCATCATTTTCCTCTCCATAAACATCACAAAGATTTATCGGTTACTGCAGTTAAATGCAGAGGTGGAAGTAACGAATTACATGTACTCCTGTCGCTGTAATTGAGTAGCTTTTTCGTGTGTTTGTACGTTTTTGAGTATTTTTCAAAGGCAGTAATTTACATCTGTTACTGAGTAAATTATTTATTTTTGCTTTAAAATGATCAATAGGGAAAAAAGCTGACACCAGTCAAATGCATCGCATCAAAAACCAGCCAACCAGATCAGAATGTCATGCATCACGCCAAAACAGCTCGAGGGGTTGATTTTCAAGGGGTCCGACTCCAGTTACACATCAAAATAAGTCGTATGTGACAAACTAAATATCTCTCCAACGCTGCATGTTAGAGACTTGCTTTTTTTTGCCCAGAAGCTAACTGCTGTGCCTTCCCGGGGCTCCGGGGCCATCTTATCCCTTTCAGACGCTTTCTAATCCAGCCTTCAGCTGCTGTGTCTTTCTGGAGACTTGTGTGTGGAAGCTCTGATCTCCCTTTAATTATAACTGGGAGCTGAGGGCTACATATTACACAGTAAGCATGTGGAAGGTAACCTTGGCAAAATGTGTTTGTCATAAAAATCAACGTGGGGGAAGTAACTAAGTAACTTTTACTTTGAGTACTTTTTAAGTCAGCTACTTTTTACTTTTTTACACAAATACTTTGACTTTTACTTGAGTACAATGTCAGACAAGTAACAGTACTTGTACTTGAGTAGGATATTTCAGTACTCTTCACACCTGTGGTTAAATGTGCCATGGTGAGGAGAAAACTACAGAAGAGGAACAGACCATTGCTGTGGAACTTGGAGTTCAGAGTTCACAAGGCTTCGCAGTGAACATGTTCTAAATAATACGTTGAGAATCATTTGGATTTGTTACAGAAGGTGTACTACAATGAGTCAGGAAATGTAGGCTACTCATGACGTTACTATGGCAACTTTAGTTTATATGTGAACTAAATAGAGTCAGTTGAGGTTTATTCCACACATTGATCCTAATTCAAATGAGATTTTGCTGAATAGCGCGTTTGGCCAGTGTCTCTGTCACCTAAAACTGCAATAACTTCTTTTTTGTCAGCTTGGGGGCATGCTCCACTATAATAGTTGCTAACTGTGTCTGTCCACTTGGTGCTGAGCAGATGTTGGAGTGTAGTGTACAGTGGGTTTCTAATGCTTTTTCACTGCCAACAGCTGCCTGATGTGGCCGAAAATGAGACTATGTGAGCTGTGAGAGTGAACCAAAAGGGTAACGTTGTGGTCCGTAAAATTCATGAAAATTAATTGTGGGATTGTCACCTTATACATTTCATCCATTGTTATTATAAAAATATTCATTATAGCCACTTAAATCCACGTTACGTTCATATGAAGTCTGCAGCGGTGCAGACACAGTTAGTCACATTAGCTAATAAAGAAACAGACTTGTTGTGTGGGATGAACCTGAGGTGGAGAGGGGGCTGCTCATTATATTTGCTGTTTTTATTTCATTGTTTCATACCGCGGCAGTGAACTATAGGGGGAACGTTTACCAGGTTGCTAACATTTTATCCAGCTGCCGCCAAAGTTGAGCTAAGGTAGCATCTGGATAAATGCTACTGTTTTTAGGCATGTAAACACCTGAGCAGGGACAGTATACTGTATGTGTCACATCTGTGTATTTCCCTCATTGTACCACTGTGTGTGAGACAAATGGTCAGACGGTGGAAACTGGCCCCATTTAATGACTGATTCAGGAAAAACCAAGTTAGTCATTGTCCTTCACTGTGACTTCACCGTGGATGTTTTGACCTGTATCATACACTGCCAGTGTGTGTTTTCCTTTATCAGTCATGAACAGTTGGGGCTGACATCTGATTGGTTAATCCTGTGGAATTCATTGGGATAGAAGGAATGTGTCAATGAGACAGGAGTTAATAGGAAGAATTTATCTCTGTTGTTCTTTTATATTCCACTACCCTTACAGCCATGGCCAGACCTTCTATGGGGCCCTAGGGCCCCCAATGACATCCCTATTTGTGGTCATTTATCCATCCATCCATCCATCTTCTTCCGCTTATCCGGGGCCGGGTCGCGGGGGCAGCAGTCTAAGCAGGGACTCCCAGACTTCCTTCGCCCCAGACACTTCCTCCAGCTCCTCCGGGGGGATCCCGAGGCGTTCCCAGGCCAGCCGAGAGACATAGTCCCTCCAGCGTGTCCTGGGTCTTCCCCGGGGCCGCCTCCCGGTGGGACATGCCCAGAACACCTCCCGAGGGAGGCGTCCAGGAGGCATCCGGATCAGATGCCCTAGCCACCTCAGCTGGCTCCTCTCGACGTGGAGGAGCAGCGGCTCTACTCCGAGCTCCCCGTGTGACTGAGCTCCTCACCCTATCTCTAAGGGAGCGCCCAGCCACTCGGCGGAGGAAGCCCATTTCGGCCGCTTGTATCCGCGATCTTGTCCTTTCGGTCACTACCCAAAGCTCATGACCATAGGTGAGGGCAGGAGCGAGATTGACCGTAAATCGAGAGCTTTGTCTTCGACTCAGCTCCTTCTTTACCACAACGGTCCGATACAGCGCCCGCATCACTGCAGACGCTGCACCGATCCGCCTGTCAATCTCACGCTCCATCCGTCCCTCACTCGTGAACAAGACCCCGAGATACTTAAACTCCTCCACTTGAGGCAAGGACTCCCCACCCACGCCAAGAGAGCAAACCACCTTTTTCCGGTCAAGAACCATGGCCTCAGATTTGGAAGAGCTGATTCTCATCCCAGCTGCTTCACACTGCTGCAAACCGTCCCAGTGCATGTTGCAGGTCCCGGTTTGAAGAAGCCATCAGAACGACATCATCTGCAAACAGCAGAGATGAGATCCTGTGGTTCCCAAACCGACACCCTCCGCCCCTGACTGCGCCTAGAAATTCTGTCCATATAAATTATGAACAGAACCGTGACAAAGGGCAGCCCTGGCGGAGTCCAACATGCACCGGGAACAGGTCTGACTTACTGCCGGCAATGCGAACACAGCTCCTGCTCCGTTATACAGGGACCGGACAGCCCTTAGCAAAGGGCCCCGGACCCCATACTCCCAGAGCACTCCCCACAAAGCGCCTGGGCACACGGTCGAATGCCTTCTCCAGATCCACAAAGCACATGTGGACTGGTTGGGCAAACTCCCATGAACCCTCGAGCACCCGATGGAGAGTATAGAGCTGGTCCAGTGTTCCACGACCGGGACGAAAACCACTCTGCTCCTCCTGAATCCGAGGTTCGACTATCGGACGAATTCTCCTCTCCAGTACCCTGGAATAGACCTTACCGGGAGGCTGAGAAGTGTGATCCCTCTGTGATTGAACACACCCTCCGGTCCCCTTCTTATACAGAGGGACCACCACCCCGGTCTGCCAGTCCAGAGGCACTGTCCCAGATCACACGCGATGTTGCAGAGACGTGTCAGCCAAGACAGTCCACAACATCCAGAGACTTAAGATACTCAGGACGGATCTCATCCACCCTCAAGCCTTGCCACCAAGGAGCTTGCCAACAACCTCAGTGACTTCGGCCAGGGTGATGGATGAGTCCGCCTCCGGTGGGACATGCCCAGAACACCTCCCGAGGGAGGCGTCCAGGAGGCATCCGGATCAGATGCCCTAGCCACCTCAGCTGGCTCCTCTCGACGTGGAGGAGCAGCGGCTCTACTCGAGCTCCCCGTGTGACTGAGCTCCTCACCCTATCTCTAAGGGAGCGCCCAGCCACTCGGCGGAGGAAGCCCATTTCGGCCGCTTGTATCCGCGATCTTGTCCTTTCGGTCACTACCCAAAGCTCATGACCATAGGTGAGGGCAGGAGCGAGATTGACCGTAAATCGAGAGCTTTGTCTTCGACTCAGCTCCTTCTTTACCACAACGGTCCGATACAGCGCCCGCATCACTGCAGACGCTGCACCGATCCGCCTGTCAATCTCACGCTCCATCCGTCCCTCACTCGTGAACAAGACCCCGAGATACTTAAACTCCTCCACTTGAGGCAAGGACTCCCCACCCACGCCAAGAGAGCAAACCACCTTTTTCCGGTCAAGAACCATGGCCTCAGATTTGGAAGAGCTGATTCTCATCCCAGCTGCTTCACACTCGGCTGCAAACCGTCCCAGTGCATGTTGCAGGTCCCGGTTTGAAGAAGCCATCAGAACGACATCATCTGCAAACAGCAGAGATGAGATCCTGTGGTTCCCAAACCGACACCCTCCGCCCCTGACTGCGCCTAGAAATTCTGTCCATATAAATTATGAACAGAACCGTGACAAAGGGCAGCCCTGGCGGAGTCCAACATGCACCGGGAACAGGTCTGACTTACTGCCGGCAATGCGAACACAGCTCCTGCTCCGTTATACAGGGACCGGACAGCCCTTAGCAAAGGGCCCCGGACCCCATACTCCCAGAGCACTCCCCACAAAGCGCCTGGGCACACGGTCGAATGCCTTCTCCAGATCCACAAAGCACATGTGGACTGGTTGGGCAAACTCCCATGAACCCTCGAGCACCCGATGGAGAGTATAGAGCTGGTCCAGTGTTCCACGACCGGGACGAAAACCACTCTGCTCCTCCTGAATCCGAGGTTCGACTATCGGACGAATTCTCCTCTCCAGTACCCTGGAATAGACCTTACCGGGAGGCTGAGAAGTGTGATCCCTCTGTGATTGAACACACCCTCCGGTCCCCTTCTTATACAGAGGGACCACCACCCCGGTCTGCCAGTCCAGAGGCACTGTCCCAGATCACACGCGATGTTGCAGAGACGTGTCAGCCAAGACAGTCCACAACATCCAGAGACTTAAGATACTCAGGACGGATCTCATCCACCCCTCAAGCCTTGCCACCAAGGAGCTTGCCAACAACCTCAGTGACTTCGGCCAGGGTGATGGATGAGTCCGCCTCGGTCCCCAGCCTCCGCTTCCTCTTCGGAAGACGTGACAGCGGATTGAGGAGATCCTCAAAGTATTCCTTCCACCGTCCGACAACATCCCCAGTCGAGGTCAACAGCTCTCCACCCGCACCGTACAAGGTGTTGGTGAAGCACTGCTTCCCCCTCCTGAGCCGTCGGACGGTTTGCCAGAATTTCTTTGAGGCTGACCGATAGTCCTCCTCCATGGCCTCTCCGAACCTCTCCCAGTCCTGAGTTTTTGCCTCTGCGACTGCACGGGCTGCAGCACGCTTAGCCTGCCGGTACCCGTCAGCTGCCTCGGGAGTCCCACGAGCCAACAAGGCCCGATAGGACTCCTTCTTCAGCCTGACGGCATCCCTTACTTCCGCGCCCACCACCGGGTTCGGGGATTGCCGCCGCGACAGGCACCAGAAACCTTGCGACCACAGCTACGAGCCGCCGCATCGACAATGGAGGTGGAAAACATGGTCCACTCGGACTCAATGTCCCCAACCTCCCCCCGGAGGTGTGAGTTGTAGACCCTGCTGACAGAGGGCTCCGCCAGACGCTCCCAGCAGACCCTCACGATACGCTTGGGCCTGCCAAGTCTGTCCGCTTCCTCCCCGCCAGCGGATCCAACTCACCACCAGGTGGTGATCGGTTGACAGCTCCGCCTCTCTTCACCCGAGTGTCCAAGACACGCGGCCGGAGGTCAGATGATACGACAACAAAGTCGATCATCGACCTCCGGCCTAGGGTGTCCTGGTGCCACGTGCACTGATGGACACCCTTGTGCTTGAACATGGTGTTAGTTATGGACAAACTGTAACTAGCACAGAAGTCCAACAACTGAACACCGCTCTGGTTCAGATCAGGGGGGCCGTTCCTTCCGATCACCCCTCTCCAGGTGTCACTGTCGTTGCCCACGTGGGCGTTGAAGTCCCCCAGTAGAACAACGGAGTCCCCGGGCGGTGCACTGTCTAGTACCCCTCCCAGGGACCCCAAGAAGGCCTGGTACTCTGCACTGCTGTTCGGCCCGTAGGCCGCCACAACAGTGAGAGACCTGTCCCCCACCCGGAGGCGGAGGGACGCGACCCTCGCTCACTGGGGTAAACCCCAACACGTGACGGCTGAGCTGTGGGGCTATGAGCAGGCCCACACCAGCCCGCCGCCTCCCCGCCGGGCAACGCCAGAGAAATGGAGCGCCCAGCCCTCTCGAGGAGACGGGTTCCAGAGCCCAGGCTGTGCGTGGAGGCGAGGCCGACTATATCTAGCCGGTAACGCCAACCTCCCGCACAAGCTCAGGCTCCTTCCCCCAGCAGTGACATATGTGGTCATTTAGACAGGCAATAATGCAGGACACATGTTAAGGTCCTCATCATCTCAATTAATATAATGCCAGTGGTGTCTATTCACAAACAAATTTGCAATTAATCAGTTTGCTGACACAGAATGAATATGGGGCCTCTGGGGTCAGTTGCTGCAGCCCAGTTGTGATGGTCGCTTTTGATCTTGCGTTATGAGATGTTTTTTTAACCTCCAGACTTACTAATTTATTTATTTTGTTTTGAAGATGACTCTGATTTAGAGAAACAATATCTGCATTAGTTGACTGTAAAATGGATTCTCTGAGATCACGATTTGCTAAAGTCCATCCATTGATATTCCAGTGTAAAAGTGAAATATACTCATGTAGGCTGTTAAGTATAAAGATCCTCATGCAATCTCTCCCTCATTGTCCTCTCTCCCAGTTCTCTAGTCCTTTCGGCTCTCGCTGGTAGCCTGAGCCTCATTCCCGGGGTGCTCATTTTGGTTCTCATGTCTATTATGCTCCTCTCTCTCGGGCCGTTCTTTTCTATCTCACAGCTGTTGCTGTCTTCTTTCCCAACCACTTCCCGTGATGAAGTAATCTTTCTTAGCAGTGTTTTAAAGTTCAGCTTAATCAGTCAGTCAGTGTGAGATTTGGCTGAAAATGTGCTGGTGTGGTTGTGTGATTGAATTGAAAATAGTGATGATATGATAATGATTAAACAGCATTAAGTCAGAATTAAATCAGAAGGATGTGACGCTGACATGAGGCTGCCTTGTTGGTTTGCCTTTCAGACAGATGTATTTTTCTGAAAGGTCAGATATAAGATTCACAGTTGCATTACTACTTGGATGTTGATTTTAATTGTGGTATTTAAAATTCAGAAACTTAAATACTAACTATAGTAACGTCCATATGACATCAAAGCTGAGCTTTAAAGCTAGCTATTAAAAAAGCTAAACATTAGCTTCCTGGCTGTCAATCGCACATCTTTTATTACTTAAGTAACAAAGGCTGAAAGGCAAAATTGTCCCATTCTGGAAAGTTGTTGCACAAAGTGCCTTCATGTGTTATAATGCATGGGTACTTCATGTATTAATCCCATGGGGACAAAAACCTGGTCACACAACAACATTATGAGGACTCACAACAATTTTTAAAAACATTTATGGATTCGACATGTAGCAGTTATGGTGAAGCGTTAAGTTAAGCTTCCAGAAATTAAATCTACATCAATACAGTGTCCTCACAAGTGACAAAAACAAGACTGTACGGGTGTGTGCGCAGCTGCAGGCAGCAATGTGATCCACATAGGAACAGACAGCAGCAGAACTTATATAAGACACACGATCCAAATTCACATCAGCGTTCCCGTCGCCTCCAATCTGTGTGATGTCACGGCGGCTCAAGTCCTTGCCGCCGTGAAGATGAATAAACCTGCATCCAGCGGCAGCTCATCCTACGATTCAAAAGTCAAACTGAAGCTTTTCTAATGTTGCAGAACAGAAAGAGAAAGTTTGTGTTTGTGTCAGTTAAAGTTTCCTGGCTGTTTGTGTGTCAAGTTAAAACAGAGGAAGCAGAAACTGATTCAAACCAGCATGAAAACAAAATAACAAACACAAACTGTGAGGAAAATCAGACACAACACTGCATTTATTTTTCTGTCTCTTCCCTAGCTGAAAAGTCTTCATGAGGATTCAAATGTTGACAGAAATTTGGGACTTTTGGAAAGCTGTTCAAAACCAAAGTTTAAATTTTAAAACATGAGCTACAATATTAAAATAAACATTGTTTGTCTGTCAAAACTTTTTTTACACAAAGCAAACTGCAGTGTTTTTTTTCTCCAAAATATAATTTTTCATGTGTTCAAAGACACAGAACTTGCTTATAAAACATCCCTTTTCTAATATTTCAAATATTTTGGCATGAAAATATTCTCATTTAATCATTTAAACCTGTTTAAACTCAACTGTAAAATCTCAGAACAACATCAACACAGAGAAGAAAGTAAACTTCTTTCTATTGAATGGCTGACATTCCAGCAGATTTGAGTTAATCTGCCCAGAGGCTCTGGCAGCCATGTTGAAATTAGAATATAACCACGCTTGAGCTGCTGCTGATAGAATAACCTGCCTTTTCAGTGTGAGAGTAGACTGAGCCTGGCAGTCAGCAGGGTCATGTGTTTATGTGGCTACAGGCTGTTAGTGGTTGAAGTGAATCTGATCAGACAGAAAATGAAGTGTGTCCTAAACACAGCAGGCTGGACACTGCCTGTCCACGCTCTCCCTGTCTCTCTGTCCTTATATCTTTCTGTCTGACTTTCATCTGTCCTCCTGCTGTTCAGAGTCTCTTTCTCACACATCTACACCTGCTGTGCCTCACTTCTCTTCTCTTCTCTTCCTGTTTCATTTTTGTCTTAATAGTTCTCTTCTTCTTGTTGACCTGAAAAGTCTTTACTGTCAGCTCACGTCTTCTTTTCCACCCCTGCTGCTACTGTGTGTTTTTTGTTTCTGACGCAGAAGCACTATTAGTACTAACAGCAGTACTGACAGCAGTAGTTTTAGGAGATTTAGGTGTACACGTAGCTTGTTTAGCAATGATTGAAGTGGCAGCATAGTAATGACAGAAGTAGTGGTATAAGTGATCGCAGCAGTGATATCAGTAAGTATAGTAGTAATGATTATAATAGTATAGATCATACTGTAGCAGTAGCAGCAGTAATATTATCAGTAGCACAATATAGGATTGTTGTTGTGGATCCCCTGAGCTGCTGTTTCCTGTGTGGAGTTTTCAGTTTGTTTCCCCCTGTTACAACTAACAGAGTGAAAATTAAAAATGTCTCCATGCAGAGAAAACAGGAAGCTTTATGCGAGAGTCAAAGAAACCATCAATAAAATATGGTTATTTACGCTGAGTGAATTCTGTCAATACAAAACAATTTTGTGTTCATTAACCCTTCCCTCTCTTGTCTCTCTCCAGGTCCTCTGAAAGTGGTCATCCCCACTGAGTCTGTCTCCTCGTACCTCGGTGATACCGCCCTGCTGCGCTGTGAGGTCTCGGGCGACCCGACACCCATCATCCGCTGGCAGAAGAACCGGGAGGACCTGCCACTGACCTTTGACCTTGACTCCCGTCTGGCAGTGCTGCCGTCTGGCTCGCTGCAAGTCAGCCGCGTCCAGCCTCCAGACTCGGCCACGTACCGCTGTCTGGCCGACAACCCTGGCAGCACCAGGACGGGGACGGACGCTGAGCTCCGAGTACTCCCAGGTAACTGATCGAACAGTGATGTATTGCAGACACATGGCTGCTTGGTTTATTGATCCATTGAGTACCACATATGTTTCAATCAATGTATTAATAAGTCTACCTGCCTTAAAGAACTACTGAGCCTAAAATAGCTTCATTTATCTGGTTTCTGTGGAGAGTTTTGACATCCCACAATAGTAATGGAGTCTTTTCTGCCCTGATAAACCGAATTTTTGGCATGAAATATTATAACATATAACTCTCTGAACATGTATAACATATTTGAAACATTACTTGTGCCATTAACCTTCAAAAGCAGACTTATTTAGATTCCCAGTCTTGTTACAGTGAAGTACTGCACCAGCAGATTTACTACATGGTGAGTTTCCTGCAGTCATCATTTTGTCAGGTAGCAATTTTTGTTCATTTCCTCCCAGTGCTGGATGTCTCATTTTAAAATGAAATGTGATGTAATGAATATATAGTGAGTGTAAGATGTGATTTTAATAATGTGTGTGTGGGCTGAGAGGAAGCAGCTTCTCATCACTCTACAGGGAGTCTGTCAGCCGCTGATGGTCCATACACTTCACACCGTCCAATTATACGAGTCCATACAGTGTCCACTTCATTACTCAGATTACAGCTCAGGTTAGCTCACTCTCTTCCTGGTTAAACACTACTTTGACTCCAGCTCATGAAGTGCTCGATCCCAGCAGGGGGTCCCTGGAGGCAAAGCGTCGACCTTCAGCAGGATAATCACACGTAGGTTTCTTCGCAATTTCAAATTCCCCACCCGCTTTTCATCACAACTAACCCCCCCACCCCCGCCACGTTTTTCATGTTTGCTTCTTTGATTACGTGAACACCTTGTTGACTGGTGAAGTAACGGCAGCACACTCTTTGTATTACATGTAAATCAGACAGCTTTGGCATTGTTGGAAGGTATATTTTATTCTTCTTTGATGGAGCCATGCTAGCAGTTTCCCCCAGCTTCCAGTATTTCTGCTAAACTATAGGCTAAACATGTCCTGGACCTGGACCTGACACTGGGGAAGAGGATTTCAATAAACATTGTTGTTTTGCTGATTTTCAGGCTTCAGAGGATCTTTCAAACATTTCTTGAAATCTATCACCCACAGAGTTTCCTGTGTTTCCAGTTTTATCTTGTTAACTGTAACCAGTAAGTTCATGGTACATAAGATTGATAAAGGTTTAATGATTTTCACGCCATAATGCTGTTAACATGATGTTGTTAAAGGGACAGCACATTTTCCCACCCTCTTGCCATGCAGATGGTTTCACAAGTCGAGGTTTCCATTTGAATCCTTTTTTTTATCCTTTTTTCTCTTTGATCTGTATGACTTTTTAATGGAACAGATTTATAAAGCTTTAATGGTTCGAACTCCATAAAGGTTTTATTAACTTTGAGTTTATAAAGTTTTTATCAGATGGAGCCATCAAAGGGGCTCAAAGGTCAAAGATTGTCAGATGGCACCATCTGATTCCCATGTGTCATCTCCAGGTAATGCATCTCTGTCCATGTGACCTTTGACCTCTGTCCTACTTTCTGCTCTGTTCCAATAATAGAGTAGCGAGAGTAGGGAGTAGTGGAGTCAGTCTGAATAAACCAGTCAGATTAATGACTAAAGAGATGAGACGTCAAGTTACGGTGTACTCATGTAGTTTTACAGCAGGTGTAACCATGTGTTATTTGGTTGGCCAGTTTCAAGGTTTACTACAGCGTTGAGATTGGTTCATATCTGCCACTTGGAGCTCTTCAAGGTTTGGATGGACATAAAACTCTACTGAGTAAATAATCAGTACAAAAGTTGAACAACTGGGTTCTTTGAAAGCCAAATGTGCAGGCCTGTGGACTATGAAGGTATTATTGGAGCAAAACAACTGAGCACCTGTGACAGTGGAATCTGTAGTTGAAAATAGTCACCCATGTGTATCAGTACATTTGAAGTCACAGAGAAAAATACTTTAGGGTTGTAAACTTAGAATTTGTTTTCTCTCCCACAAACACAACAGTTACACCTTCTCAAATTCTTCATTGCAGGTGCACAAATCCTAAGGTACCAATCACAAATTAAGAGACTCGTACACTCACAGTTTTGCTACAGTTGCTGCAGTGATTATAGTGCAAAACACATTCACACACCCATATCAAAACATGTGAAGTCACACAATTTGTACATCCGCAAATCCGTATGTGAATTCATGCACCTGTATAAGTACAGTCCATTTACCATCTGTAGAATGTTTTCTCACAAATCATTTTATTTTTCTTGGATATTTTTCTAGCACAAACACAATAAGTCAATAACTATAACTGCTTGAATCTGCTGCTATGAGTCTCAAATGCAGTTTTTTCGCTCACAAATGACAAGTTCTGCATGCTCACTTTTGCACCACAAATCTCGTTAAATGTGGAGCAAAACTGATTTGTGAACCTTTAGAGCCAGGGGTGGGCACAGTTCAGAGATCAGAACCCTTTTGGCCAATCAAGGGGGCTCGTTTGGGCGCCTGTCTGTCTATCGTTTTTCCAACCCAATATACTGATACACATGTGTGCCTATTTGCTACAACTACAGATTCCACTGTCTATGGCTAACTCAGACTGCTGAAGCCTCATATTAACTTGAGATCAACTTTAGAATACATTCTTACACAGAATGAGGACTGTGGATTTTGTCATCCATTAGTTGCATTGGAATCAAGATAGGAAGGGATCATAGAAAAGGTTGCAGTCGTAGTCATCTGGACACTGTTTTCAGAATTTCGGCTCCCATCCGGAAGTCATTCTCAATTGTGAAGAAATGGGACGGGAATTAGAAATTTAACAATAGGCCTGATTACTGATTACTGGGCCATCTTGGAAACTATTAGTTCAGTTTCAGGCGAAACTAGCTATTAACAGATACTCAGGCAGATTCCTTACTGAGGGCAGGGCTTATGTAACACAGAGTAGCTTAAATTTCTAGTTCCCGGACCATTTTTTCACAATTGAGAATGACTTCCGGATGGGAGCCGAAACGTCTTGATTCTGAAAACAGTGTCCAGATGACTACGACTGAAACCTTTTCTATGATAGAACACTCCTGGACGAATGAGGGACTACACCGTCTTATAGGAAGGGATCTCTTTGCAGCCAGTATGAACAGAAAGAATGATTACACTGTACAAAAACTGTTTCGATTTACTTATGGACATGTGAGTGTTGTTTTAAGATAGACTTAAAAAAATGTCAAACTTTAAAATTATGTTGTGTTCTCCTCTAACAGCAAGCAGAAGCTAAAGACTACACTTTGTAGAAACTTGATAAAACATTAGCAGGTTAATTCAGTTCACTGTCAGATCATCTGATTGGCTTCTCTTTCCATCGAGATGGCTGAGCTGAAAATAATTGTGCAGCTGTAAGAAAATGATAAAGTTTCTGCACAGTTCTTTATTCATACAGATTTTGAATTGAAAACTGCTGTTAATATTGTTGCTGATGGATACAGAAAAGTAAAGCACTAATGTCATTACTATTAACGAGATGTACCTTTCTAGTTTTTAAAAGAGCAACTCTTCAGAGTCTGATTAGTAATAAAGGGTAAGCTGACTGAGCACACCTCTTTTTCACAGGTACACTGAAAATACAATAAGGTAACAAGATCAGACAAACATAACAGAGCCTTTTTGACTGTGCAGTGAACTGAATGAAAGGTTTGTAAACTGGATGAATTATACAATAATTATGTTTGGAGACAGTTCACCTGTAAATATAGTCGTATCGTATATACTGTATATATAAAAAGAATAGGAATCACAAAATGACACAAAATATGGCACAAATGGCTTTCCATACAGATGTTTCGTCTTTGTCTACATGGATGTGTATATTTTGTGTGTGTGTGTGTGTTGGTATCAGAGAGTGTGTCCTGGTTCCTCCTCCTCATTGTAATGCGAGCGGTGTCAGTGTGTCATCTGATTTGCTGACAGCCTCCTTTGGCGGCGTGTCCGTGAAAACATTAAAAGAGTCACACTTTCGTTCAGTGATTATCTCTGTGATCCCTCGGTCTTTACTCTTCTCTGTGACCAACCAAACAAAATCTGCTGTGTGGACGTTTCTCCTGCTTCTTCTTCTTCTTTTGTCTCCTCATGTTCACTGCTCAGGTGTCTGCTGATTATCTTGTTTTCTGTTCCTCAATCCCGAGGTCATCCTGAGACATCTTATTTATTGTATGTTGGTGATGCTGTACATGAATCAGACAGCTCTGTCCCTGTTGCAGGAAACACTCACTGAATAAAAGTCTATCGTATATACTGTATATATAGTGAAGTTAATTTAATTTTGATTGCTGGAATTTAGTAGTTGTTGAATAAATTTTTTTTTATATAAAATGTACCTTTAAATGAAACAAAATGACCTTCAATTAAACAAAATGAGATAAGAAAAAACACATTATAAAATATATAGTTTATAATGCAGAAAATACTGATTAACTAAAATATTTAAACCTTTAAAATGAATATATGATCAATAATGTGAAATATAAAATTGTTTACACAATCAATTTATATAACCCGATGAAAAGACAAAATAAAATGATTAATAAATATAATAAAATAAAGTGAAAAATAAAATTGATATAATGGTAATGAAATGGTAATAAAATGATAATACATTTAATAACATAATAATTAATTATAGCATTTAAAATGATCATATACACAGTCAAATTTAAGATGTAAACATCAAGTGTAACCCGTAGATGGGGAAACAACTAACTAATGTGAATTTAAATCAATGTTCTGTTTTTTTAATCATACGTTAATGCTTTTATTTTCTTCAATTACTTCATAAAATGTAAATCAGCTCAATTAGATTCATTTCAGCCTGAAGAATTTAATGAAATGACTAAATGCTCATGTTGAGGATTAATAGAAGATTATCAGAATATTTCAGGTTGGAGGTGTGTGTGTGTGTGTGTGTGTGCGCGTGTCAGTGCGTGTTGATGTAACTTCCTGTCTCGTCGTTCTTTGAGAACCTTCTAGCCCTCGGGCCAACCTGAGGGCAAACACAACCTGACCCACTGCAGAGTGTGTTTGTGTGTTTGTGTGCGTGTGTGTGTGTCTTCAGGCCTGAGTTTGAAAACATAAAAGCTTCGACCTAAGTCTGCTTTTAAAAAAGCCAATACTGAGATAGCGTCATGTCAGTGCTGCCACATCTGGCTTGAAATTCAGATTCAGACGATATCTTGGCTATGTATTCATGTACTTTTAAGAACCGTATGATGCTTTGGTACCAGGTTCCTCCTTGTGTTTCCACTGTATTTCACAAACTGGGACTTGTGTTGAACCACTTTGTAGTTTCTCCACTGCGCACATTGTGATGCTTGATTTTTCTATCATCTTGTTTCTACTTTTAAAATTTTCCCTGCACTGTTTGGCTGTGTCTTGCAGAATTGGGAATACAAGTTTTTGAATGGGAGACCACTGTTACTTTCCTGTTTCCTAGCAAAATGGTGATGCTGGCCTGTCAATAATGTCAGCAAATGTGTGGCATTCTGGGGGGACCAACAACGCATTTTGTCATTTATTATGTAAGACTTGTTGGGCTCTAGGGATGGAAATGTCAGTCGGTCAGTCCACCACTTTGGTCCAGACTGATACAACTATTGGATAGATTGGCATGAAATCTGGTTCAGACGTTCATGGTCCCCAGAGAATGAATCCTCATAACTTTGGTGATCCTCTGACTTTTCCTCTAACACCATCATCAGGTCAAAATTTGACCTTAGTATCACCTCCTGTCCGGATTTTTCCCAGTAACCTGTTTTCTTGTGTGCTTGTAAATGTACTGATTAGCTGTCCATCTCATTCATCAACTGTCCTCACCAGGCTGACTTATATCCAAATGATCTGTCTGTTAAATGGGCTAACAGTTTTCAGTAGCTTATATGCTAATTAACCAAGGGGCAAATCAGGTGCTGTTTTTATTAATTGATTAATTTATTTCATTTCCTGCCCACAGTGAAACCTGAAAGCTCACAGTGAAGTTGGGGGTCTCAATTGATCATTGTAGCTGTAGCTTGTAAAGATGATGATCCAATGGCTGCCTGTTGGGATTACACCTCACTAGGTACACAAGAAAAGATAAAGACTGAAGCATGTCACATGTGCGCCTCTCAGAGTCATAGTGGACTGACGCATTTATGGAAACAGAAGCTACAGCACACAGTAACATTTTAGACAATAGTGTGCTTCACTATTCTTCATCTTTTTGCCAGGACTTTGGGAAGGGCCCTTTCTTTTTTCAACATGACAATGCCCCTGTGCACAAAGCCAGCTCCGTACAGAAATAGTTTTCCTAGTTTAATGTGGAAGAACTTGACTGACCTGTACAGAGCCCTGACCTCAACCCCATCCAACACCTTTGGACTTCACTAATGATCCTGTGTCTAAATGGGAGCAAATCCTTGCAGCCAGGTTACAACATTTGGTGGAAAGAAAGAAACCAGATGACTGGAGGCTCTTATAGCAGCACATTAATGCCCATGGCTTTGGAATGAGCAACTATCACATACTAGTGCAATGTTCTGGTGTGCACATACTTATACAATCCATAATATAATATAGACCATGTTCCACCTTTTCACTCCCACCTCTCTCTCTCTCTCTCTCTCTCTCTCTCTCTCTCTCTCTCTCTCTCTCTCTCTCAGAGCCTGGGGTGAGCAGGAACCTCCAGTTCTTCCAACGTCCATCCAGAGTAACAGCTCTGCTGGGAACCGACGCCGTGCTGGAATGTTCTGCCTCCGGATACCCAACTCCGAGCATCCAGTGGAGGAGAGGAGAGGAACTGATCCAGAGCTGGTCTGGTCTAACCGTCTGTCTGTTGTTTATATTACACACTAGCCTAGATAATCCATGTTTAACCCCCATGGTAACAACCAATAAGGGTATAGTTTTACCCATTAGAGCCCAGCATGTACCACAGCATGGCCTAGTCATTAGTATAAGTCTAGTAAATATATATTATATTTTTCTTAGTGTCAACACATTCCATGTGCAGACCCAAACCAACAATGAATGTCTCCTACTAACAGGTATTTTGTGTGTGTATCACAGCCTGATATATCTTCTTCCTCTGAGGCATAGAGCTCCATTGATGTCCAAAAACTATTAAACACACATCAATGAGCCACACTGTTGCATTGTATGCATTGCATGTATTAATCCAATGCTGAAAATAGTCCCCAACAAATGTACTATTTCTTCTCGTTTGAGTAATGTTAGCTAAAAACTACAGTGAGCAGCTGTTTTAGGAAATTACTGAGCCTTTTTCAAAGATGAATCTATACTATGTATGTGTGTGCCGTTTTTAAGATTTACGGCTTCAGTAGGAACCAATGGGCTTAGACAAGGTTGGGAAGTCTAAAAGTACTGAGGGACAAACTGACATTGTTGGTTTTGGTCTTTTCACAGGATTCGTTGACAATGAGAAAAATAAGGAATTAACCAGACTTATCCTTTAAGTATCAAAGCTAACTTAAAAAAACATGTTTTTATGTAAGTTATCAACTGATAAAACAAACATGCTAAAGGAAAACTATCTCACGCTTCCTTCCTCTGTAGGAATAAGAAATACTCTCTGCTGGCGGGCAGTAATCTGATCATCAGGAGTGTCACTGACGACGACTCTGGCAGTTACAGCTGTACAGCCACCAACAAGAACCACAACATCACTGCACACACAGAGCTGAGTGTACTGGGTGAGCCAACGAGTATTTTTGTGGCATTTTTTCCTTTATTTTGATAGTGACAGGAAATGAGGGCGACAGAGGGGAAGACATACAACAAAGGTCCCCCGCTAGATTTGAATCAGGGATGTTGCGATTTCATGGTAGGCAAAGGCAAAGCCTCCACCTAAATCTAATTCTAATATCAACCCTAAAACATAAACCATAAACAGGGACTGGACTAAATGTCCTGACTCTTCAAACTCACATAGGTCCTCACACGGAGTAACAAGAATACATACACACACCTTCAGTGCTCAGCGTTGTGTGGAAAATAAAATAATAAAGCCATGTCACTTTTTAAAGCTCCTAAGGGAAGAAATAGAGAAATCGTGACTGGAAACTGTTAACAGCCTGACATCCCCAAAACAATAAAAATAAATAAAATAGAATAAATAATCATCCACATTCCTCCGCTGACAGAAACCTGTCTGCAGACACTTTCAGGGACAGAGAATCAAATCCAGAATCAAATGCAGTCTTTAAATATAAAATTGGAGCCGTCTGTTTGCTTCAGGAGGTTTTCATAAATAAAATATGTTTGTATTTATTATCTGACTGCTCCTCATCTGCTGCTGGATTCACACTATAGCTGCTCATGTATTCAGACACCTGAACAACAGCTGATTGTTGGTGTGGATTTTCCATAACAAAGGCAAATTTTACCATTAAACGATTATGTTGAGGTAAGTATTAACATCCTATCAGGCTATTTTCTATAACACTGTTGCTTTTATGTTACAAAAAAAAAAACCTCATCACAAAAGCCCCCTTATTTGTGTCCACAAGCCAGAAAATGACATACCCAAAATAAAAGTTTCTGCATGGTAAAACATGGTAGAAATTCATTATTTTCTTGCCTTTTTAAATTTTCTTTAGGTTTGAATTCAATTTTTATATAATATATATATTTTTTTGTTTGTTTTGTTTTTTAAAAAATTGTGAAATGTTACCCCTCACCCAAAAACGGCAAGGACATATCAACACATTGCATTGTGTGAGATAATAGGTACACATTTGAAAACCTTTTAGGAGAAATTATCCTTTCAGCCTCCACCGAATCATTTAACTGGGTTATGGACCCATATAGCTCAGCAGTAGTTGTCGGAAAGGACATGACATGACTATGCTGATCTAACTTTGGACAGTTTTTGGTTGACTGCTGCCAAAGAATTTCCAATCGCAGCAAACAGAGTTATTTCAACATTGCTGCCATTTTCCACAACATATCTATCATATCTCAGCTTTTTGAGCCTAACTGCTGTAAAAACTACAAACAGAGAGCGACTGAATTCCTGCCAGGATATCAGCTCTATGTTCCTCAAAACAAGGCCAGGTTTTGCACTGAGTATAACTAAGTCCTTAATAATATTCTATTCAATTTTATTTATATAGCGCCAATTCATAACAGAAGTTATCTCATTGCACTTTTCCTATAGAGCAGGTCTAGACCATACTCTTTATGATATTATTTACAGAAACCCAACAAATCAAAGAGAGAGAGGCGCACAGATATGATCTCTTTTTCTTTTTGAAGTTTAGCTAACTGGTTAGTTTCATCTGGCTTGATCGATAGATATAATTGGGTATCATCTGCATAACAATGAAAGTTTATGGAGTGTTTCCTAATAATATTGCCTAAAGGAAGCATATCTAAGGTGAATAGAATCAGTCCAAGCAAAGAACCTTGCGTAATGCCATGACTAACTTTGGTGTGCACAAAGGACTCACCGTACAAACTGAGATTGATCTGAAAGGATTACATGTTCCAGTCTTTGTAATAGGATGTGATGGTCAATGGTGTCGAATGCAGCACTAAGATCTAACAAGACAAGTACAAATAGAAGTCCATGGTCTGATGCAGTTAAAAGGTTATTTGTGATTTTCACCAGTGCTGTCTCTGTGCTATGATGCACTCCTGACTGAAAATCCTCAAATAAACTATTGTTATTTAGAAAGTCATGCAACTGATTGGCGACTGCTTTCTCAAGGACCTTAGAGCGAGAGAGGGAAGGTTAGATATAGGTCTATTGTTGGCTGAAACCCCTGGTTCAAGAGTGGGCTTTTTAAGAAGAGGTTTAATTACAGCTACTTTAAAGGACTGTGGTACATAGCCTGTTAATAAAGACAGATTAATCATATCCAGTGAAGAAATGCTAACTAAGGGTAACAGGGACATCCTGAATGCCAAGAGGAGGGACTTTACCGATGGAATTAGGGAGGAGGTGAGGGCAATCCAGGCTGAAGGTGAAGATCAGGGAGGCCAAGGAGAAGTACAAGAGGAAGACAACATTAGACAACATGAGAGAGGTCTGGAGTGGCACGAAGAGCATCACTGGTTTCAGACCGACTGGCAGCAGAGAAGTTGAAGGCAGCTTGGACAGCAACAAACTTAATCTGTTCTTTAACAGATTTGACACACCGGCTCCTGCTCATCCCCCCTCTAACTCAGCTGCTGTCTGCCCTCAGACTCCTCTGAGTCCACTGCTCCCCCCTCCTCCATCTTCCTGGGAGAGTCCTACTCCCCCCACAACCGGCTCTCAGGCTAACGGCCCTCTCCAGACTGACGACCCCCTCCCCCGGCTGCAACCTCTGATGTCTGCCTTACTGCTGACCAGGTGAGAGGACAGCTGATGAAACTCCACTCAAACAAGGCTACAGGCCCCGATGGCGTTTGCTCCGGGGTGCTAAAAGCCTGTGCCCCCCAGCTATGTGGAGTCCTTCACCACATCTTCAACCTGAGCCTGAGTCTTCAAAGGGTCCTTGTTCTGTGGAAGACATCTTGCCTCGTTCCTGTGCTGAAGACGCCGCATCCCAGTGGCTCCAAGGACTACAGACCGGTGGCACTGACCTCCCACATAATGAAGACCCTGGAGAGACTGGTGCTGGAACAGCTGCGGCCCATGGTCAGACCCCTTCTGGACCCCCTTCAGTTCGCCTACGAGCCCCGGCTGGGAGTTGAGGACGCCATCATCTTCCTACTGAACCGCATCTACAACCAACTGGACAAGCCGGCAAGCACGGTGAGGATCGTGTTTTTTGACTTCTCCAGTGCTTTCAACACCATCCGGCCAGCACTGCTGGGTGAGAAGCTGGCAGCGATGCAGGTGGATGCCCCCCTCGTGTCTTGGATTGTTGACTACCTGACTGGCAGACCACAGCATGTGCATCTGCAGCACTGTGTGTCGGACAGCGTGGTCAGCAACACTGAGGCCCCTCAGGGGACTGTCCTCTCTCAACTTCCTCTTCACCATCTACACCACGGACTTCAGCTACCACACAGAGTCCTGCCACCTTCAGAAGTTTTCTGATGACTGTGCTGTGGTGGGATGTATCAGCGGTGGTGATGAGACTAAGTACAGGTCTGTGGTGGGTAACTTTGTCTCATGGTGTGAGCAGAACCATCAGAATCAGAATCAGAAATACTTTATTGACTTTTGCTACAGCAGCTCACTATCACATCAGTGCACACAGGAATAGAAGTACTAAGCTAAAAATATATATAATACATTATAATACGGGTCAGAAAATAAATTAAGTACCAAGTGGGTATAAGTATAAAATAAAATGTGTGAAGTACAAAGTGGGTTTACCGGTTGATGATAATAATAAGATATAAGGTAATAGTGCATGAACTGCCAAGTTAAGTGTAGCTTATTAAGATTATAATGAGATGGAGGATATTGCACAGCAGTAATAGAGGTATGAATAAATATCAATATCAATAAATAGGGAATTTTAAATTGAAAAGAGTATATTGCACAGGAGTATTAACACAGAATATTGACCCAATTATGTCAAGTATTGCAGACATGTAATGATCAATGTCCAGTTTAATGACTTATGGACATACAGACTAACACTTAGGAGGGGGGAGTTAAAGAGTTTGATGGCCACAGGCAGGAATGACTTCCTGTGGTGCTCTGTGGTGCTTTTTGGGGGGATGAGTCTTTCGCTGAAGGTACTCCTTTGTTTGACCAGCACATCATGGAGTGGGTTGGAGACACTGTCCAAGATGGCATGTAGATTGTCAAGCATCCTCCTCTCTGACACCACCGCCAGAGAGTCCAGCTCCACCCCCACAATGTCACTGGCCTTACGGATCAGTTTGTTGAGTCTGCTCCGCTACCCTCGACCTGCTGCCCCAGCATGCAACAGCATACAGGATAGCCATCTGCAGCTCAATGCGACAAAGTCTAAGGAGCTGGTTGTAGATCTACGAAGGGCCAAGGCACCAGTGACCCCGGTTTCCATCCAGGGGGTCAGTGTGGACATTGTAGAGGATTACAAGTACATGGGAGTACACATGGACAATAAACTGGACTGGGCTAAGAACACTCAAGCTCTTTACAGGAAGGACCAGAGCCGCCTGTATTTTCTCAGGAGGCTGATGTCCTTCAACATCTGCCGGACAATGCTGCTGGTCAAACAAAGGAGTACCTTCAGCGAAAGACTTATCCCCCAAAAATGCACCACAGAGCGCCACAGGAAGCCATTCCTGCCTGTGGCCATCAAACTATTTAACTCCTCCCTCTAACATCACTGCAATACTTGAAATATTGTGCAATATTTTCTGTTTAATACTCCTGTGCAATATACTCTGTTTTCAGTTTAATATTCCCTATATATTGATATTTATTCATACTTCTATTACTTTTGTGCAATATCCACTGTCTCATAATCATCTTAATAAGCTACACTTAACTTGACAGTACTCATTATTGCACTATTACTTATTACTTATATTATTACATTGTATTATACTGTACATACTTATTAACCTGTAAATCCACTTTGGTACTTACACTTACTTTCGCTTTTATACTTATATCCACTTTGTACTTAATTTATCTTAGCTGTATTATAGTGTATTATATTTTGATTTGCTTAATACTTCTATTCCTTCTATTCCTGTGTGCATTGATGTGATAGTGAGCAGCTGTAACGAAAGAGTTTCCCCTCTGGGATCAATAAAGTATTTCTGATTCTGATTCTGAAAATGTCTATAAGCAGCCTAGTTGGAATGGGGTCTAAGAGACAGGTTGGTGGCTTAGATTAATTAATCTTTGAAGTTAGGTGAAGAAGGTCAATAGGTTTTACAGCTGTTTCTAAAGGTTCCTGTGTTTGAAGGTAAATCGGTACTACGGTATTACGTACTATGGTAGGCTACTATGTTTCATTTTGTAACATTTGGGATGGCGGTGTGCCTTTTAGTTGTAGTGGAGTATTTTCACAGTGTGGTATTAGTACTTTTACTTAAGTAAAAAAAAAAAAAAAATCTACGTGGTCTTTGCATTGTAAGGCTATGACTATGGTAAATAGACTGTACTTATATAGCGCCTTTCTAGTCTTTCTGACTACTCAAAGCGCTATGGATCACCCTTAATGGCTTGGAAAATAGGGAAGTGGCATAAACAACAATAGCAAAAAGAATTAACAAAAATAACTAAATAAAAATAGAAGACTGTCATCTAGCGGAGCATCATTTGATGCCTGTAGGACACATGGATGGTAAACGGTAGGAAATATTAGAACATTTCTGCTCTTCTGGAGAGTTGATGCATGTTGATGCTGGTAAATAGGACAGTAAATTGTCCTGGAAAGTTGACACGCATTAAGATGAAGAATGTGCAGGCTTTAAAAACAATGGGTGCAAGTGTTTCTGGTGATATTTTAGGTCATTCTGAGCTCGGCAGATATAAGCATAAACCTAATAACCAAACCAAAACACAATTACAGAACTGTAACAAAGAAAATCCATCCTAACAAACAAGATACAAGATAGATTTATTGATCATTTTACAACACTGGGTTGAATAATGAGATTTTTTTTGTAGTTCCCTTTATGCTACTCAAAAGAAATTATATACAGTAGATCAGTGAATAAATAATAGGTCATAGAAATGAAAACTATTTTACATGCTGCAAGCACAGAGTGCAGCGTTTTCCTCAGTTTGTGCTGAGGATGAATTTAGGAGTCTCACAGCCTGAGGGAAGAAGCTGCTCTGTTGTCTGGTGGTACTGCAGCGGATACTTCTGTATCTCTTACCAGACGGGTAACAGGCTGTGGCTGTGGTGGGTGCTGTCCTTTAGTATCCTTTGGGCTCTGCTCAGACACCTCACCGATATCACTGATGCTTGGTAGGTTGGTACCAATGATGTTCTGGGTGGTTTTGATCACCCACTGCAGAGCCCTCCGGTCCTGGGCCGTGCACATCCCGTGCCAGTTTGTGATGTTTCCAGTCAGGATGCTTTCTGTTGCTCCTCTGTAAAAGTTAATAAGAACTTGGCACAGGATTGTTGCCTTCTTAAGTTGCCTTAAGAAATACAGCTGTTTCTGAGCTTTCTTGACCAGTGTGGAGATGTGAGAGGACCATGACAGGTTTTCTGTGATGCTGATTCCCAGGAACCTAAAACTGTTCACCTGCTCCACCTCAGCTTCACTGATGTATACAGGAGTGTGTGTCTTTGGCTCCTTTTCCCTAAAATCAATGATCAGCTCCTTGGTTTTCTGACGTTGAGCAGTAGGTTGTTCTCTGTGCACCACTCTGCAAGATTGTTGATTTCCTCCCGATATGAAGTCTCATTGTTGTTTGTAATCCGGCCAATGATGGTGGTGTCGTCCGCAAACCTCACAACAGAGCTGTCTCCATGTCGGGGGCTGCAGTCGTGGGTGTACAGCGTGAACAGGAGGGGGCTGAGCACACAGCCCTGGGGGGCTCCGGTGTTCAGCATTAGAGTGGAGGAGGTGTGAGCGACCGATCCGAACTGTCTGGGGTCAGTTTGTGAGGAAGTTCAATATCCAGTTACAGAGTGTGGTACTCAAGCACCGAGTGCAGAGTTTTCCAATCAGTTTCATGGGGGAGATTGTGTTGAATGCTGAACTGAAATCAACAAAGGCATTCTGGTGTAGGTGTTGTTGTTCTCAAGGTGGGTGGAGACTGAGTGGAGGGCAGTGGAGATGGCATCCTCTGTGGATCTGTGGTATTATTTCCGCTGGTGGGGGTGTGGACATGCTGGTGAAATTTAGGTAAAATAGTTCTAAAATAAAATAGTCTGTTTGATTAAAATCACCAGCTACAATAAAAACACTCTCCGGTTGTTTTGTCATGTGACTGATACCCTCATATGGGTTCCTGAAGTGCATTTTTTGAATTTGCATCTGGGGGAGCGGCAAAAAACGAAACAAAAAAACACTGGTGAATTCCCTGGACACAATATGGTCGACATCTCTTAACAGTAAAAATGCAACATCTGGGGAACAATGTCCATCCACTTTAACTGCGTTTGAGCATCAAGCATCATTCATGTAAACACAGTCCACCTCCTCTCGTCTTACTGGAGTCTTGCGTTCTGTCGGCACGGAGCACGTTCCGCTTTTCGAGTGCGATAGCTTCATCCGGGATGTTGTGATGCAGCCAGGTCTCAGTAAAGATGAGGGCACAGCAGTCTCTGATTTCCCGTTGTTGAGTTAACCTGAGTCTTATCCATTTTATTTTCCTGCGACCAGACATTAGCCAGGAGTAGTGGAATAGCCTCCAGTCCAACCTGGGTTAGCTTAGCTCTTATGCCACCTCTCTTTCCTCTCTTCCTGTTTCGGTCACACCACTTGTGGTGATGTCTGGCCTGGCTGGTCTGGTTGTCAGGCTGGGAGATGCCGTGAGCAGTGATCGTCTCAATGTCCGCTGCACTTAATCCAGTCCCTGCACTTCCTTTTCGGATGTTGATGAGTGTATTATTGTCATAAGTAATATGTGCTTCAATAGTGAAGGTGAGAAAATAACAAATTAAAACAAAAATGTAGCGAAGTTTGAGGGAGCCACTTGCTACATGCAAAGCTGTTGCCATGATAAACACAAGTTAAAGCAACCATTTTAAAAAACAATTAATGAAAACTACAATAAATCTACACATAACTCAAACTCTAATATCCCCATTAAATTCTAATAAACATACAACTCTCATGACCTCAAACATTAGATATTTATCCACACATTGAACTCAAACTCTATCCAGAGTGATTATGCTGCCTTCTCTGGCCTCTCGCAGAAAAGAACCAGCACCACCTAAAACACCAGCCTTTTTTCTAAAATCCACTGCCAATCAGTGAGCGGGTGGTGCAAATCTAGTCACTATGTACCCATGGTTACAGAAAAGAAAGAAGATAAAATGGTTAGAAGGAAGAAAGAAACAAAGTAAGAAAGGCAGAAGGGAAAGAAAGGGGGGGAAAGGTTGTTAAAAAGAAAATCAGTTTAAAGAAATCCTAAATTTAAAGCTGACGTGATCAGGATTAATTTTAGCATTTATGATAAACACACAGAAACTGATGCTTTAGATTTTCTACACTTCATTTATTTCAATCTGTTTTTCTGTCATTTCTTCCCATTAAAGGGTCTTTGATAATACATTTCAGAGCTGAAGCAGACAAGGATTTAAACTGAGGTTTTTCTTATCATGACGAGCCTGCAGCTATCCGTGAATACGCTCTGGATTTATTTATTCATCCCTCCATCTGTCTGCCTTTTATCTCTCTCTGCCTCATCTGCAAATTAAATATATTTGATAAGTTTACTTACATGTTACATTTACACACTTTCTCTGTATATTTATGGACTTTTGTGTGGGGATAACAAACATATACACACACTCACAGGAAATGTTAAAAGTTTCAGTACAACAACTCATGTCATTCTCACCGCTCTCAGTGGTTGCTGCTCTCAGATTCTCTTTTTATCACAAATACTGTTTTCATTTTACTAATTATTTCCATTAGCTTTTACTTGCCATTGTTTCAGTTGCTGCTAAGCTATTGTCAGTGAAGCTTGACACTTCCTGTATAGTTGTTTCACGTGAAAAGCCCCCCAGCATCTCACAGGGCATAACCACTCCCTTTTCTGGTAGACTTTTAATGTGAAACATCTGCAGAAGTGTTGAGTTTCATTGGCAGTAGCTTAATAGTGATTGAAAAAACGGTAATGTAGAAGCGAATAGAAATAATGAGGGAATGAAAAGAGCATTTGTGTAAAAAGAGAAAGTGATAGGGCTATTATTGCAGACTCGTATTTGAATTTTTATAGTATATGGTACTCTCAAACAGGGTGAAAAGACATGTTTTTGTAATTCAACAACTATGTAAGTGAAAAGTCATTTAAGTCATTTAGGAATTAACCCACTGTTTATGTCCTCAAAAAGTCACATTTTACATTTACTGAGTTCATCCGTGTTTATTACTGTTTAATGTTTCAGTATTAAATGAAAAATTAAAATAAAAGGTTGGCTGTTGGCTGTTGTCGGACACGTGACAAGTTCATTTCTCCAGTCTCTTTCTTGCATTTACATTAAACTAATAAAGAAGAAATATGTTGTGCTAATATGCCCCGTTACTTTGTTTTTCTAAATGGAGGCAGTTAGATGGTGATGAATATCCACAGTGTGGTGATGTATGAAGATGTGTGTGTTCTGACTCCACAGGGCAGTGACCATGATTAGATGATTAGGGTAACGAATGTGTGTGTTGTTTCCCATAATAATGAGTGCAGCCTGGCTCATTAGCCGGTTCCTGTTAGCAGCTTAATGAAAGCAGTGAGAAACAGAGCCAGTACTGCAGCTATCAGTCATATTCAGTGCTGCTGTCAGCGCAGGTTGCTGGCGTTAGCGCTGGATGCTAATGGAAAAATAAAAAATAAAAAAAGACATACAGGGAGGACGAGAGACTGTCCTGTAACCAAAGAGTAACAGGGTTCACCCCATACAACATCACCACATGACCAACTGCTGACAGTGTTTCAGTGTTATAAGGGTTTTTATAGTGTTGTGAGTGTTCTACAGTGTTGTTAGGGCATTATAGTGCTGTTATAATGTTGTTATGCCGTTATAGTTTGTTATAGTGTTGCTATAAGAGTATCATAGTGTTGTTACAGTGTTATAATAGAGGTAATAGTGTTGCTAGAGTGTTGTTATGGTATGTTTTATAATCTTCTTATACAGGTGTTGTCATAATGTTTTGTGAAGATGTTATAATATTGTTAAAGTATTGTTATAGTGATGTTATTTATAAATGTTAAGGCTTGGGATGGCCCGATGAAGTTTTTGGCAACTCTGTTTGAGTTGTGAAAACTACAAAAAACAGTCCACTCACGATTGTACGGTGGTGCTACAGAGTGGAGCTCCTTCCCTTACAAAAGATCTTTCGCTCTTTTGGAGTGCAGATACTGGCTTGCAGCGAGCACTTTTCCCAGACAACAGCCAAGTTATTGTTGGCCTGTTATCAAGTTACTCACAAAATTAACATTAATAGACCTTTTTCACGTCACATATTTTGACTTATCATAGCAGGAAAAGTACAGATGTATCTGATAACAGTATAACAGATAACAGCTGCATTCCATTTTGTGTCCCAGTATGCCATGACCAGTGAGCCAGCATACACAATACTGGGCTCTGAAACTGACACAACTAAATTGAATGTAGCCTTCGTTAATGCTATTAATTACACCTGTGCTTATCCTGCTGCAACATCTTGAATTGTCTGCCATGAAAAAGGTCACTGCCATATTGGCTTTATATATTGTAAGATTTGTTTAGTCTTTGTGGTCTGCGGAGATTCTCTCACATCGCTGTGGAATCATGACCCTGTCTAGGAAAGACCACACACACACACACACACACACACACACACACACACACACACACACACACACACACACTTTCCTGGTTGTGGCCCGCGGGGGTTCCTCTCCTGATTAATTACAGGTTCTGTGAATTACTGTGGGTGTTTTAGAAAACATTTAACAAGCTGCCAAACTCCCCCGCTGAGCCACTGGCCAGCCTGCTGTTGCCCGCCCAAAAAGACTGAAAGACATGAAAGAGAGAGAGGAGAGAGAGGGGGCGGGGTCACAGAGCTCCCGTAGAGAGAGGGAAGTCTTCACTAATACAGAGGGAGGATATAAGACTGTCAATATGTCCACCAGTCCAGCCAAGACCAGGATGTTTTCAGCCAATCAGAATGAATAAAGTGTAAAAACTGCTCATCACTCTCAGATATTTTGGAGTTGTTTCTCTGTGGCTCCTGGAAACAGTTTTTAATACAAAAATAACTTCAATTTATTTTGAAGTATCATGGGGAGTTGGAGGGAACAGAGGGATGAATATCTCTTAAAGCTAACTACTAGGCAAAAGAGCAAGCACTTGGCAGATGTGAAGACACAGAAACACAGCTGTAATGGATAAATAAGAGGGCCTTATCATATTAAAGAGCAACCACTTACATTGGACAGACCAATTTCAATTTCAATTTTATTCATATAGCACCAAATCATAACAGAAGTTATCTCAGGGCACTTGTCATATAGAGCAGATCTAGGCTGTACTCTTTATAATATTATTTACAGA
Organism: Siniperca scherzeri; assembly: GCA_027580175.1. Taxonomy (NCBI): domain Eukaryota; kingdom Metazoa; phylum Chordata; class Actinopteri; order Centrarchiformes; family Sinipercidae; genus Siniperca; species Siniperca scherzeri. The sequence goes on from CM050852.1 coordinate 27,932,772, forward strand.
GACACAACAATTCCCACCATGAGCAAGCCCTTTGGCGACAGTGGCAAGAAAAAACGTCCTTTCAATTCTATTCTGGATTTTACAGGGAGCCAGTGCAGAGAATCTAATATTGGAGAAATATGATCTCTTTTCCTAGTTCTTGTCAGTACACATGCCGCAGCATTCTGGATCAACTGAAGAGTCTTAAGGGACTTATTCAGGCAGCCTGATAATAAGGAATTGCAATAGTCCAACCTTTTAAAGTGAGAAACTGGGATGCACTCTGTGAGCCTCATGGAGAGGACATTGATGGGCTCACTGAGTGCATCACTGGCTACATTAACTTCTGTGTGGACTGCAATGTCCCAACTAAGATGGTCCATTGTTATCCAAATAACAACCTGTGGGTAACAAATGATATCAAAGACATCCTGAATGCCAAGAAGAGGGCCTTTACCAATGGTAATAGGGAGGAGGTGAGGGCAATCCAGGCTGACCTGAAGGTGACGATCAGGGAGGCCAAGGAGAAGTACAGGAGGAAGCTGGAGGGGAAACTCCAGCAGAACAACATGAGAGAGGTCTGGAGCAGCATGAAGAGCATCACTGGCTTCAGACCGACTGGCAGCAGAGGAGTTGAAGGCAGCTTGGACAGGGCCAACAAACTTAATCTGTTCTTTAACAGATTCGACACACCGGCTCCTGCTCATCCCCCCTCTAACTCAGCTGCTGTCTGCCCTCAGACTCCTCTGAGTCCACTGCTCCCCCCTCCTCCATCTTCCTGGGAGAGTCCTACTCCCCCCACAACCGGCTCTCAGGCTAATGGCCCTCTCCAGACTGACGAATCCCCCCCCTCCCCCACCTGCAACCTCTGCTGTGTGCCTGACTGCTGACCAGGTGAGAGGACAGCTGTTGAAACTCCACTTAAACAAGGCTACAGGCCCCGATGGCAACACCACCTAGCCAGCCCTGCTGGGTGAGAAGCTGGCAGCGATACAGGTGGATGCCCCCCTCGTGTCCTGGATTGTTGACTACCTGATTGGCAGACCACAGCATGTGCATCTGCAGCACTTTGTGTCGGACAGTGTGGTCAGCAACACTGGCGCCCCTCAGGGGACTGTCCTCTCTCCCTTCCTCTTCACCGTCTACACCACAGACGTCAGCTACCACACAGAGTCCTGCCACCTTCAGAAGTTTTTTGATGACTTCCCACCTCTGCTGTGGTGGGAAGTATCAGCGGTGGTGATGAGACTGAGTAAAGGGCTGTGGTAGGGAACTTTGTCTCATGTTGTGAGCAGAACCATCTGCAGCTCAATGCGACAAAGTCTAAGGAGCTGGTTGTAGATCTACGAAGGTCCAAGGCACCAGTGACCCCGGTTTCCATCCAGGGGGTCAGTGTGGCTATTGTAGAGGATTACAAGTACCTGGGAGTACACATGGACAATAAACTGGACGGGACTAAGAAAACTCAAGCTCTTTGCAGGAAGGGCCAGAGCTGCCTCTATTTTCTCAGGAGGCTGAGGTCCTTCAACATCTGCTGAGACAATGCTGAGAATGTTTTATGAGTCTGTGGTGGCCAGTGCTATCCTGTATGCTTTTGCATGCTGGGGCAGCAGGTTGAGGGTAGCTGACGCTAACAGGCTCAACAAACTGATCCGTAAGGCCAGTGACATTGTGGGGGTGGAGCTGGACTCTCTGGCGGTGGTGTCAGAGAGGAGGATGCTGGCCAAACTACATGCCATCTTGCACAATGTCTCCCACCTACTCCATGACGTGCTGGTCAAACAAAGGAGTACCTTCAGTGAAAGACTTATCCCCCGAAAAATGCACCACAGAGCGGTGTTGAGCAGAGGTCTATAGATTGCCTGGGAATGAAACTCACCACTAAGCTAATGCGCACACACCTAGCACACAGTCCTTATGAAATCAATCTGACATCAGTCTCTGTATTTTCAGTCCTACCTCTTACCAACTCCTTTACCAACCAATCTGGTTGGTTAACAGCAACACAGTTTAGTGACAAATCAACAACAGACCCAGTTTTCAAGAGGAAACTGAAATTTTGCTCTCTGGAAGCATTTGGAGGGCTCTGATGATGCCATGTCACAATTAATTGAGGGGGAAACGTTGCACGATTCCCCAAATGTATTCCACCATAAATCCCTTGACATCCAGGTCACATGATGTAACTGAAGCTCTTATACGGCAGTATAAAATTATAATTGTCCTCATTTCTTCATCCTCTTTTGTCTCCAAATCTGTCTTTCTTTCTTTAAAGCGTCGCCAGCTGTTTCGTCACGTATGTTCAGACTGTTTAATCCGTCTCACTGTGCTGCTGCTGCTCATTTCTTTCTGCCTGATCGCAGGTTTTTAATGCTCCCACTGAGTCCCCGCCGACCAATCAAATCAACTTGACCTGCTTTTGTCTCTTAAGCTTTGTAATCCAGTCACAGAGGGCAAAAGATAAAGGACTTTACGTGACTTTTCAGCGTGACCTGACCCTGACAGGACTGACCCACTCTGTGGTTACTACCCATCATGCTCTGTTTGAGCTTAAAGTCAACTTCTGATTATCAAATATCACCCACCACGTGTGACCTTGTGGAGAAACGTCTTCCTCAGCTTGTCCTGGAAAGTACACATGTCTCATGAAAGTTGATCAGTTACAGACATCTGTTCAGTTTCACCATCTGTTGTCATCTCTCTCTGCGCTGCAGATTGCTTCGATGTTTGTGATGAATCTTTCCATTCCTCCTTGCCGGTCAGATCTCCCTCCGTTTTTCTCATTGCTGTCCTTAATCCTGCCACCAGTGTGTTCTTTTGTTTGGGAATTGATATTATGTAAAATAGTTCTCACTGCTGGTTGGAGGTGATTTTACAATTGGAGGTTATTCTGATGGGTCTCTACAGTTTTAGCACAATCTGTTCTACAACTGAATTTGCAGTGCAATGATTTGTCTTTCTTTCCTTCCTTTCTTTCCGTCTTCCACACTCAGCAGCTTGTTTGACCTTTGACCTTGCACTGCTCTCTCTCAGTCTGTGTTAGTTTCTTCCTCGCTATGATGTCACAGTTTGTCAGTGTCCTCCCTCCTCCTTCTTGCCTGTTTGTCTGCAGCGTTTACCTTCACGCCGGCTTCCCCTGTTTGTCCGGACAGACAGCTCCAGCTGGGACGGACAGGTGAGGTCAGCCTCGGGTCTCTCGGTCGGGCTGCGTCTCTCAGCAGGAACACAGCTGTACTGATCTGACAGGATTTGGATCAGGGCGGTTGGACAGCGAGGGCCGCGCCGAGCTAATTAGACATTATACATATCCACTGTGTCATCCCACCCCAATGACTGCCGCTACTGCCCGTTAAACTGCTGCCATGGCAACCAGCTGGAAGTCTGTGTTCCTGCTGTGAGGTGCAGCAGAGGAAGAAACCCCCAAAACACATCTGTTCTTCATTTCTGTGTTCAGAAAGCAGAGAGCAATCAGTCAGAGACGTTTTTATCAGTGTTAAAAACAATTATAACAGTGGTGGAAGTAGTAAATGCAGTGTATAAATAATAGCATGTTCTCAAATAATAGCCCAAACAAATAAAGGCTGGATAAAAAACATGAGAGGGCTAAAGTTACCTGTATGTAGTGCTTTCTTTACCCTTACGTATCGGATAGTGCCCTGATAGTGCCCTGGGTTCATATATTTCATTCTCTAGTTTAGATTAGTTAAACCCTATTCCTATTTTTTGAGTACCTTTTATGTGTTAACCAATAACTGTTCCCCCCGGTCTAAGACTTCACTATGTTAACCTCGTCCACCCGTGGTGGAATGGAGGCACGGGCTGACAGGAAAAACCTTTTTTTCCCACGTCACCAGAGGAGCTACCAGGCTTCCTCCCAGTCACCTGAGCACTGTCTGGTTAGTTCAGAATGTCCCTTGTGACCAGCTAAGCTAGTTAGCTGGAAAGATTAACTACACAATATCAGCTACTGCATCGATATTTGTTGGACTACTCACAGAGCACACACACAGCTTTTCACCGGTCTTCAATTTTACCACGCTCTAGTTTCTACAATGATATATCTCAATTTACTACATTTCTCATCTTCTTTCTGACTTGCTTTTCTCAGAGCTCCACTTGTAACTGCCGCTCACACACCTGCCTCACTCAGCCACCCTACTCCTACTCTAGCCAATCCTATTACAGGATGTTCACCAAGTACACATCAAAGCTGCAGAATATGTTTATATTGATCCAAACATGTTAATACTGACCAGGACACATTTATACTGAACTAAACAGATAGATAACTACTATAGGATCACTAGGATGTAATGATATTTAGGGGCAAATTAAATTGCCCTAGAGGCTACACCTACTATACTTTGCTGTACTATAACTGTACAGTATATGGTAGATTCAGTGTAACGTTAATTTCCACCGCACCAACTCAATCAGTACAACAGAGTCATGTTTTACTCACTACTCTGCTACTCTCACTTTATATCTTTAACAAAAAAAATGATTTCACTGAGTTATTTCTGATTACTTCTACTTTGCCATTTGAATCATTGCTAAACCTCTGTCAATAAAACTTCGTGCAGATATTTCACATTAAAAGCCTACCTAGAAAGGCAGGGATTGTGCTGTTTAATGTAAAACATCAGTGCAGGAGGTGTTGAGTTTTATTGACAGCAGCTCAACAGCGATTGACAAATTGACAAGCTATTCTACTATCTATTTAGTAAATGAAAACTGTATTTGTGTTAAAAAGAGAAACTCCAAGCAGCAGAGTGTTGAGTATGAAGTTGAGTTAGTGCTGTGGGAATGTACATTTTCATTTATCAAGACAAGAGGAGCAAACAGTAGGCTATTAACAGCAAACTAAGGCAGGAGCAGATCAGAAAACAGGAAGGCTTCTTACTAAAATGTAATAAAAATCAACTTATAAAGATTAGAAATAAATACCTGTCTGAAATATAATTTCAAATTGAGGCCTAGCTCTCTCTGTTGTGGAAGTAAATAATGGCCATTCCACTATATTACAATTTACCGGGAATGGGGTTTTTTGGGTGTTCCTTGTTTTGTTTTTTACCTTCAGTGCTGCTGTAATCTATCTTCTCGCTGCCCTCTGCGTGATGAAATATCATTTCAACTTAATTCTGTTCAGAAATCACTTGTTTGTTTGTCAGCGCTGGGTCAGAGGACAATCAGAGGAGCAGGACGTAAAGAGTGAGCTCTTACTGACTCAAAAACATCCATGTTAGAACTTTGAAAAATAACTGTAAAAGTCTGTTTTTCAGTTCACCCTAAGCAAAGCCCTCTTTGCTCTCTAAACTTGTCCTGCTCTCACAAATCTGTCAATGCCTACTTCCAGATCTCGATTTGCAGATTGATAACCGTTGAGATTTGTTTTGTGCTCACACAGTAGTTCTGTCGAAAATGGATGTGTAAGAAACGCACATGGAGGAAGATCAGTGTGATTCCTGTAATGAGGAGTCTTCTGTTAGTGTTACTAGATGAAACAGTAGATTCTGAATATAAGAGTCACCGTCCCGTAAATGGCAGACAGGTTTGTTGTTGCTTACATTGGATCCCCTTTAACCCCTTCCAGTCACAAATTGATCACACATTGTAGGGCTAATATTCGACTTTATTGATTTCTCTTTTTGCACATTTAATATATGTAATTATGAATTTTATAATATTTATTTGAAATAATATTTAATAGTATATAATATATTAACACAATATTTTAATTATAATAAGGGGCAGTCTGTTTACTCGACATAAAGAGTACTACCCATGTCTGTTCCTGAGTCCAGGATGGAAACTAAGGGGGACAGAGCTTTTGCCATCAGGGCCTCGAGGCTCTGGAACAACCTGCCTGAAGACATTAGGTTGTCTGAGTCAGTGTCTTCATTTAAGTCTCTTCTCAAGACACATTTTTATCGGAAAGCATATCCTGATTTAGCCTGAGCTGTGTGTTTAATTTATTGCTTATGTTTTTTATCATTCACTGTGGTATTTTATTTCTCTTGTTAGTTGTGAAGCACTTTGTTACTTGTGTACTTTGTTTTGATAAGTGCTCTATAAATAAAGTTTTATTTATTTATTATTATATACTCAGCCTGTGAAGACACTTGTCTAATGTTTTCTGTGGCTCTGAAGGAGCTTTGTCAAGTCAAAATAACCCTGATGATGTCATAGTGATGTCATAAAGGGTATGGCTTCTTGGGCTTGGACACTTTACATTTCTAACAGAAAGTCTGCATTGCAAACCGGGGTTGTGGAGTTTGAAAGACATGAGTGTTTAACAGGTAGGGAGGGTCAGGTGAAATGATGCTATTCATTGCATTATGGGAGACGTAGGATCATTTTTGGATCTTGACCCATACTAGAGATTAACATCAGGCTATCTCTTGTGAGTTCCCATTGTGAGGAAGTGCAATACCAAATCACTGGAGTAACCCTTTAACAGGGAAACACGTTATGCAGGACATGGTACGCAGATCACATACATTTAATGTCAGCGATGACGGACACGGGACAAGAATGTTTTGCAAAATGTCTTTTAGCAGCAAACCGCTGCACAGTTGTGCCGTGTGTGTGTGTGTGTGTGTGTGTAGTGAGTCTCCGTGGATGCACTTAATGACAGATAATTGGTGGTTAAATGCAGATATAAAGAGGCTGCTAACGAGTTTCTGTTTGCACAAAGAGAGTTTAACTCAGACTGAGTGCGTGTGTGTATCTAAAGCTGTAGCTGTGAGTGTGTTTGTGTGTGAATGTCCTTCACTGGGTACTATCATCTCACACACACACACACACGCAGCAGATGTTCATTGAAATGAACGATGGAGCTGATTTCCATTTGAATGCTGAGTGGAAGTTATTACCGTGCAGCTATAGAGAGGCACCCTCACTGATACTGTGTGTGCGTGTGTGTGTGTGTGTGACAGATAGAGAGAGCGAGATCACAACAGCTCATTCTTTCCTTATTGTTTTAAATTGGTGTTGGTATTATCAGATTGCATTAACTTTTTGTTATTTGACTGAACATTATAAAAATAATGTCAGTTCTAAATAATAATCCAAGTGAGAGTGTGTGCATCCAGACGAGGACGAGTCAGACTTGTTGTGTCTGGTGGAGGTCAGCTGGTTGTTGATGCGTCTCATTACCATATGAATAGCTGCTCTCAGCTGTTTCCAGCAGGAAGTAGAATTGTATTACCACGGCGTCCTGCCTGTTGTCGTTCGTATCACAAAGAGCCGCCAGGAAACACAAACGCTTTTGTTAACACGACTCCACAGATGACCAGGTAATCGGTGTTACACTCGCAGCTCTGCAGAAAAAAGACATCCAAACAATCAGTGGACGCTCAGGGGATTCCCCAACACAACAGAGGCTGCTGGGTAATCTGTCGCAGAGCAGTCGTCTTCCATAGCAACGAGGGTGAATGTTGAAGAGGGAGAAACACAGCTTTTCCTCTTCATCTTTTTCCAACTTTTGAGAAAACTTTTCAGACAGCAAAGGCTTTCATGACAAGTAAAACCGTTGATGTATCCCATGGCAACAGAGTAGATTTTTGAATATATGAAATAGATTAGAGATAATCTGTATTATGGAAATAGATCATCCCCTCATGTGTGACTAAAGAAGGCCACAGCTAAACAGTAAACAAATGATCAGTGTGTGGTCACCCGTTACAATTTTGAAACATACAACTTGAAAGGTATTATCCCCTCTGTACATGCAATGGATGGAGCCCCCCGGGGGTCACATGGTAGAAGAAAATATTGTTATGAAAATCCCTGTGCATGGATTTCTAAACCATGGGGTAATTTTGAAGTAGTACCCCCAGAATAAAGCCTGAAGGCCGCCCACAGCTCAGCTTTGTTAAGTGATTCAAATAGGTCTGGTGTTGTGCCCATCTAACCCCAACTTGTATTCTGAAGGTCAGAGGTTGTTGTGGAAGAATGTGTGGAGGTGAGAAAGTAAGTGTTTCTCCTTCCTCACAGAATTGTGAGTGCAACAGCATGAATGCCTTCAAGGAAAGGGAGGTGTGTACTGTTATCCCCATTTAAATGATTATTCCATCAGGTTTTTGGATCCGCCTTCGAGTGTGGCCATTTTGCCTTCAGATGTGGTCAGACGACACATCGCACCAATTAGTTTGTTTCAAGCACACCCCGGCCTTTATCGTTCCCACGGCAACTTGACTGAGCATTTCTCCGAAAACCTTTTTACCCTTACATTTTATTAATCTGCTTATTTGTTTTATTATTCCATTCATTTAAAGGCAGAATAAGTAGGATTTCCCTAAAAAACAATGTATAGACTCACAAAAATAATCCCTCTCAATCATCACTTGTGACCCACTAGCCCTCTGTCTGTACTTTCTTAGTTTCTTATTAGTTTCCTGTGTTCAGGACGTTTCTGGGCGTCAACCTTTGGGCAGCGGTTTGCAGTCCCCAGCCAATAACAGCTGCAGGCTGTGAGGTCGGGACTCTGTAAAATCGTTGCGAGCAAGTTACATCGCTGTCTCAGTCCTCTGCTCTCTGTCTGTGTCACAAATGTATCTCCAGCGCTAAACGAAGTGTGGAGACAGGCGGGGCTGAGCTACACAGGCAGAGCAGAGAGCAGCGGGCAGGATGAAGATTCAGGGCTGTGCGGAGGTGTGGCCAATTTTATTTGTGCTTTAGCTCACGTAACTGCCGTGAAACAATCAGAAAATTCCGTTTTATTTGTCTGATTCACTATTATGCCTTTACTGTAGCAATCTGTTCAAACTCATTTCCACATCAACATTTTTTTTACTACTATATGACCCCGTAGAAATGACTGTATGTTGATGTTAAAATAAACAAAGCTAAGTTAGCTAATGTGTTAGCTATCATTACAGTCCTGATCCATGAACTTATGCTGTCTTCAGGCAGGAGCCATAAGGGTGTGTTATCAACATAGAATAATGTTACCATCCTTAGCCACACCCACACAGGCTCAGATTGGCTCTATTGATGAGAACACCAAACTCTTAGAATCCAGAATCAGGCTAAATCTTTAATCGGCAGTGACATTCCAAAGCCAAAGTTTCATTGACGTATGATGGCACACGTATTGCATCATTTCTGTTAATACAAAACAGTATACTATGACAATTAGCAAAACTGAGCATACTGAGTACTATTAGTATGCAGTATGGAATTGGGACACAGCTAAACTTGTGTAAAAACAGAGTTTTCTTGGAGCCGCAACTAGTGGACATTAGAGTAACTGCAGCTGGACACACTCCAGCTCTGACTGTAACACTCAGCAGCAGAGGATCATGATTGGTTCAGATCTGTTCTCCTGTGTCTCTGGTGTTTAGTGTCTCACTAATTCCTGGACACGTGTAGTAGTCTGTGTTGTTTGTGTAGCACTGTGTAGTTGTTGGTGTGGTGAAGCTGCAGCAGCTCAGAGTTTAAAGGAAATCGTTAGCTCTTAATTAGAGCATTACTGCAATGATAAAGTTACACCGCCAGAGAATGATGTATCGACGGGAGGCACACATACACAACTCACCTCCTCTACTAACTTTCTACCTTTCCTCTTTTTCTCTCTTTCCATTTCTTTTCTATCTTTCATCCATGTCTTACCCTCATCTTCTCTATTTCCCCATCTACCTATCTTTTCTCTTTCTTTTTTACTCTCTTTTCCTTTCTTCTCATCTTATCCCTCTTTAACTCTTTTAACTCTTTTGTCATCCTCTCCTTTTCCAAGCCTCTCTGTCTTCTCTCTTTTTCTGTCCTTTTGTCTTTCTCCTCTCCTTTTTCTTTCTTATGCTTCACACTTTCTTTTTTCATTCCTTCCATCTTGTCTTCATCTCTTTCCTCTTGTACTCTTCTGTCTCTATTTCTCTTTCTTTCTTCCTTCTCTTTCCTTCCTTTCTTCCCTCCCATCCTCCTTACGTCCTGTCTCCCATCCTTCCTTCCCTTCGTCCTCTGATATGTTCAACGATCACATATTGGTGGAATATTCTGGTGTCCACTTACTTTTGGCCCTGTACCGTATTTTGTGTGTGTTTATATGTAACAGAGCCTAGGAAGCTGTGACATCATGAATATGTGTGTGTGTGTTTGCTGACGGGAGAATGTTTGTTGTCTTGGAGTGCTGACAGCGTCGCTGTGGCGTTCGATGCTACACGCGGCCCTTCAGGCTTCGTCCTCATCTCTGTTGAGGCTCAAACTGGCTTCTGTCTCAGATCTCCGCTCTCACAGTCACAAGCTGCCGCCCCATTTTAAAAAGCATCGTTCAACAACAACAGAGCCGAAACATGGCAGCCACTTCACCCACCTCACCCTCCTTCCTCCCTGTTTACAATGTAGTGAGCCTATAGACAGTTTACCAGCATGAGCTTGCACCTGAATATGTTTGAGTCTGTCTGCTGCTCCCGTCACTTCACTTCTAACAATTTAAACTGCTGTCACTGATTTGACTGAATCCAGACTCCTGGTTCAGTCAAAAAGGTTAAAATGCCATTTTAGGTCTAGGTTTTCAAACGTTTTTCAAGCAAACTTTTTAAGAAATGCACTTATTCGCTTTCTTGCTTAGAATCATATGAGAAGATTGATGCCACTCTCATGTCTGGCCGTTAACTATAAAGCTACAGGCAGCAGCCGGTTAGCTTAGCTTAGTTTAGCTTAGCTTAGCGTAAAGACTGAAATAGGGGGAAACAACTAGCCTGGCTCTGTCCAAAGGTAACAAGATCCGCCTTCCAGCACCTCTATAGCCTATTAGTTAACATGTTATAGCTCATCTCTTTGTTTAATCCGTACAAAAATCAAAGTATAAAAATTACAACTTGTGGCTTTATGGGGGGTTGTGTGCCAGACTATTTCTTGGCGGGGAGCAGTGATTTCCTGGAGCCTCCGTTGGTTGCCTTGAAACCTCACAGTGACGACAAGACTGAAGTCACTGAACAACATGTTGTACAAACTAGTTTCTTTCAAGCATACCCAAGTGGAAGGGCGCCGGTTCGATCCCCACCTCCTCCTGTCCACATGTCGAAGTGTCCTTGGGCAAGACACTGAAACCCAAATTGATCCCAAGGGCTGTTCCTTTGGTGTGTGAATGAGTTACTTTCTTTGAACTGATGAGCAGTTGGCACCTGCCATCAGTGTATGTGATACGTAGTTGAAGGACTTTGAGTAGTCGGAAAATAAGGCGCTATGTAAGTACAGTCCGTTTACCATTTGGGGTTTTGCTGATACTAGATGTGAAATGTGAAACTCTAAATATATAAATAAAATGCTAAACATTCTAAAAACCTGCTGAAAACATGATCAAAGACAGGCTAAAACATGCTAACAATGGCTTAAACTTGCTTATCATGGAAATGTAAACATGCCTGAAAATTGAAAACTGGAAAAACAACAAAAGTGAAAAACAAAACCTGTTAGCTAAGGTTTAAATGTGGACTATCTGTCTGCAAGGTTAGCAACAACCCACAGATAAATACCTGAAAATGTCAAATGACCATGAGGAGATGAATGTGTAATGATCCATAGAGGATAATGAGATCAAAACATTCAGCCCTTCAGTAATAAGCTGTGGACTCAGTTTGTAATTGTGTTAGTTTGTTATTAACTGAGGTCATAACAGAAACTTGCTAATGTGAAACACAAAGCACAAAGGTGCTGAACCACAATACTTACTGTAACAACACTTCAGTGTTTCACTCAGATGCTCCAGCAGGAAGGAAGAGGCGGGGGTGCTCAGGTGTTCCTCTGTTGCTCATGTGTTGTGTTGTTTTGTGTATTTCTGCAGTGCCTCCTCAGTTCCTGAACTACCCCACCAACACATACGCCTACGAGTCCACCGACATCGAGCTGGAGTGTGCTGTGACAGGAAGCCCACCGCCGACTGTTCGCTGGATGAAGAACGGAGAGGAAGTCATCCCCAGCGATTACTTCCAGATAGTGGTGAGTCAAACAGAACCCAGAAATTATACACAGACAGATATTGTCTATATCAATCAATAAAGTATTTCTGATTCTGATATATTTACATCTGAATGGTAGAAAATAACTTTTAATCAGTATGTGAAAAATACCCCTGTGTCAGTCTGCAACTCTAAAGAAAATAACCATATCTACAGCTCTAATCACTCTGAAATCAATATGTTGAAAATATCCATCCAAATATATATGGCATTAGTCAGATATAAATATATTGAAAATGACTATACTATACAACATTAAGAGGTGGTGCAGAACTGTAAATAAGTATTGTCCAATTAATGTTACAAATATGTGAAACAAAATTAAAATATTTGATTATGATTATGATGAAGAATATATATTTCTTAAAACTACAATTCTTAAAACAATTATAAGCCTACATACAAAGTCACTCAGATAATGAATAACACAACAGTCACCACATATTCTGCTGTCTTAATAAAATTATAGTAACATGAATAAAACACAAGGAATGATCAAACCTCCCCATATTACCATAAATTCTAAAGTAGATGCTCAGCAGAGAGAACCAGGCCTTTACTTGAAACAGGCTTATGTTAGAGACAAGCCTTTATTTCCAATTAATCATATTTTAGTAAGAAGCTCCACTGTTTTCTGATTGGCTCAATTAGTTGTTTATGCTGTTTGCTGTTAATGCAAACTCCACACTCCTCCATGTTTATCTGTTGTCTTGATTCATTCAGTAGGATTCATTTCCACAGCAGTAATTTAATTATTACAACAACACGCTTCCTTCTTCAGGAGAAATTCCAACAGTCGTCCGACTGAAATGTATAGTAACTAGCACTGGTGTTTCAACTGGACAAATATATAGAGTCCATAGAGAGACCATTCATGATCAAGAAAGGTATTCAACAAAAACATGTCTGCCTATCTAAAAACCTGGAGAAGCACAGAATAAAAATCAAAATAGAAAAATATTTGAATTCTACTATTCAAATTAAGCGATGAATTCACAAAATACAAATCTACATCTGAGCTACACTCTTTAAGTTCAATATTTAAAGTACTTTTTAAAAAGAGCAACATTGATTCCAAATATCCTATAAGTCAATGTGTAAAACAAGAAATGTACAATTTTTAGAATGACGAGGTAGAGGTTACAAACTAAAAAGACATTTGGGTACATATTAGTATATACATATTAAAAAGTCTACATGAAAATACAATAATGTTTTCCAGTCAGCAAACAAATATTACCAAATAACAAAAAGACAAAGACAATGTTTACTACCTCTGAGTAAGCATATACTGTAGAAGGAGCCTGCGCAGCAAATCATAAAGAACAGGCATCAGTTGGGTCCAAATGCACAGACTTTTAATGTGAAACATCTGCAGGAAGTGTTTCTTTCATTGACAGTAACAGTGATTGGAATTAAATACTAAATGAAAACAGTATTTGTGTAAAAGACATGACTCTGATGTACTTTTGTAATCTGTTAATCTGGATATCACTCAAAATGTGTTATCCCATAATCTACTGTAAAGAGAGAACACACATACACACACACACACACACACACACACACACACACACACACACACACACACACACACACACATCTTCCCTCACTCTCTTTCACTTTTTTGTGTTTAATTTTTTAACATTTTATAGTTTGTATAAAGGTCTAAAGCAGACTTTGTTGTATATTTGAAAGGATTCATTGACATGTTGTACGTGTTTGCCTTTCAGGACGGCAGTAACCTGCAGATTTTGGGTTTGGTGAAGTCAGATGAAGGATTCTATCAGTGTGTAGCTGAAAACTCAGCCGGCAGCTCGCAGGCGATGGCTCAGCTGCTGCTCCGAGAGCCAGGTAGGAACACACACACACACACACACACACACACACACACACAGCTGATACATGTGATGTCCCTGTCACTGCTCATCGATAAACACAACCTGCTATCATTATCTGTTGTCCTCATTTCTGTCATGACATTGTTTCCTCTCTGACCTTAAAATCCTTTTTTCAATCTTTTTTTTGCATTGTGTTGCAGTAATAATTCCTGTTACTCAGTAATTCCTGTAGTTAGGTTGACATCTAAACTCAGCAGATTTGCAGTTCAGACAGTTTAGTGTCTGACAGACTGAAATCAGCTTCAGTGTTAGTTTTTACAAACTTCTGTTCATCAGCATACAAACAGAACATTTTCACCACTGTGGCTGTGGCTAACTTAACATGCACTGTTAACATAACACTGTTTCGTGCTGTAAGCTCAGATAGTACTTTGCTCTGACAACAAAGACAGTTTACAGTTTTAAGCTGCCAGCTCTAATACAGACACCAGACTAAAGTTTAGCAGTCAGCAAGACAAAGCTCATGTGTTAGAATGGTCTGGTCTCATTCTAACATTTTAAACGTTTAAACACACATCAGAAGCACAAACTGTTGATTTTTATTGAACGTTTAAAATGTTAGAATAAGACCAGACCATTCTGCAACGTTTGCTGCATTTACATTCATCAGAGAGGAAGTCTTGATGCCTGGTAAGCTCGGTTTAATCATGACATCTGTGTCTCATAGTCATGATTTATGAAGACATGATTACTACTAGTCACAATACAAGTTAAGTTACTTAAATCCTAATTATGTGTTACGGCAGTCATATATATGAGTGAGGTCATGATTACGAATTACCGAAGTGATAATTACAAGTTAAGTTAGGGAAGTTATTAATACGAGTCACGGCATTCATAATCACCAAAGTCATAATGAAAAGTGATAATTACAAAAAGGGCCAATTATTTTTCTTTGGTGAATTCAATTAGCTTCCATAGATAACTGACTCAATGGGAACTGTTTCCTCTCCGTCACAGCTGAGCAGTTTGAAGTGACAAAGGAGGACATGAAGAGATCTGCCACACGTGCCTCCATATTTTAATGATATCACAAAAAAGAGTTAATACTTGAGCTCTAACATCGAGCAACGGTTCACTGAGCCTGTCCCAGGAGGATGCGCTCTGTTCTGCTGCTACTTCATGTTCCAGTCAGACTGCGTCACAGCTGAGAGAACAGCAGCCGTTGACTGGTTTTGGCAAAGTCATTGCTTGCTGTGTTGTGTTGCTGTTTGTTGTTGTGATTCAGTTAGTCATGTGGTCTGACAGCAGTTACTACCATCTGATACACACACACACACACACACATAGGTATGAAGATGTGAACAGCTCCGCCAGTCTGCAGAACATCTGAGTCAGCACAAATGGACCAGTGTGTGTGTGTGTGTGTGTGTGTGTGTGTGTGTGTGTGTGTGTGTGTGTGTGTGTGTGAGGATAAAAAAGGGCAAGCAACACAAAATATATAATCACAACCACAATAATATATAGTGTGACTGTAACTGTCACACTGTATATTATTGTGGTTGGGATCCTGTTTATGTGAAAGGTTGGATAATCAATATTCAATAATATCCATATATATAACCTTCATTTATACAGCACTTTTCAAAACCAAAGTTACATGCTTTACATTTCAATGAAATGAAATAAAATATCATAAAGAATGTATCTAATAATTGAATTTACTGTTGCTGCTGTTTGCTGTCAATGCAGTTAACAATTCCTTCTTCTGTTTCACATTAAAAGCCTCCTCGCAGTTGATGATTTTATTGTGAAACAGCAGCAGGAAGTGTTTTAGGAAGAGTATTATGAAAGAGTGACGAAGAAGAATGATTCAGTAAGTAAAGATAGTGTTTCTGTTGGAGTACCTGATATACTAGTTATCTACCTAGCTAACATACTCTCTAGCTAACTGACTGTGTGACTGACTGACTACGATCTAGACAGCCAGCTAATCAACTAAGTAAAGGAATAACTGATATGTTATCCACTTATCTGACAAACACACTCGTTAGTTTACTAACTGGCTAACTAAATGTGTGACTAGCTGAATAAAAAACTAACTTACTGACTGATAAAAAAAAAACTAAATTGAGGGAAGCAAAACGACTGGAACAGACATGAAGAACCTGTTGTCTGTGTCTCCAAATGTAGGAGCGTTACCAATGCTGTCACCTGTACGTCTTCGTCCTGGCCTTTCCGTCTTTCTTTCTTTCTTTGTCTCTGCTTTAATCACTGTTCAGTGTGTTGCTTCTCCCCTGAGCCAGCAGCACAGATGGCAACACACACACACACACACAGGCATTAAGAGGGTCAGATGGTTGGTGTTATCGCTTGGTTACTATCGCCACGGGAACCGAGCATCCCAGCAGGCTCACAGCGGCCAATCAGACATTCCCACGAGAAATCACGGCGGGTGTTTGTGCGTGTGGGTGTGTGTTTGATTGTCAGCATACCACCTTGTTACCCTTGACGATGCCAGGCCTCTTGATCCCTGGAGTGACCCTTCACACACACACACACACACACACACAATTATACAACAGTTTTGTTCTCTCACTTATGTACTTAAAATCTCTCCAAAATTTACACAAATACATCTTTCACTCAGGTAAAATACCAGTGCGCACACACACACACACACACACACACACACACACACACACACACAGTGTAGCTGAGTGGTTTCATTAATGCAGAACACATGCAGGTGGCAATGCTGTTTGACTCCACACACTGGGTCTTAACATCTCATAAAGATTTTTTTTTTTCATTCTGTTTTCTTCCTGGTTGCTAGTATTGTAATCCCTCACTGGCTTCCCACTCACAAACACAGCCAGTCATGTTCATCAGATTCAGTATCGGTGAATTTGGTGCATTTTAGAGTAGGCCTTCTGTGACTTAACTGGGGTCATCTCAACCCTCAGGAATTTTGTTTAAAAAATTTAGCAGCAAATTCACAATTTTAAAGCATTTATAGATGAACAGCCAAGTCAATAATCACAGTCAATAATGAATAAGTATGGTTGATCAGCATACTTGCCAACCAATCGGGAGACCAAACCTAACCAGGGTATCTGGGGTTTCTTTCCCCGGAGAAGTGTTAATTTCAGAGACTGTTTCCCTACATTCTAGTGAATTTATGGAGTAGTTGTTTTTTTTTGCCGAAATGTGGATTTGGGAGGATGGGGGGAAGGGGACTTTGAAAAATGGGACTCTCAGGAGAATCTGGAGGGTTGGCAAGTAGCTACATCTACAAACAGTAATATTATTTGAAAAGTAAATGGAGGAGAAAAACACATTGTTTAAAGACAGTGGATCCCGTAGGCTGATTTTGTCCAGAAAACAAACAAACTAGATTTTATTAAACTGGAAAGCCAGCCTAGAAATAGAATAGAGGATAAGAGTTCTTAGCTGAACTATTTTGTTTGGATCTGTCATATTGTTCTTATTGATTATGTCAAAGGTGTTTTCACACAAACTTACTGATAAGAATACAAAGGCAGTTCATCTTCTGACACCTTGGCAGCTATATTAAGCTATTAACCAATGGTACTGTCTGATAAATAAGAGCTAGGATACATACCAATGCATGATGCATAATGCATCATTAGACTAGCCTTAATGATTTGTTGCAATAAAGCTCTCATTTGCATGGCTGTTTAGATGTCAGTAGAGTTAAACTGTCAGAACTATCCATCAAATCCATGCAAGATAATGTATTGTCCTTAAATTTTGAGAGTTGTATATGCAGAAACGATCAACACCTCCTAACATTGTACATGCAAACTATTACGTTAAGAT
This sequence comes from Siniperca scherzeri, assembly GCA_027580175.1. NCBI lineage: Eukaryota > Metazoa > Chordata > Actinopteri > Centrarchiformes > Sinipercidae > Siniperca > Siniperca scherzeri. The sequence continues at coordinate 27,950,395 of CM050852.1, forward strand.
AGAAACACAATGGATTGTTGAATGAGTTGAATATAATATACTGTACTATATGCAAACACAGAAAGAAAGTACATCTATAGGATAAATAAAACAGGATAAAATACTTTCCTCTATTTAAAGTGAGAAACAGATGAATGGCCCACTGTTCTCTCTCTTTTCTCCGCTCTTCTTTCTATGCCCAGACCTGATGATTCTCTGAACCTCGGCGTGGTCTGCTCGGCACAGATCCACCGACGAAGGGATAAAGGATTAGGCCGCAACACAAGAGTCTGTCTTTGTCTTAAGATTTCTGGTTAGCTCACCACTAACCGAGAGTAAGCAAGCTCTCTTTCCTCCTGGCTTAGTCTCCAGCACTGCTGCTCAGCAAAAGCTGTTACCGCCGTGTAATCTGCACGCAGCAGAAACACCGAACCGAACTCTCTTTCTTACCACAGCACTGCAAGAGCCTGCGTACGATTTCTGCAACAAAGTTTACCGCCAACAGCTGCCACACACAGTCTGCCAGCTAACTTTAAGAACTGACTTTGAGGAGAACCACAGATGGCACAACTCCATCTGGTCCTCCATCTGCACAACGGACTGCAGAGCACAGTTTTCTCCAATCAGAACCAACATTCTTTCCTGCCTGGCTCATCCAACGGAACCACCAGATAAGCAGCATGTTCAAAGCAACCGTTCTTCCTTTACGGACTTAACATAACCACTGAACCTATAACTGGGCATTACATAGTTTTACATAGCTTAACAGTGTACTTGGCTAAGCACAGGACTGTGTTACTTTTTTGAATCCCAAAAGCTGTACTGTATGAGCTATATATAGGCGTTGGAAGTGGGGTGCTCAGGGTGCTGTAGCACCCCCTGCTGGATTGCAGACAATATGAGTATTGGAGTTTTAAAAACCTCTCTAAAGTCCTAAAATTTGAATACATGCTCAATACACACCAAATCAAATACGTTTCTGTCCTGAACAACCTTCAGTCGGACAGCATCAAATGAACGCTGAAAGAGAACTTTGTAATTTAAGAGGCAGCAGCAATACACTGGAGGAGGCTTAGCTTTCCCAACATCATGTCACTCCACTCAAAGATAAAAAAATGTTTTTTTTTTAAAGCCTCTACTGTCCATCTCCCTGCCTGTGAATGTGAACTACACGCTCTCGTCCTCATTCCCCTTTGTCCGCTGTGTTGCATTGTTGCAGTCTGCCAAGTTTCGGGTTTGAATTGTTGCACTCCAAAGAGAAACACGCCTGCACAACCCATGCTCCTGCAAGAGGGGATGTTGAAAATGACAGTTAAGTTAATTTGTAGGTTAAAAAGTTGTAAGTGGTGAGTGCCGTTGAGCTAAATTAACGCTGGAGAACGGCAGTCATGGTTGTTGAATAAAGTGACGTAACAGTTTTTGCATATTCGGAGGCAGCATCCCCAGCTCAAATCATCTTCCAAAGCATATGGAGCGTATGAATTTTGTTCACATATGTTGTTAACGGATGTTATTGGTGATTTGTAGTTCTCACCTCGAACTCGGTTCATTGGTTTTTCACGGTGTTGCTGTTGCGCTGTGCTCTGTCTAGTCTGACGGTCAATGCGTGAGAGTTGGCAGATCTGTAAATGACCCTGCTGCCTAGTTAGCTCACTAGCTGAATGAGCTGAGTCTTGATAAGCTGGAGCTCAGTGTTGTGAAACAGAGAGGAGGCTAACTGCTCCTAGCATAGGCTACCACAGCTTCTGTGATGACTAAAAATGGCGTAGATGGGACAGATACATCAGTCACTGCTGATTAGCGCAAAATAGCCCCCCTCCCTAACAGAAAATGTCCTTGAGGAGAAACTGACATGCATTTGTATTTTCCTGTTTTACTTTTCTAGTTATATTTCATTTTTCTTTTTTAATTAATGAGAATGTTTTTAACCAGCCATTTAATTTGTGGTTTAATTTTCAATAGATCAGTGTGTGTTGTCTTGTGAGAGAGACAGAGAGGTAGAGCGAGGTTGATGGTGGGTATATTTGGTGTGTGTGTTAATGTATTCATATGTAAGACATTACCCCCATCTCTCTCTCCCCATGTTACAGTCTCCTCAGTCCTCTCTCGCTGTCGGTCCAGTGCAGTCTCAGTTAAATCCTGGTCTGGATCTGATCTGAAAGCTGGATCAGGATTTAAACCTGGTTGGTTGTCGTGCTTTTCATGATCGTGGTCGTATGACAAAAAATTAGAAATGCTATATACAGTAAATTGCTGCATTATCAATATACTAAACCTATAATCGTGTTTAGTTTGCTTGACAGAGACCTAGTAAGTTATGATTTATAATGTTTCCATCTTTACTATCAAGAGCACTTATCTTTACATGATGGTCAGTTCCAGCATCTTTTAGGAGAATATTAGGGGGTTTTTTGACATGAAAAACATGCAGAGCAGGCACAGCAGAGGCTGCTAGGGCTACTTGAGATCTTTGTTATTTATTGGTGGAGGGATGGGATTTTGTTGTGAAAGCATTCACAGGTGGTCTCCCCTTGCTGCTCTCTCTCTCTCCACACCTGCCTCCCCTTTCTCATTTTCACTAGCTTCTGGTTCGTCTTGATGAGGTCGTTTGATGATGAAATTATGGACTTTTATCAAACTGCTAGCTAAAGCAAACTGAATAACAGTTGTCTTTGGTAAAAACATCTTGCGTGTTGTGAGCATCGTGAACTTTCACTGCATAAAAGGTTGCAACAAGGCCTCCAAATCAAAGGACAAAATATGTTGTTTGTTCATGCCCTCTAGAACGACACATAGAAGTGCTTTGCGATCTGACGCCCCTATCAGCATGATAACATCATTTGTCAGTGCCTCCCAAAACCGTTTCAAGCCACTGTTGGAAATAAATCCTCTTTATGATGTGACAGCACTTTGGTTATGGTTAGGTTGAGTTTAGTGTGAGTACTTTGTTAAGGTTAGGGTTTGTGTTACTACTTAATTAAGGTTAGGGAACGCTCGTGGTCATGGTTAGAGCCCAAGATACCAACGTTGACTGTTGGTTGGAAATGAGAAACCAACAGTCTGATGCTTTGCTGATCATCCATCCACCCCGACCGCCTCCCTACGTGGTCTTTGTCGCTCTATAACAACATCACCTAATTTTCTCCTTTGCTCCGGCCATAATTACTACAGCTGCTTGAGAGCTTTGTCCCTTGAACGTGAACAGGCGTTGTTGTAGGGCACGTCCTGAAACGACTGATGCTGTCGTTCTTCTTGGGAGAACAGTCTCAGAGGTCGCCCCGTACGGAACAGTTCTCTTTAAAGCGTCAGTTCTGGGTTGTGGAAGAGCTACCTTTTCCATTGTCACTTGTCTAGCTTTGTAAAAGTGCTTCTTCCTAGTAAAGGTTATTCATGAGAAAAGCCAATTTTGCTGTTTTAGAACACATGTTCCCCAAAAGAACGCTAAAAGACTGAACACCAGCCTCACATTCCCTCAACCTGCTGTCTGAATTAACAGTTCAGGACTCTGTTTCCCGTGCTGAAGACGATGAACTCTCTGAAGTAAGCCGTGCTATATGTTAGAAATACACATCACAAAGAGTTAGCGTTGTAAACGGCACAAAGAAATCTTTTATATTTGAAATTGTTCAGTATGAAAACCAAACTTCATGTGCAGTAAACAGTCTACAGCTTTCAGCTTGTTGCCTTTGTAATTCATGTTCCTGGGTGGAAGTTAAGTTTAAGAAAGTCAGCTCTGATTGATTTAGCTGTTGCTCGACACAGACGTTACTCTTAAACATTAAACCTAAAATGAAGCGTGGATGTTGTGAATGTCATCCTGTCATCATTTCTGTATTAGGCCTGCTAGAAGCATGTAGCAAACAAGACGCGCCATGAGTAAAAAGGAAAGAGAATATATGGAACCTGAAAATATATCATTAGGAAAGAACATCCGTGTTCATGATAAATGTACAGACTTAAAAATGAACAAAAAAATAAAAACTTTAACAAAACATGTAGTTTTCCTCCTGCAGGTTCTGGAGCTTCTTAATGTGCTCCGAACCTCCTACCAGTGGGCCGGAGGCACTCGTTAATCTCGGATCATTTCTAAGAGTCTTCAGTTATGCCTTTAGATGCTTTTGGGGAGCGAGGCCCAGGACGAGACGTGCACATCGATTCTTTATGAAGCTTCTGCAGATCCTTTTTAGCTGCACTGGACCACATCACAGGGCAGATGTGTCAAAACTAAGCATTGTACACCCTGCTTTGCTGTGCTTGGAGACAGACAAGAGTGGCACCTTTTAATAGCAGCTCTGCCCCGTTCAGATCTAATTCTGTCTATATGACTAGACCAAGGCAATTTCTTAGCAAGGCTAATGCTAAAGATATAAAATCACCGGTAGAGCCCAACTGGAACTGGATCCTATGAGGCCAATACAATTCAAATTTGATCAATGAGCGTGTAATTAAAAGCAGTATTGAAGGTCGACACTATAAACAATGCAATTAACATCAAACAAATGACATCAGAATTAACAAACACAAAAACAATGGTTTGCATATCATATTACTATATAGCCGAGGTTTTAAAATGTCAGACGGGGGCGAGATTTAAGGCAAAGAGACTGTGTGAGGTGAAAGTAACAGG